>OX030948.1:178590807-179005807 GCA_943735915.1 Pherbina coryleti
ACTATACAAATGTTAAGAAAGAAACAGCAAAATCATGGAAGAATAACATTTGTTACATTCACACTCCGAAAAGTAACGCTGATCCGACAACCGCTCCTATTCTGGGCGTGTGGTCAGCGGATTTCTCCGAGAGAGGGTCGCCAACCGACAGTCGCTTTGGTTCTGTTCGGGCTCTTAAGCGTGCTGCCAATAACTCATTAA
This sequence comes from Pherbina coryleti, assembly GCA_943735915.1. Taxonomy (NCBI): domain Eukaryota; kingdom Metazoa; phylum Arthropoda; class Insecta; order Diptera; family Sciomyzidae; genus Pherbina; species Pherbina coryleti. Next base: position 178,591,009 of record OX030948.1, read on the forward strand.
ATTAATAAGTCTAAAAACATTATTGTTTTCGCAAAATTTGTTGGCAAAAAAAATGAGTCAAAAATTACCTCAATAAGGGAAATTTACTTCAATCTGGCAACACTGATATAAACACCGACAAGAAGTTATTTCAATCAGTTGACTCTGAGACTCCATGCGGTAGGGTCGATGCTGTATGATGCCTTGAACTTGATTGTTATCACCGAAAAAATAGATGGGCAATTAAATACGAATTTACTGAATAAAGTAAGCACTGAGTTTTATATTATATTTGTGGAACGAAGACTTCTTTTATTTATGTTTTTTTTTGTGTTTGTTGTTTTTATTGGATTTGAATTTTAAATAAAGCTTTTTGACGTGACGAAGTTACGTTATACTGCTCTTGTTTCCAAAAAAGTTGAAAAATGGATTTTTTAAAAATTCATCTGCGTTTCATTGAATTGTTACTCGCTGGATATAAGAGCTATGATTAAAAAAATAGTATGACTATAAAGGTTAAATCTTTGACTATATTACAAAAACAAAAAAAAAATTTAATACGGCATAGGGACGTAGTGGGAGCTGCGTAAGCAACGCAACTGAAAATTTGTTACATGGAATTATTAGTCGCTGAGTAATAGGGCTAGGATTAAAAATACGATACCCCAATAAAGGCCTACTGGAAACCCTCACAACAAAATTAGACAAAAAATTTTAGACATCATAGGGACGCTGAGAGAGCCGCTCAAAAATCGATAACGCAACATTCAGGCTGCGGCGTTGCATTGAATTTTTACGCAATGAGTATATAACCTACGATAAAAGTTTAAAAAGGAAAATAAAGTTTTGATACATGGCTTTACGACAAAAATAAAAAAAAAATTCCGGCGTCGTCAGGTCGTGAATAAAGCAGCTTATGTAACAGAAATGTAATATCGTTGCATGGAATTATTACTCACTCAGGAGGAGTGCTACAGAAAATTTTGTTTTACGACAGCAGGGATGTGTTATTACGCTTCACAACTTAATTACAGAAAAAATTTTGTTGTCATGATTTCAGGGATGCAATCACATAATGCAGTAAAAACGCTACAGCCATGAAAAAACGTTGCATGGATTTTTAACTCTGTGACTACTAGTGCAACGGTAAATTTTAAGGAACGAAAACAAAGGTGAGGTCTTCGGGCATATGACAAAAATAAAAAACAAATTTGACGGCGTGCCAAAAACCTCAGGGAACCGCCTAATGTGACGCATATGCATCACTTTTGCTGGATTAATTGAAATTAGAGCACAACCCATGGGAAAGCAAAAAAAAAGCTAAACGAAAAGCACCAACTCCAAATCCAACAACAACTCCAACACCAACACCAACACCAACACCAACACCAACACCAACACCAACACCAACACCAACACCAACACCAACACCAACTCCAACACCAACACCAACACCAACACCAACACCAACACCAACACCAACAGCAACACCAACATCAACATCAACATCAACATCAACATCAACATCAACATCAACATCAACATCAACATCAACATCAACATCAACATCAGCATAACCATTAACATCAACATCAACATCAACATCAACATCAACATCAACATCAACATCAACATCAACATCAACATCAACATCAACATCAACATCAACATCAACATCAACATTAACATCAACATCAACATCAACATCAACATCAACATCAACATCAACATCAACATCAACATCAACATCAACATCAACATCAACATCAACATCAACATCAACATCAACATCAACATCAACATTAACATCAACATCAACATCAACATCAACATCAACATCAACATCAACATCAACATCAACATCAACATCAACATCAACATCAACATCAACATCAACATCAACATCAACATCAACATCAACATCAACATCAACATCAACATCAACATCAACATCAACATCAACATCAACATCAACATCAACATCAACATCAACATCAACATCAACATCAACATCAACATCAACATCAACATCAACATCAACATCAACATCAACATCAACATCAACATCAACATCAACATCAACATCAACATCTACATCTACATCAACATCAACATCAATATCGACATCAACATCAACATCAACATCTACATCAACATCAACATCAATATCGACTTCAACATCAACATCAACATCAACATCAACATCAACATCAACATCAACATCAACATCAACATCAACACCAACATCAACATCAACATCAACATCAACATCAACACCAACATCAACATTAACATCAACATCAACATCAACATCAACATCAACATCAACATCAACATCAACATCTACATCAACATCGACATCAACATCAACATCAACATCAACATCAATATCAACATCAACATCAACATCAACATCAACATCAACATCAACACCAACATCAATATCAACATCAACATAACCATTAACATCAACATCAACATCAACATCAACATCAACATCAACATCAACATCAACATCAACATCAACATCAACATCAACATCAACATCAACATCAACATCAACATCAACATCAACACCAACATCAATATCAACATCAACATAACCATTAACATCAACATCAACATCAACATCAACATCAACATCAACATCAACATCAACATCAACATCAACATCAACATCAACATGAACATCAACATCAACATCAACATCAACATCAACATCAACATCAACATCAACATCAACATCAACATCAACATCAACATTAACATCAACATCAACATCAACATTTACATCAACATCAACATCAACATCAACATCAACATCAACATTAACATCAACATTAACATCAACATTAACATCAACATCAACATCAACATCACCATCAACATCAACATCAACATCAACATCAACATCAACATCAACATCAACATCAACATCAACATCAACATCAACATCAACATCAACATCAACATCAACATCAACATCAACATCAACATCAACATCAACATCAACATCAACATCAACATCAACATCAACATCAACATCAACATCAACATCAACATCAACATCAAAATCAACATCAACATCAACATCAACATCAACATCAGCATCAACATCAACATCAACATCAACATCAACATCAACATCAACATCAACATCAACATCAACATCAACATCAACACCAACATCAACATTAACATCAACATCAACATTAACAACAACAGCAAGAAACTTCGTTACGTCAAAACCTACGGGTGTGTCCACGGCACAGCCAACTCTTTTTTATTATAAATATCGTTATTGCGAGTCGTCATATTTATGATACCTCCAAAACAATTTTTTTTCAGTGCTGAGAGCGAGACTCGACTACCACAAACACAAAATTACAGAAAATATTATAGTATTGGTGTGCCCATCACTGCCTTAGATGACAAACCTCAGAGAGTAATCAAAATGCCATGTAAAGCTTCTTCAGAACAAGAACATTCCGTTCATCGCCGTTCGAAGTCGGCGTTAAACCTGTAGGTCCATTTCTCGGGCAATTGTGTACAAACTTAATAACACGCACAACACAATTGATCATAAGAAGCTAGGTCAAAGTCCTTTGAAGGGCTGAAATGACCAGTTATTTATTTCATTTTTTTTTTTTTTTTTTTTTTTTTGGATACCACATCCCAATCGATTTGCAAGTAATAATGTTCTTTGTGGAACAATATACGAGGTTTCATGCATTCACGAACTGTCTCATATTCCACGTCCATGTCATTGTCTCTTAGCAAAGTATTTTTTCAGAACGCAGTTTTCAAAGAACCGTCAAATAATGCGTACTTCAATTTGGTCGAAAATCGACTATTTAAAAATTGATTATTTTTGTTTTTTTTTTATTTTATGAATAACCTTATTTTCAGTCTGTCTGTCTGTCTCACTGTGATCTCGATTACAGTCGTAATTTGCAAGCTACCATCTCGAAATATGATATTTAAGCTTGTATCTTAAAAATAAAGATTAAGTTTGAAAATGAGCCAAATTGGATGAAAAACACGCCTACCTCCCATACAAAGTAACTTCATCAAAGCGGTAAAATCTATCAGAATTCCAAAAAAAGTAATATATGGGCTTGGAATTTTGCACAAAAGCCTTGATTTTTGCACTCTGAGTATGAAATTCAAACAAATCGGATGAAAACAACGCCTACCTCCCATAAAAAATGGCTTTATCAAAACGGTAAAATCTCTTGAAATTCCTCAAAAATGTATTTGATTTCTAACATAACCGGCAAAATTTTGCACCCTTATTAACCCTAGAACTGTATCGCTATTTCTTTTTACCTATTCCTGTATCGCGGGGTGAAAAAACACCCCAACTTTCAAGGGCCCGTATCTCGGACACAGTGTGACTTTGATGATTCCATGGGGGCTCATTTTTTTTGTCTTTTGACCTAGAATCACGTGAACTAAATTTTTTGGCCAAAAGTTTGGAGGGTCCGGGAATATTGACCAAGAAGTGCAAAAAACGTGAAAAACTAGGAAAAATTTTATTTTTCGTTAAAATAACGATATTTCAGTGAGTTTTCGACTAAATCTAGTAACTCCAACGGGGTTCTAAAGGGGAGATACTATGTTTAAGGGGTATTATAGTGGTTTTGGCCAATTTTCCAAAAATGCTATTTATTTTGAGAAATCAAAGTGAGCAAATAGCAAGAATTTGAAAAAACGATTTTTGCCGCACAGATCGTTACAATGAATAAGAACTTCGTTCAAATTGGAAAAAAAAATCTTTATTTGAAATTATAAAGTACTACGTCTCACAAACATTTGATTAAAAAAATTTCATAATTCAAAGTTAACTTCGTACTGCGTCTAATCTAATGAACGAGCAAGAATTGTAATATTTTTATATCTGTTTAAATACTTGTTAGCAGGTACCGTTTTTTTTTTTTTAAAGAGAGTGCACTTTTTTGGTTGTTGTTGTTGGTAATTACACTCAATAAGCATTTATTCCGAGTAGTTGTTGTTGTTATTTTTGTAACCAATATTGAGAGCAGAGCATTTTTTGTTATTAAAACAAGCAAGTGCGACTAATCAAGTTGAAGGGAGCGTATATATGTAAATATATGTGAAGTGGGGCCACTATACACTCATTACTTGTCCAAAAAGTTTAAACAACACGAAAATAAAAAACTTTAAGATGACGAAAAATATACACAAACTGTATCGTGGGGTGAAAAAGCACCCCAGACGCACTTCTTATGTTCACTGCTTGAGCAAGCACGTGGTACGAATGCTGCGAGCATGATCCCTCTACTCTCAGACGTTGAAACAGAATTATGGTTACGGTCCCGGGCCGTAAACGAAAGGCGTTTGTGTCTGGCGCGAGATTTAAGCCAGTCTGGGGTGCTTTTTGACCCCACGATACAGTTCTAGGGTTAAGTCTCATAGACCTCAAATTATTTCCGTGAGAATTTGTCAATATCACCTGGTTATGAAATCAAAATAAATAGCATTTTTATGACCATCAAACAGGCCATATACCAAGACAACTGGAAGTTTGCCTGTCTTAGAACACAAAGTAGACATAATAATGGTTAAATAAAGAACAAAAATTTGCAAATATGAGGTCGCGCTTTTACAAAAAAAAAACCTCCACTGAAATATTTATTTTTTTTTTTGTTTTATTTAATACATATTGAAGTTTTTTTTTTTCAGTCTAAAACTATTGTGTGACGTGTTAAAAATGTTTTAACCTCGTATATAGACCTCGTATATATAATCGACTTAAAATTCAATACATTTCATACAAAACGGTCAGAGCCTGTTTTATACAGGTACATTTCGGATCATCATATAGATTAGAAAAAAAAAATTTTTCTTTTAAGTTGCGCAGCTTGGCACTCCCAGAGCTTAAGGTAGTTATAACATAATAGTTATTAAATAAAAAAAACATTTGCAAATATGTGGTGGTATTTGCAAAGAGGTGGCGGTTTTTTATTTCCCAAAATATTTTACCAAATTTTCCGTATTCACGTATTTATATCCTAAAATACCGTTTTATAGCGCCAACATTTTAAAACATACGCCAATGAGCAATAACTTGGCTGACAAATTGGCAAGGAAAAGTAAAACCACGAAAACCCTCTTAAATGAGGATTTTTGGTATACCTATGTCCTGCTATAAACTCCAGTGCAAGAACAAATTCTTGAGTCTTGCACAAGTATGTACGTTGCGAACATCTTGTCACATAAAGGGTAGCTAAGCTAACGTGGTCTCGCTACGACTTAAAACGCACTAACTTGAATTAAGCAGGGTGAAACTTTCAAAAATAGTAGGAATCCTCACGGGTCACTGTCTTATCAGATGCTTTTCGATTAGGATTTACATAAGATGATTTTTGCAGAAGCTGCAAATGTGAAGAAGAGGTAGAAATGTCCAAAATTTCCTCTGCGAATGTCCGGCACTAAGTAAAAGGAGATTGGCAACTTTGGGCCATCCCTTCTTAAATGGACTTACCGAAGTCTAATGTCTGGAAAGCAAGCATATAATAAAATTCATCATCCGTTCGAAATGGTTTGTTGAGGAGGGAAATCTATCATAGGTTCAGTAGAGATTATGTGGTATCACAACGGGCCTGCACTGGCCTAAGTGTACAAGTCGTCTGAAGGCTCAGCCATCAAAACCTTACCTAAACAGTTTAATTGTAAGGCTGATGCTCAATAAGTTGTTTTACCATACATTGCTTATGCAAGAAAAAACCGTTCTGGTTATTCTCATCCAGCACGCGAGAATGTTAAACAATCAACCGACACAATGGGACTACCAGATACTTCAACCGAATTGTTGTTACCATCCTACAGAGTGCAGGGAGTTATAGTTTTCAGGGAGTTAGGCCAATATGATAGTATACTGGTTTCTCTGATCATCATAAGAAAGCAAGTTTTAAAGAAAATTTTTTGATCATATCCAATCTAAATGTAGAAAATATGCAAAATATATATATACAATATGCAATATTTACAGGTACGCCATAAATGGATATGCAGAGTATAAATGTATTTCTGTTATTCTATTTATTATAATTATGTTACATTATTCTGAAATATTCAGTTAAAATTGCATAACAATTCGCTCTTTAGTCATAAACTCTAAATATTGTTTTCTGCTTTTATTCTTCTCTGCTTGAAAAACCAAACATCTTCAATATTTCAAGGCTCTAAGGTGATGTTGGGTCTAAAATGTAGCCTTATCTACACAGTTATACTACAGTTATTTCATTAAAATTTCAGCAATTAAAGCTTTCATCACTGCTACAAACTCAACTAACTCAACTTTAATTACTTGTTTACGAAAACGCTAACTTTTCTACCTAACAAGCTTTGAAACGCTGAGTTTTACTGTTTGGCTTTTAGTGCTAACTAGGCAAACTTCGCTTTTGCGTTGTTATCTTCATCTCTTCCGCTCTTTGATGCATTGCTTGCTGTTGCAAGTTTTTCAGTTTGGCGGTTGCACCTTGTGTTTGCCACTTAATTGCATAAATTGCACAAATTATTTGCAACTAATGCAATTTGAACGAGCTGGCAAAAGTTTTTCAAAGTATTTTAATCAAGCTGCCAGTGCTGTGAAGAGCATGAATTGCACTTACATATCTTGAACTCAGACTGTATTGAAGAAAAAGGAACCGTTAAGTCATGCCTCAGCATCATATCAGCGGAAATCGCTAATGCATTTTGGCAATTTAGCACCATGGCGTATGAGTGATTTTAATTGAAATATTTCGACTTTTATTTAATTAATAAAGCTCTTGCAACATTTAGAATTTTTTTGAAGACTTTCCAGTAATAAAGAGCTTAAAAGTTTTTGAAAAAGTGCAGAAAAGATTGTTTAGTATTTTGTTTAAGTTATAAAAAGAAATTTAAAAAATTAAAAATTTCACAAATATTTTCAAAATAAAAGGTTAATGTTACAAGTTAATATTAAAAATTAAAAATTAAAAATTAAAAATTAAAAATTAAAAATTAAAAATTAAAAATTAAAAATTAAAAATTAAAAATTAAAAATTAAAAATTAAAAATTACAAATTACAAATTACAAATTAAAAATTAAAAATTAAAAATTAAAAATTAAAAATTAAAAATTAAAAATTAAAAATTAAAAATTAAAAATTAAAAATTAAAAATTAAAAATTAAAAATTAAAAATTAAAAATTAAAAATTAAAAATTAAAAATTAAAAATTAAAAATTAAAAATTAAAAATTAAAAATTAAAAATTAAAAATTAAAAATTAAAAATTAAAAATTAAAAATTAAAAATTAAAAATTAAAAATTAAAAATTAAAAATTAAAAATTAAAAATTTAAAATTAAAAATTAAAAATTAAAAATTAAAAATTAAAAATTAAAAATTAAAAATTAAAAATTAAAAATTAAAAATTAAAAATTAAAAATTAAAAATTAAAAATTAAAAATTAAAAATTAAAAATTAAAAATTAAAAATTAAAAATTAAAAATTAAAAATTAAAAATTAAAAATTAAAAATTAAAAATTAAAAATTAAAAATTAAAAATTAAAAATTAAAAATTAAAAATTAAAAAGTAAAAATTAAACATTAAACATTAAAAATTAAAAATTAAAAATTAAAAATTAAAAATTAAAAATTAAAAATTAAAAATTAAAAATTAAAAATTAAAAAGTAAAAATTAAAAATTAAAAATTAAAAATTAAAAATTAAAAATTAAAAATTAAAAATTAAAAATTAAAAATTAAAAATTAAAAATTAAAAATTAAAAATTAAAAATTAAAAATTAAAAATTAAAAATTAAAAATTAAAAATTAAAAATTAAAAATTAAAAATTAAAAATTAAAAATGAAAAATTAAAAATTAAAAATTAAAAATTAAAAATTAAAAATTAAAAATTAAAAATTAAAAATTAAAAATTAAAAATTAAAAATTAAAAATTAAAAATTAAAAATTAAAAATTAAAAATTAAAAATTAAAAATTAAAAATTAAAAATTAAAAATTAAAAATTAAAAATTAAAAATTAAAAATTAAAAATTAAAAATTAAAAATTAAAAATTAAAAATTAAAAATTAAAAATTAAAAATTAAAAATTAAAAATTAAAAATTAAAAATTAAAAATTAAAAATTAAAAATTAAAAATTAAAAATTAAAAATTAAAAATTAAAAATTAAAAATTAAAAATTTGAAATTTAAAATTAAAAATTAAAAATCAAAAATTAAAAATTAAAAATTAAAAATTAAAAATTAAAAATTAAAAACTAAAAACTAAAAACTAAAAATTAAAAATTAAAAATTAAAAATTAAAAATTAAAGAAATCCGAATAAAATATTAAGAGACAAGAATTATAAAATATTGAAAACTTCATTCTTATAAATAAAATAAAGAAAAACTAAAAATCCATTTAAAATAAAAAATGTTTTTATTTTTATTCTAATTTACAGATATTAAATTCTATGTTCTTTACACGCCTTCCTCCGATTTGAATTCTATCGAATTTTCACGTGCTTCCTTCTCACGCTTTTTCAAACTCAAAAACATCTCATACTGCATAGTTTTACATTTCAAATAGCAGTAGTTGGCAATGCTGTGCAGACAAATATAGCCAAATAGAGCTGCAACTATAAGTTGGGCTATGCGTTCATAGCTCTGCAGCTGAAATTTCTGCTTTAAGTATTCGTAGCACAGTGGCACAAAACATAGCCAGTAGCAGCAAAATATAAATAGTTCAATTAAGCGTTTTTGAAACATTTTCTATTGATTTTATTTAGTTTTAAAAATTTTCTTCAACTAATCTTTCTTGAGCTCGAAAGCAAACTATTTGTCTGCTTAGCATGAAGAGGTTTCTAAGCTGAATTTATGTGAATATATTCACTTTTGAAAAAAAATTAAACATTTTTTTTTTACTCCCTGTGAAGCTGATAGACAAACTACAGATGATTGTACACCACAAGCTGCTATCAATTCGCTCATCATCGTTTGCGACAATGAGCGGTTTGTCATGGTACCCTAGTGTGTTCTCTGTGGCTGTAAAATTAATCATCATCCTGATGATTACTGAGAATTAATTTATTTATATGCCTAGACACTTGATTATGTATTTTTTTTTTTTCATTTTATCTTAAATCAGACTGAGTATGATGATTTCTACTTTGATTATCAGCAATAAATGAGAAGTTTTAAATGCATTATTTAAATTTTAACACAATCTATGAATCAACCTAATGATAGTTTTTCTTTTTATTATTAGAAAAAAAATTGAAAATTTAAAATATTTGATGCATTTACCTTACCTTTAAATTAAACGAATATGTGTAAATGTTGGCAAACCGTTTAAGTCTGCTATTCTACCGAAGGTGTTAAATTTTTGTTCATACTTTATTAGAACTGATTAAGCCAGGAAGAAATAGGAAATTTAATATTATGGACAAATACAAATAACAAACCAAAAAGCCTCTGAGCGTTATTCAGTCACTGTCAGCGTTAATTTTCTTGTTTAAAAAAGATTGTCACGTTGCATATTTTTAACTGCTCCTTTCAGTCATCATAACAAGAGGTAAGGTAGGTCCCAGAAAAAAGTCCTTTTAATTTAGTCTGTTAATAAAAAAAAACATTAACTCTCTAGCAACAATTTTGGTACATAAATAAAATATAAATATTGCAGTTTCCAAAAATTATGCTCTTTAGTGAACTAATTGATCAAGTGAAAGGATGTCTTCTAAACAAGAACTGAAATGGAAAGGAATTTTTTTTAGAAATATCTCTAAAATCCCTATACAACGTACAAAAAAATTGCTCAAGTAATTGGTATACGTAAAAACCATCTAAAGTACCATAAAAATATACAAAGCGGCTAATCCTTTATCAAGGAAACCAGAGTCAGGAAGAAAAAACGGCCCAACGAACCAAGGGGTCCCTGAAATCGTTAAGCGACTATTTTTGAATAAACCAAGCACTTTGGTAGGTGATGCAGTGGCAAAATCCGGAACATCGAAATCAACAGTTCAACGAATAAAAAATTTTACAACCTGGGGAATTATAAAGTGCAAAAAGTACGTAGTTCCGTATAAGTAGGCACCAAGGTTATTTTCTATTTTGGCTAGATCAACCAACAGTCCATTACGCCTGTATAACTTTGGATTTGTGTCAATCCAACAATGTGACCGTGGTACCAAAAAGTTCGAGTGCTTCGAATTACCTCGAACTTCAGCCAATCAAAAGATATTGGTATTGTCCTTTAATGAAAAGAAATTTTAAGAAGACCAAATATACTGCGAATAACATCGAAATATTTGACATAAATGGCGCACAGTGATACGAAAGGGTAGGCTAGACGGAAAAAATTTGAAATCGAAGTTTTGTATTCTGATAATTTAGAACTATTCAAAAATATCTTCTGATCTCAGGTTTTTTAACCGACTTCACAAAGGAGATGGTTCTCAAGTTCGTTGGTTTTTTTTTCTTTCTTTCTTTTTTTTTTAAATGTATGTACATCAATAACTCCTAAAGCACTTGCCCGAGACTATAAGCACGGATGTAATTTTTTAAAAAAGTGGGCGATAATCGACAAAGGGGCATAGCAATATTAGAAACACACTATTTCTTGAATACTGTTAACACTAGGGTTATTTGTCAATGCTGGGGAAGGCACAATTATTGCAAATTATGGCCAATAAAGTGGGCGTCATTATAAAAAGGGGTGTGGCAACATTAGGAAAACACTGTATCTCGAATAATATTGACACTAGGATACTGAAATTTTGTACAGGGGTAGACACAATTATTAAAAATTACTTTAAAAAAAGTAAGCGTTATTCAACAAAGGGGTATGGCAATATTAGAAAAAAGCTGTTTCTCGAATAATAGTGACCCTAGGGTAATAAAATTCGTTACAAGAATGGGTAGAATGATTACAAAACGCGATGAAGAAAGTGGGCGGAATTTGACAAAGAGCGTGTCACTAAAACACCATCTCAGTTAATATTGACACTAGGGTACTAATATCGCGGCTAGGTGGGTAGGTGGGTAGGTAGAATCATTAGGAAAGTGGGCGGGATTATACATAGAGTGTGGGCACTTTAAGCAAACTACTGTATATCGGTTAATATTAATTCTTGGGAACTAAAATTTGGTACAGGGCTAGGTAGACTCATTATAAAGTACGATCCGTAAGGTGGGCGGGTTTCGAAAAGGGTATGACACTTTAATAAAAATAGTAAAAAAAACCAAAAAACTTTCAAAAACTTATAAAACAAATTTTTTAAAAACAAAGGTTTTTATATGAAATTTACCTTAAGGAAGGTATTATTTAAATAACATTTTTCATATTCTTAATAATGGAAGATTTTAAAACTTTTAAACAAAAAAAAAAAGCTCAAGCCTATGTTAGATAATACGGGCGCATAGGTCAGACGTAGAATAAGTTAGTCAATAACAGCCTTATTCAATAGATTTCCTTAAACAACCTTTAAACGCTTGTTTAGTTACGCACTGTTTAAGGCTTTACGCAGCTTCTATGCAACCTTGCTAACATTGTTATTCATAAACATTTTTTAATTTTCTGCTTATGATTGTAAGGTTTGTGTCTGAACTATAGAAAATCTCTACAAAAATTAAGAATTCCTATGGATTTACAATGGCCGCCGCATAAAAAAATGCTGCAAAGGGCGCATATGGAGCATGTCTTTGATATTAAAAGAAAAGACAAACAAAAAACATGGTTGTATTTACGTAACCTTTAAACGCCAATTTCGGCGTTTAAGTTACGCAGCTCTTAAACAACTACGAAAAATTTTTATGAATAACGTTTTCTTGTTTAAAGCCCGTTTAAAGTTACGCTGCCTCTAAAATGTGTTTATGAATAAGGCTGTAAGACATTGAGCATGTCTTAAAGACGTGGCCAACTGGGTAAGCAAAATTTTGTTTCTCTGCTTCGCTTATCAATGTTGTGTATGTACACATCGTTCGCTACTTGGTCATTATACTTCTTCTCTTTCTCACACTGGTTCTGTGATGAACACACAGATAATCGTACTGCTCTTACACATGATGTTATGATACATAAAATACAAAGCATATGAAAATTAATACAAAATTTGAAGGAGTTAAATTTTGATTTACTTATAGAATCAAAAAAATTATATCTAGCAATATGATTATTTAAATTCAAATCAAAAGAAGACATTTTAAATATGTTACGACCATACTTGAATTTTCCTCAATGCATGCATAAAGTATTAAAAACTTATAATGAAAGTGACAAACATTTTCTCAAAATTTTGTGCTCCAGATCAACACCCCCGTATAACGTATTCTACGTTAAAAAAAACAAAAAAAAGTAAAAAATAATTTTAAAGCCTTTTCCTATTAATTTCTTGGTCAAATTTGATAATTTATTTTTATATATTATTATATTGGGGACCTTATTAATTTTTTCTAGTTTGTTTATTATCATAAATATATTAATTTCTTTGTGGCGCCCGTGGCATCCGTGGCGTAGTTGGTTAAAGTGCGTGGCCGCTATGTCAACAAACCTGGAGACCCGGGTTCGACCCCCAGCAGCGACAGAAAATGATTTGAATTAAAATGATTTTTCTATACGGCCGCCACCTCTCTGCAGACAATAGCAAATCTCAGAGAGTAATCAAAATGCCATGTAAAGCTTCTTGAGGATAAGAACATTCCGTTCATCGCCGTTCGGAGTCGGCGTTTAACCTGAAGGTCCATTTTTGTCAATTGTTTGTCAATTGTATACAAACTTAATAACACGCACAACACAATTGATCATAAGAAGCTAGGTCAAAGTCCTTTCAAGGGCTGAAATGGCCAGTTAATTATTTTTTTTTTTTTTTTAATATAACAATTCATAAATGAATTTTACAAGAATTTTTCTTACCCCATTTGCATTCAATGTCGCTCCTTATGCACCCACTTCTATAGCGCCTTTAACAAGTTTCCTCATCTTATCTTGTGTAGAAATTAATTAATTATTTTAAACTCAATTTAAATAAATGCCACATTTACGCTTAATAACTTACGCTTCCCGTCAACACTTGAGTGACAAACTTTGAAGTGAATTTAAAATTAAGTAAATTAAGTTAATGCAGGAAATTAATTTGAAATTACTCTTGGGCCTAAGTTGCGCCCAATTCTTGAAATTTATGCACATGCATTTTCATTAATAATGCACACAAATCACTGCAGCATTTGCCAAAAACTGTCAAAACTGCCAAAAACTTGGCTAACATTCTGCCACTCAAACTTTTATGAATATCTCAGCCAAACTTGTATGTGTAGAAAGAAGCAAACCCCAGAGCTGATGCAGTTTTCAATTTAGTTTCACAACAAAAACAAAGACATAGAACAAGAACTATACAACAAGCTGTTTGAATAATTTTGCATAACCAAACAACAAGTGTTTGTTGACCCCAACAAAACCAAAAAGAAAGAATAAGCACTGGAACTAAAAAATTCTATCGATACTTCAGTTGACTGCCCTAGTGTTCGCTTTCAGTTACTCATTAAATTTACCTGAATGGCCCTAGAAAGCTGTGCATGCTTAGGAGCAGAGGTGCATAGAAGATTGATGGAAAGTTGATTAGGACTGAAACTGCTACAACTGAGGTTTGACTTTATGCTGATGTGGCACTTGAAGATTGGCCAGTGTGCCAGTGTTGCCTGTGTTGCTTAAGTTATGCACTTGTGTGCAGATTTGCAGCAGTTGGTAAGCTTTGATTGCATATAAAGCTGTCACAGCTGTTGATGAGTTGATGAATACAACAGAACTAAGATGCAATAAGTGTTTTTTTTTAAATAAAAAAACAAAATTTTAGATAAATAAAGTCGATGCAAAATCAACTCACCCACCCACACTGTTTTATTTATATTGTTGCAATTCAATGCAGCTCATATGTCATGCTTTTCTCTTTTATTAACTTTAATCAAAGCTCCTCCCTCACCCAGTATTTGCCACACAAAATTGTTCATAAATTTTATAGCCAGTGCTTCAAGCAAAACACAATTTTTTAAAAACATGCATTGCATGTGATGTGTTCACAATTTTATGTTTTTCCATAGGATGCAATTTCAATCCATTTTATTTACTGCTTTTTTTAGATTTCTTTTCGATAAATGGCGAGAATAGCAGTGCTTGCCAAAACGTACACATTGTTGTTGCTTTTGCTGTGACCGATTTGTGCTAAACTTTTCGCTTTTATGCAACTTTTTTATGCATCATAGCATTGAATAAATCTAATGATTTTTTCATAAAATATATCCTCGAACAAAAAATGCTTATAAAAAATTTAAGCTTTTTGCACACTTGTGACCAGTTGTGATGCATTTTAGAGCGGAAGTATTGAATTGATAATGCACTGGAATGAGGGACGATATGAATTTTGGGTTCTTTGGGAAACAATATTGAACATCGTCTTGCATCGTATACCACCCTCTCGGAGTTGTTCGCAATACAGTTATTAAATTTTCTTTCTTATTTTTATGTGTAAAAAAAATTATTCTCTACCTTATATACAGGGTGTCCGGAGTTGAGATGTTAATCCACTAAGGGGTGATTCCTTGGCTTATTTTTAGCAAAAAATTTGTGTTGGGGAACAAGTTGCGTTGGAGTTAAGAAGGTTATTTCGGAGTCAAGATCTGCTCAGATGAAAATAAAACTCACTGATCAAATTATTGGTAACACGAAGCATCCTGCTTATTGATGCATTCCCTTGAAGAAGCAGCAAAAATGCGTAGAGCAGGCAGGCCACGACCACTAGCCATAAAGAACACATTAGCGATACCTTTCACTTTCGACAATTTCCCATTAAACTGACATTTTCAGTGACCATAAATAAGTCCCAAGGTCAAACATTTCAAAATGTAGGTGTTTTCCTGAAATAAATAAATAAATAAGCATAGAGGGCAAGGCACAAGGGGAAGGGTAAAAAATTCTAAAAATATTTTCACTAGAAATGTTGTATATAAAGAAGTTTTAACAAAATAATTTTACCACACATGTATTCTAATAAAAAGTAAGTAAAAACCGTTACCTTTCTGTCATATTTTTTACTTTTAATTCTTCCAACCCGTCGTAGGACGGACTTTTATATAGTTATAGAATATACAGAGACGGGCAAAACTATTCACAATAATAGCATTTTTACATATACTTCACTTTGAACTACTAATGTACACCATAGCGTACAAAAATAGCATCCCTGGTTATCATATTCCTTCATTCTCACATTTTGGTAAATTTTTCTACGAAATGAGAATTATATTCCGTTAATTGAAAAAAAAGTTCTGCACAAACAATTTCTAATTAAGCTGTGAACAGTATTGAGCACAAGTGGAATTTGCAAGTTTAAAATATTAAAAAATTTAACAAATGTGTAAGTAAAATTCTGTTAGCATTTTTAAGATTAAAATTTAATTTTGAAAACAATTTGATACAGGTAAAGTGTTTACAATATGTCAATATGTATCACCGACCCCCATTACTTTTGCAAAAGGAACATCTTTTCTCTTGACACCTATTCCCTCCGACCACTCCTTAGGGGGACCAAATACAAATTTTATGGTTTTTGTTTATTTATTCCATACACCTGAGCATATGACCTTTAAGAGAGTGCCGGAGAGGGTTAATATGTATGACCGACCTCCATTACTTTTGCAAAAAGAACATTTTTGCCTTTGACACCTATTCTCTGCGACCGCTCCTTAGGGGGGCTCCCATACAAATTTTATGGTTTTTGTTTATTTATTCCATACACCTGAGCATATGACCTTCAAAAAATGCCGGAAAGGGTTAATGTGTATGACTGACCCCTATTACTTTTGCAAAAGAAATATTTTTGCCCTTGACACCTATTCCCTCCGACCACTCCTTAGGGGGGCTCCCATACTAATTTTATGGTTTTGTCGATAAAACCGGAAACTGTCGATAAATAGGTAGCAAGTTTAAGCAAACAAAAACATCAAATGTTGGCTTTATATTTCATGTAATTGTGTAAAATTTATATAAGTTAGAGAGTTCTAACATGAATTTTTGTCGCATTGAGGATCAAGCAGACCAACAAGTGCTAACATCAACATTGTACGATCAGTACTTTAGACCCACCAAAGGCTACGTCAAAATAAAAAAATTAGTTAAAATACCGATTAAAAAAAATTTGGGGGACGCCCAAAGAAGCAATCACCAGGCCAAGAAAGAATTGCGAAGCGTCTAATAATGACTGGAGACACAAACACTTCCACCGAAACAAATGACGTCCTTAAGAATGCCTTACTCCTTATGAATGTAAGTGACAAAACTATTCTAAGTTGTCTTGTAAATAGTGGATTAATTTCAAAAACTAAGGTTAACAAACCTATTTTGAATAAGCGGCATCGTCAGCAAAGGTTAATTTTTGCAAAAAATATGAAAATTTGATTTAGAAGATTGGAAGAAAGTCACCTCGTCGGACGAAATAAAAACCAACCGAGTTGGCTCCGATGAACGCTTGTGGACATGGGTAGATACAAGAGTGAGTGCAACGGACAGGAATATCAGTCATACTCTTAAATTCGGAGTTAGCACTTTGATGGCGTGGGGTTGTTTTTGTGCAAATAAGATGGGAATTCTTCGTCGGATAAGAGGTATAATGCGAGCTACTGATTATATCACCATTCTAAAGGACTCTTATTTGCATAGTCTTGATATTTTTGCTATCGAGCCGGGTCAAAATGACATTTTCATGCAAGACAACGACCCGAAACATACGGCAAAGATAACTAAAAAGTGTTTTTTTGAAAATGGTATCAAGATTTTAGATTGGCCACTCCAATCGTCTGATATAAGCCCCATCGAACATACGTGGGCAATTTTAAAACGAAAGATTTTTAGCCAGAACGAATTGCCTTGCACCGTAGACGAACTATGGGAGAGAGCACTGGCATGGCAAAATTGTGCTTACAAATTTAGTTGAAAGTATACCATACAAATTTAAGGCTATCAAAAAAGCAAAAGGTGATCATACCAAATATTAAAAAGAAAATAACATAAAAAATTCATTATAAAGGCCAAAAGTGTTTGTAACAATGTTATTCTGATTTCTGTGAAAAACTCGAGTTTTTGTTTTTTTTTGTTTTTATGCTTAACTTTTTTTTTCATTTACTTAATAAATAATGTATAATATTATAAGATATTTTAAATATCAAAACTGTTAAAATAAATATATTTTATGAAACAAAAGCAGTTGTGCATGAGTTTTGTCAATAATTTTGTCCGTCACTGTTAATCAGGAACCAGGCGTTCATTGGCTGCTAGTATAAATGCCTAGAAAGTGAAGTAGAAAAAAAAAAATATGTTGGCAGTTGACAGCATTCGTAATTAAGACCCCGAAAAAAATAAACCTAGGTAAAAAAATCCATAGTGTTCAATTCCAAAATTTCGGGTGACTAATTTTTGTCTGAAAATAAAGGAAATTTTTTAATCTTTAATTGTTAATAACAAATTCCCAGTAAGCAATAATGTCAAAATTCTAGTTAACATAGTTTAAGGAACTCATAAGGAACTCACAACAATGTTTACCTCATTGCAACTATTTAGAAGTGAATATGAAGAAACTAATAATTATAAGACAGTTCGACTTCTTAGAAAAAATTTAAGAAATGAGGCCAATATTTTGGAACTTCCTTACCCAATGTAAGATTTCATTTATAGATAATTGTTAATAAAATTGCTAAAATTTTTTTTCAGTGACTTTTAAGGAAACTTTCATGACTGCTTTGAGGTTGCTTGACTTACCAAATGGAGCAAGGTTTTCCAGCAAAAATTCGAAAGTAAAAGGGTCACCGGTGTCCCAATGGTCGTCAAAGGGTTAAAACGAAATAGTTTTTTGACTGTCCTGAAAATTTAAAAATTTTTAGTTCTGTCACTTTTGAAAAGGGTGTGCGATATGTATGTCATTTTCATGGAAAAGTAAGGTACGCGACTGTAGGGGTAAAAAAAAAATTATTTTAACATTTTTTAATGCTTTTATTTAAAGAAAGGAATAGAATAGAAAAGAGTGTTGACAGATCGTAAGACAATTATTATGACAAATATAAGAATAAGAATAAGGATCAGGACACGTTTGTGAACAAAGGAAAGAATAGGGACAAAAATACAGATACGCTGTCACGTCAAAGCTTACGGGTGTGTCTACGATACAGCCAACTTTTATTTCTCGTTGCAATCACAATCAACATAAAAATTACACAAATACTGACACAAAAATATAAACATGGTACTAAGTCTGTCTCTAATTTTATAAATTACTTTTTTACAATGCTATGTAGCAATTAAAACTTCTGCATAAATAAACATAACAGCAGCAGCAAAACATTTACAGCACGCCATACTTGCAAACCACATAAAAATATACTTGCACTCAAACACACACGCACACACACAAATGCAAACACTCAAGCATGCACATAAAATATACTATAATTTTAAACAACATTATGATGGAAAATAATTATTCCCACACGCATGTAAAACATTAATTAGCGCAGTATTATAATTAAAACTCTCTAGTGTAAGCGTGTGTGTATACATATGTGTGTGAAGAGAGTACGAGAGTTGCCTTTTAAGTCTTGCGCCTGGCAACCTAAAAACAGTGGTTAATCAATGGAAATGGCGTTTTTTTTTTGTTGTTTAAAGTATTCTTCAAGATGATCAATGCACTTTTGCATTTGTTTCAATCAATTTCGAAGCAGTTGGTACTTCCATAATCGTGAATTTCCTGAAGTTGGTACTTCCATAATCAGATTTTTTAAGGCCTCAACGGTCTGTTCAGGCATAGAAAAACGCTCGCCACGCATTTTTGTTTTCTTAATGTGAGGGAAAAAGAAAAAAAGTGATTGGTTGCCGTATAAAAAAAAAAAAAATAACTGGCCATTTCAGCCCTTGAAAGGACTTTGACCTAGCTTCTTATGATCAATTGTGTTGTGCGTGTTATTAAGTTTGTACACAATTGACCGAGAAAGGGGCCTACATGTTTAACGCCGACTCCGAATGGCGATGAACGGAATGTTCTTATTCTCAAGAAGCCTTACATGGCATTTGATTACTCTCTGAGGTTTGCCATTGTCTGCAGAGAGGTGGCGGCCGTACAGAAAAATTATTTTAATTCAAAAAATTTTCTGTCGCTGCTGGGGTACGAACATGGGTCTCCAGGTTCTTTGACATAGCGGCCACGCACTTTAACCAACTACGCCACGGACGCCATTGGTTGCCATATGCTAACTGTAAAACAGATGACCCATCGATTCCAGGTTTTGAGTGCTCAAAAACTCCTGTTTGATGTGTGAAAACTCGCATTGTTGTGATAGAGTATGATCTTCTTTCGTGGTTGGTTTTCCTCAGTTTTCCGAAGACTTCCGGCAAACAAAATTTTGTGTACCATTTAGCATTGACAGTTTGAAATTGTGTTTTATTGAAACGGGGAATTCCACGTTGCCCCATGGCAAGGTTCATGGAATATACATAAATAAATAAATCTCAGCAGATAAATCTTCAGGACGTTAGTACCATGCTAATACAAATACAACGTCCCTTTAACCTTCCCTGGGCGTCACTACCATAACTCCAGATGCGACCAATGCCCCTTCATAGTAGTTTCAACACCGGTTACATGCCATGCTTAAGTGTATATTTAAATTAATAAATATACTGTATGGATATCAACTATTGAGATAAAGCGAAGGATAACTCTTGCCAACAGGTGTTACTTTGGGCTGAGTAAGCAATTGAGAAGCTGAGCCCTCTCTCGACGAACAAAACTCACGCTCTATAAGTCACTAATCATGCCCGTCCTATTATATGCAGCACAAACCTGGACGTTGAGCAATTCTGATGAAAAAACTTTGGGAGCCTTCGTGAAAAAGATCCTTCGTAAGATCTTCGGTCCAATCTGCGTCAATGGCGAGTACCGAATTAGATGGAACCACGAGCTGTATGAGCTGTACGCTGACATCGACATAGTTAAGCGCATTAAATCGAGCGACTCCGATGGCTAGGTCATGTTGAGCGAATGGAAAACGACGCTCTAGCAAAAAATATATTCGATTCGGTGCCCGGTGATGGTCAACGCAGAAGAAGACGCCCACATCTTCGTTGGAAGGATCAGGTGTTGGATAACCTGACTACGCTTGGTGTTTCCAACTGGTGTCAGCAAGCGCAAAACAGAAATGGCTGGCGCGATTTCTTATACGAGGCCAAAATCGACCTTCGGTTGTAAGCGCCAGATAAGTAAGTAAGTATGGATAGCAACCAATGCTGGAACGCAACAGTACCAATTATGGATGATTAGTTGGTTTACCATTCACATTTATTGGTGGAAATCGAGACCCATCTAACATCTCTGAAAATTTAGGGGCATTGCCAGCCGGTTGATTAAGTGCAACTCCACGCCGATCTCACAGATCTGTTTGCGACATTGAACTACCACAGCCAGCACGATACTCCCCGACGAGGCCAGCCCTGCGATAGTCTCCCCGGGCAAAAGGGATTTACCTCGGCACGCACCCACACACACCGACACATCTGTATCCATCATTCATGACTGTGATGGCAAAAGCCACCACTATTGGACGTGCTACTGCTTAGACTACATAACTGCTGATTGTGTGTGACACATTGTCACCACTATTTTGCACTTTTGTAAACTGACCCTCCGAGGCTAATAAGATATACTTTTCAACTCGGAGTGCCAAATTCTGACACTGCTAATACACCAATTTATTCACCATATTAACCACCATTTTAGCCAGTCATTGGCGTTTTAACCAATGCCAATGTGCCGGCGGAAATTGTGATAGTACGTCTGTCGGGATAAAAGACTATCCCGTGCTAGCAAATTTTAAGGATCATTACTATTCTTTCGTAGGCATACGCTACCGTTGATCTAGTCAAATGGTCCACCTACTTCCCAGAATGGCTGACCAACTCCAGAATATGGGCAGTACTTCTACATTAACACAGGATAGGGCGAACCCGTTGGCTGCGACCATTCTCCCTTAGGACAGGCTGCTCGTGAGAACAGGCGGAGTTATTTAGCATTCACGGTTCTCCTTTGCTCATGTGGTACAGTTGCGAAATGTCGGTTTTTTTCTAAAATAACTGTCAACCATTTGCTTGAATGTGCTCCGTCCGCGAACAAATTTTGTCGGGTTTCGCCCACGTTGAAAGCCCCAAACAGTGGATTACTGCTTTGTTTTGAGCAGAGTGCGTAGAGCACTCAAAATTCGCTCTCGCTCTTTTGAGCTATTATTTATACAAACAGAAGCAATGAATAATCTTTTCAGAGCAACTCGTTGAACGCTACGTTCTCGCATAAACTCCTCAAACACTTGTTTTGTTTATTCGTTCGTGTACAAAGAGCGCTCATAGTTGTGAGAACATCGCCACTGTTTTCATTCCCCGAGTTCTGCAAATTATGTGCTCTTTATTTGAGCTGAAAAATATTTGAATTCATCAATGATAAGTATTTAGATATTTATCATTTTGTTATTTCTTATTAAGCGAAATGAAACGCAAACGTTACTCAAAAATTTTTCTTGATTTAACAGAAAAAACACATTTGCAGAAATAACCAAAAATTCATTTATTCATTAAATTAAAAATAAAAATAAAATTCACTAAAATTGAACGTCATCAAAATTTACTACAGAGGTTTGGCTGCTCGGCACAGATAAAATTATTTGTGACAGATAACTTAGAGTTGGTTCAGAAATCTGCAAATTTTTCCAATAGTTGATTATGTCAGTATTGAAAGGCATTTTACTTTGATGAGCCAGACCTTCAAGTTTTTGACGAATCGATTGTATATTTTGTGACACTTCAAAACTCTGTTGCGTTATTGAATTTACTTTTTTCCAAGTAAATCATACTTATCGTAGACATCTTGGGTGTGCTCAACATGATCAATTACTGAATCACCACAGACTTCAGTGTCTCCCTCCAAACAATTCAAAATTGCGCTTGTATTAATTATATGTGTCTGTAAACACAATCAAATTAGAAAAAGAAAGAGGGACTGATGAGGGTTGACTTTCACTTACTACTGCTTGTTTTTTTTTTTTTTGTATTTCGATCAAAAACGGTGAGTTCATATAATTGAATCTCCGATCCATATACAAAGCAGCAATAAATGCATTATTCTCCAATAATTTAACTTTTCTTGATTGTATAGATTGTATTAAAATTTACGCATTTATGTGCTTCACAGAGTAGCCAGTCTCGGTAAAAATCACCGACAGTATAATTATCTGTTTGTAAACTCTTGGTACATTCTAAAACTGGCTGGAAAGCATCAACAAAGTTTTGGATGAAGTCATAATTTACTTCAACACAAATTTCATGATCATTTACAAACGTCCTCAATTCTAACATAGAAGTAAGCATGTCGAAGGTGGAATTCCAGCGAGTAGCGTTGTCTAGAGTAGGCATCCAAATATATTTAATAGCATAGTTATTCCAAATAATTTTTCAAAGAGAACGTGTAGCTTCTCTGCATACCGTTAACTCCTTTTTAATATTTAGTTTTGTATACATCATGTACGCATAATCGTAATGTGTGTACGGCACATCTCACCACTGACATGACCGAGCTAAGTCTATTATGAATTTCTTCATATTGGTCGCACTCTACATTGTCCTGCTCCTGCAGCAATTCCGAAGTTTTGATGACATTGGCTCCGTTATCGGTAGTTGACGAATATATCTACGTTGCTTCTATGTCAAACCTTTTCAAGCAATTTAGAATCTCTTCTTTTACAAAAGATGCCGTATGCCGCTTTTTTAACTCTACCATCCCAAAAGTGAAAATTTCTATTTTGGATTATTTTTATATTCACTCCAAAAACACTTTTGTCGAGTTTTGTTGCAATGTCTAATTTTATGCACACCATTTTGTTTTTTAATAATATTTTCAAGTGATTTCTCATGAGTTCGGCGCATAGATCTAGCTTACTCACAATGTTTCTAGACTTAACTTTTATATTAAAAGCATTTTCATATGGCTTTATAATTTTTTGAAAATATTCTTCGTCATCAAAAAGTCGAAATGGTATAGCTTTCACAGTAACTAGTCCTACACAGCTCTTGATGAATTGATGCCGATCTAGTTCAATTTTGAATTTGTTTACACTTTTTGTGGATTGATTATTATCAAACTTATGTCTATGCACTATGCTATAATGCCTTTTGATGTTGTGAAGCACTTGACCTTTAAGCTTTTTGGAACATTCAAGGCATGTCGATTCATTGCTTTGCTCATTATATGAAACATATTTACTTTTGTCAATATTCGACAGTATACCGATTTTTAATAATAAAATATTTAATTTAGCACGTGAACAAGTGTATACACACAAATGGCCACAACATTACTTCAATAGAAACAAACAGAAAACAAACAAACTCCAAAAGAAACGAATGAAAGAAAAAATGATGACATCAAAATAAAACTTACTCAGAGCTCACTGTTATAACTACCATTAAAAATAATTCAAAAAGCTTTGTAAAGTTAAAAAGAAGTTGGCTGTATGTGGACCCATCCGTGGATTTTGACAGTGTATCTTTGTCCTTACCCTTATCCTTATCCTTATTCTTGTCCCTATCTTTCATTTGTTCCCAAACTAATAATTGAAGAGTCGACGCGAATAACGTTGTAAGCGACATGTTAATCAAAAATAGTTTTTTTGCATATTAACGTTAAAAATGCTCTAGCCTATTATAAGAGCACATAGTTTCTAAAATTCCATACATTTTTGGACATTGACATGGCTCAAAGTTTGCCATTAAAACCATTTTTTTTTTTTGCAATTCCTGAAAACGTATAATTTTGTCACTTACAATGTTATTCGCGTCGACTATTCAATTGTCTTACTTCCTGTTCAAACTCTTCTTTTAATCCATATCCAAATTCCTAACCTTAACCTTGTTCGAATCCTTTCCTAATCCTTGTCCAACTTTATTTCTAAATCTTTGTTCTAAATTTTGTCCTAAGTGTGTTTAAATCCTTGTTCTATTCCTTTTCCCTTGTTCTATTCCTTGCCAAATTACAGCCATGAGAGTGAGCGTGCATACACTTCTTTTAAACTGCAATAATCACATAATATATTTAATTTTTTTTTTTATTTTTTGGCACATCTCTTTGGCTCATTACCTTTCGACTGATATAAGAATCATGCCCTTTTTTGTATTATAAATATTAAAAAAGGTGCACCACAAGATTTTTGTTTGCGTATTAATATATAGATAACTTTGGAGTGGTTTAAAATATTTGAAAAATTTTTTTACAGAAATTGTTTTTTTAGCTGTAGAACTTTGTAAAAAATACAAAAACAACACTTTGAAAAATGTAATTTTCATCAAAAAAATCATAGGGGGTAGCTCATGATTTTCGATGATAGAAACACTTAATTAAATTATGTGTCAAAATGAAGCAATTGTTGCAAATAAATGATATGATGTATGAAAGAGTGTGAGAGAAGAAAATAGAAAAACAAAAAAAAAATTGCAAAATAAGAATGTCTGGTCTAATTTTTAAGCAAAAATTGAATATTTTAGAGTGTTTTTGAAAACAGCATAAGAAATTGAATTAGTGAGATAACGGTCAATCTTTTCTTATTTCTCAAAAGTAATTTAGTTAAACTTTCAGACAAAGAAAATTTAGGGAAAATCGATTGAAAAATGGCTGAAATATTTGCATGCAAAATCAAAATTTGAAATATCAATTGTTTTTTTCTCATTCTGAGGCAATGACATTGCTTTAAGAAATGCATTGCATGGAAAAAATCTACAGGTTTCGAAATATCGCAATACTTTTGATGTCATAATAACGGGAAATTCTTTTACATACTATTCGTGGGAAAATATTAGCAAAAAAGTTTTCGTGTACCGTTATTTTTCTCATCCAACGAATTTTCATACAAAAAACGTTTTACTGAAAACATCTATAGTTTTCGAGATATCACAATAATTTTGATGTCAAAATAACGGAAATTTTTCAAAATTTACTATTTGTAAGCAATTTTACCATCACAATATATATTGACACTTGTTACATGAAATAGTGCTTATTGTAGGGTAACCGTAAGCGATGGTGAAAAATATTAAATTTTTTTTTGCACATCTTATAAATGTCTAAATTTCTCTCTTATATCATGTTTTTCCATCTCTTATAGTTAAGCTTTTATTTAATAAATGCTCTTTTTCCGCTCATATTTGAGGTCAAAGGTCACCAATCTTATATTCAATCATACTGTGCAGCCAGACCTTTCATCTGATATCACATTCTTCATTTTACCTCTTCCCAGTTCTGAGATCCCTAACTAAAATTGATATAAACTTTCAACGTTAATATTTCGGGTCAAAGGTCATGAATTTAAAATCTAACATAATTCGGCACATCTATGGTGCAGTACCTTTCGAATGATGTACGTTTCAATGTCCTTATTCTAAAATAAATATTGAAAAAGTGTACGACAACATTCGATGTTTGCGTATTAATATATAAGATCTGAGTGAGGTAAAAAATAGAGCGAGCTCACATATCGGCTTATGCTTTTCAAAAGAGTATGCTGTGAACAGCAACGATAGAGAAATTAAAATAAACAATTCGATCGCTCATTCGGCCATTAACGAATGATCGCTCCTTTGTTTTTCATTTCCAATGAAAGACACAAAACGAATTGCTCTGAGTTGAGTTGTGTTGAGGTGAGTGAGGGATATTTTACTCCTCAATGATAAGTATTTACGAACTCTGATTTTGAGCTCATAAGCACAGATCCATGATTCGTCACCTGTGGATATGTCGTAAACGTGTTTCGAACCACCCCCGCAGTATTTTTTTCAGCATTTCCTTGCATCAATCGACATGAGCCTTTTTTGAGCAATCGTCAAATTATGAGATATCCAGGGAAAACAAATCTTTCTGACGACTAAATTCTCATATAAATTCGAACATATGCTATTCCGACTAATGTTCAAGGATGACGACTTCATCCCACGATATGTACCATGTCGGTCTGCTTCCAACAGTTCACGCACAGCATCGTTGTTTTCTTCCGCAACAGCCGTTCTTAAACGACCTTCACGAAATTCGTCTTGAAGAGAAGGATGATCACGCTCGAACTCATTGAACCAGCATTATACAGTCACTGGATAAGGTGTTTCATAGCCTAAAGTCAAACTAAGTTGATCGAGGCATTCTTTGCTCGTCAATCCACGTCGAAAATCGTAAAACATCATCACCCAAAAATGTTCCCGTGTTAATCCATTTTTTTGCTGAACTACAATTTTTAAACCACTGTAAGCAACACAATAAGCGCTCATACAAGAAAACGGTATTGGTAGGGTGTGGTGGGGTGAAGCGTTTCGGTGGGTGAAGTGTTTCGCCTGTGAAATTTTGACAGCGTGCTTACATATAACAAAGTGTCATGCCGTCAAATGTTGCTTTCATTGCCTCACAGTTTTACATGAAACAGCGAAGCATTCAGACGTCCATAATGTTGCTCTTCCAAAACAGCTTTAAACATTTTTTTTCCAAAAGTTTTTTTGATCGAGTGAATTTATCGTGTTTTATGCCAACTACTCAACACAAATAAAGGAAAATATATCAGTCGTATTGGTTTAATGTTGTTCTAAAAAACTATGAAGTGTATTGTGAAATATCTATCGAGTGGTAATATAATGCCTGCCGTTGTTTTCAAAATGAAACGTTTCACCCCACAAACTCCGTTTTAATGTGTAGCTAGTGTTTTTGTGTAT
The DNA here is from genome assembly GCA_943735915.1 of Pherbina coryleti. Lineage (NCBI taxonomy): Eukaryota > Metazoa > Arthropoda > Insecta > Diptera > Sciomyzidae > Pherbina > Pherbina coryleti. Next base: position 178,618,798 of record OX030948.1, read on the forward strand.
GTTGAATGCGATTTTATAGGTTTTTTTGGCATTTTTCAATTCATTGCAACAAATGCGTCAGACCATATCACTTGAAATGTGTCAACATGGGCAACCGTGAGCTACACCTGTCGAAACTACGACTCTGAGCTCGATATTAGCGATGATCGATAGTCATCGAATGATGACTTATATTCCATATTTTAGTTTCTTCCTGACTTAGGAGCCTGCCCGTGACCATTAAACCGAGTTAAATTGATGTTTATACATGAAAACGGAAAGATTCTTTTGATGAACCACTTCAAAATTTTTCAACAATCGAAAAAAGAACATTTTCGAAGAATCCCCATAGTTTTTTGCTGAAATGGAAAATGTTCAAATCCGAGCGCATAGAAATTAAGAAAAATATCCATTCTTGCGATTTAAGCTAAAAACCATTAAAAAATTAAAACTTAAGGGGATGCGAAAAAAGCGAAACGCTTCACCCCACCGCACCCTACGTTTTTAGAAAATGTTGAATTTTTTAATGGAACTGTCAGAGTTTAGCTGACAATCCTTATTGTTGCCGAGGCGCAAAATTTAAATAGCAGCCCTCGTATGAGTGCGTGTGACTGCAATAAATATGGATTTTTTTTTAACTATTCATTTTTTACACACACGACTATAATCACTATGTACGCGACAAGCAAGTTACATATATATTTATGAAATTTTTTTTGCTTACTTTAAATCTTCGTTTTTTAGTAGAATTTGCCAGAATCTTCTTATCTAAGGTAGGTAGCTAAGATAAGAAAAAAAAAATGTTTAGAAAAATTTTGCTTGATTTTTCTAGCCTTTATAACTATGAGTTTTTATCATTTCAACAAAACAAAAACAAAAAAAAAAACAAGAAACTGTTTTAACAAGCTGGCAATTTCAGAAATTTGCATAATTGTTACACGCCAACAAATGCGCTTGTTTTTCTATATTTTATGTGTGGCTCTGTGTATATTTTTGTATGTGTGTGTGTGTGTGTTTGTGTTTTTGAGTTCATGTGTAGGTGTGTTTGCTTTTGAGTTTCCTGCTGTAGATGCGTATATGTGTATGTAAATGTTTATGTTAACATATTATAAATCCGCTCAACAGCCAGAACTAGACAACTTTTGCCATCCCCAATTTATTAAAACTTTTGAAATTAACTTTTTTTCCTACCTCCCTCTCTTTCTCTCGCTCTTGTAACGTCTATGGCATTATAATGCTTTCGGTAAATTTAAAGCTTAAATGAGAAATTCTCAAAAGTTTTACCAATTTGTAAATATTATTTATTGTTGTAGATAAAAGTTAGTTTAACTACTTGGCTTAAGCACATTTTTAAGCTGTCAACCTATTTATATAAATTTAAAGCTTTGGCAAATGTTGAATTAACTCCATGCTTGCATATGTTACACTCTGGCGTATGAGTGTTATTTAAAGCATTTGCGCAGTATTTCTTGACTTAGGTGTAAACTGCCCGGCTTGCATTAGAAACGTATTTCTTGGTGAAAACTGTCACATTTTTATAAAATGAGTTATATTTTGGACGAAGTTTTTATTGAGGATTTCAAAATATACGAATAATACTGTCAGCATTTTGGTGTTTAACGAAAAATATTTATCAAATTTTTTCAGCTTCTCACTAGCTTCAACAAAATTTTTGTAAATACATTTTTTTGGCGCATCTGAAATTGGTTATTTACAAAATTAATTAAATTTTCTATATAAAAAACTGATGCAGATAATATTAAAAAGAAAAAAAACCCAAAATATACCTACTTAAAAATATACCTGTGGGCAAAAAATACAAGAATTCCAAAAAATATATATTTTTCGGAATTCCGATAGGAACAAATGTTTTTATTTTCAAGTTGGCCTACTGTCACTAACATATGTTGTACAGTAGGCCAAATAACATGTCAATATATTCATAAGAGTTTGAGATACGCGTCTTTTCATAAATAGCCTTCAATTCCTTCTTCGTTTCGGTTTCCATCTATTCGACTGCAAGGATCCGATTTGTGAGCAGATATTCTTCAGATATTCAAATCAACTCCCTGTCAGCAAAATAGGTAGTTTTTTTCGAGTGTAAAGCTGTGTTGTGTCTTCAAAAAATTTTTAAAATTTTTGGTGTTGTTGCAATTTAAGGGACTACTTAACAAAATTTTTGAGCTTTATTCCAAGCATGTTGACAACAAGACAAGAGAAGAACAAAGAAGGCAACAACCAAAAAATGATTGGTTGTGTGTTTATCACATAAAAAAAACAACAAAGTCTTTCATAACAAAAAAATAGTCTCCGAGCCATCTTAGGTGTACCATCAGTTAAACGAACTGAACCCTAAAATGAACGTGTGGAAAAAGGGAGGAGCTAAACAGCAAAAATAACAACAACTTCAATATGCTCTGATAGCGGTAAACCGCTGTGATCGAATTTCGAAGATGCACATGAATTAAGGCTATGCCTAAAAGTATGATACGATCTAGGTTAACCTTGGTACAGTTTGCATCAAAAAGTACACTGAAAAAAAAATGTTTTAAAATTGACGACAATTGTTATTAATTTGACGATATTTGTGTTTAAAAAATAGCTTGCAACAAATTTCGTCAAAGTAAGAGCAAATGTATTTAAAAATTTTGAAAAATATATGAAAAAAAAGTCAAATTAACAACACATTTTGTGAACACATTGTGTTTAATTTTAAGCTAACTTTTTTTTTTTCAGTATAGATAAGAACTCAGTTACAAAATTCCAGCGTTCTCTGCCAAGAATAAATTCCGGTAACTTTCTCGGCATATTGGCAGTATATGTAGAACCTAAGTAGCTTGAGTGGATCACAGTGTAAATTCATACAAAGGCTACTGATGAGTTAGTGTAGTGGCCAACGAAACAGTCTGTATGGTCAAGCTGTGTGATTTGCTCTATACAGAGCCGTTGTTGTTGTTGTTGGTTGTTGCCTTCTTTGTTCTTCATGTTGTCTTGTTCTCAACATGCTTGGCCTAAAGCCCAAAAAATTTGTTTTCAATATAAATAATGAAAAGGCCGTATACAAATATTAAGGGACTACTTAACACTAAAACAAAATTATGCAAAAACAACAATAACACTCTCACACTCTTTTTTTTCCTGATCAAAGTTCCTTAGTGATAAAAACTTGCAAATTTATTTATTTATTTATTTATTTATTAACTATTAACAATATTGTTTAACAGTCAGCATATACACAAAAATTGTAAATTAAATAAGATTGTTACAAACATAATAATGATTTTTAAACAATTTTTATTACAGATTGCTTGAAGGCCATTCCGTTCTGAGTGAAATCTATTTCAGCGCTCACGGAATTAAATGCGGAGCATATATCATAAATTGGGTCACTTTGGCCGTAATTAGTTCTATGATGTGGTACATGAAAGAAATCCCTTTTCCTTAAATTTCTTCCAGGCGCATATACATAAAAAAGTTGCAGAAGTAGCGCACAGTCAATATGGAACATTATTACGTCTAGATTAAAAACAATAAGGAAATACTTCCGCCTAGACTCTAAAGTACTTAGTCCTAGAAGAGCAAATCTTGAAGAATAATTTGGCATAAAATCCCAGTGTAGTTTTCCCATAACAAACCGTGTAAAACGTTTCTGTATCTTCTCAAGTCTTGCACTGTGAATTTCATAGAATGGATCCCAAACTACACATCCATATTCTAAAATTGATCTTATAAGAGATATTAATAGAGTTTAAAGCGTATATGGATCACTGAATTCTTTTGAGTTGCGCCTTAAAAATCCCATCATGGCATTAGCCTTGCTAATAATTGTGTCATAATGGCTAGCAAAAGTGATTTTTCTATCAAATAACACTCCCAGGTCCAGTTTGGAGTCAACTCTTGAAAGGTCATTGCTTTTTATTGAGTAATTAAAAACTGATGGTGTTAGTTTCATGTAGAATGACATAATGTTGCATTTGTTGATATTTAAATGCAATTTATTCACTGAGCACCAAGTCTGAAAGTTATTTAAATCAGATTGCAAGAGCAGGTGGTCTGCAAAAGACTTGACAACCTTAAATAGCTTCATATCATCAGCATACATCAGGCATTTTGAGTAATTTAAGAAATTGGGAAGATCATTTATAAATAAAACAAACAGAAGTGGCCCAAGGTGGCTTCCTTGGGGTACGCCCGAAAAGTTCGATACGGATTTTGAAAACTTATTTCCAATGCGGACAGATTGGGATCGACCTAAGAGATAATTTTCAAGCCAAGATCATTTTTGATGAAATGAGTAAATAATGTAAGATTTGTGGTTGTGGACTTCGCATAAACAAAACCATGCTGATATTCAGATATGGAGTTCTTAACAGCGGCATATAAATGTCTTTTAACTATTGCCTCAAACACTTTTGGAATTAACGGAAGTTTAGATATTGGTCGATAATTGGAAACATTCTGTCTAGAACCAGATTTATGAATAGGATTTATAACAGAACGCTTCCAAGCATCCAAGAACTGTCCCTTTTTGAGTGATAGATTAAATATTAGTGCTAGTGGTTGGGCTAAAGCATTTGCACAATTTTTGAGAAAAATTGGGGGGATATTATCTGGACCAATACCTTTGTTAGTATCAATAGACAATAAATCTTGTAGCACAACCCCATCGGAAAGAAACAGATAACCCATATCTGTGATGAGGTAACCTTTTTAGTACTGTGTATCGTCAATGCTAACATCCTCCAAAACAAAATTAGATTGGAAAAAATCTGCGAAAAGGTGGCAAACGTCTTCGATGTTATTCGATTTTTTGTCATTAAAAAACATGTTTTTAGGGTATCCTTTTGTATTCCGCTTTTTGTTAACAAAATTCCAGAAGGTTTTTGGATTACATCTTATGTCTAATTCTAAGTCAGATACATACTTTCTAAAAAGAGATTTCTTCAGTGAATTATAATCTTTGCGCACTTGTAAATAATTTCGCTGATAAGATATGTCAACTTTACTCTTTTTAAACAATTTGTTCATTTGATTCTTTAATTTAGACAGATTTTTACTGAACAATTCCAGCTTCGTATTATTGTTCATTTTTTTTTTATGGGAACGAAACGAATAAATGCTTGATTTATAACATTTATAAAAACCTCATAATTTTCCAACAAGTTGTCGCCAAAAACTGAGCACCAATTCACACTAGACAAAAAGTTAGAGATGCCAATGTAGTCAGCTTTTTTAAAAGCAAATGCAAAGGTGTCTTCTTCTAAGGCATGTATATCGAAAGTTAGAAAATCTAATTTCACCAATAACGCTTTGTGATGAAAACTATTATTAGACAAAGGGAATTCCGCTTCAAAGCACATTGCATTAAATTCTTGATAAGAGCAAACCAGGTCCAAAATTTTGTTTAAATTATTTTTCACAGAGTTTATTTGTTGTAACCCCAATGAGAAAATAGAGTCAAGAAAATCAGATTCCACTATATTACTCATTGAATTAGGATAGGAACTAAGCTCAAAAGATCATCAGAATAACACCAGTTAATTTTCCCTAAGTTAAAGTCACCTAGTACTAGTGGGTATTCATTGTCTTTAAGTTTATCAACGATATTAAGTATATTACTGAAGTGCAGCGGCGACCGTGGCGTAGTTGGTTAAAGTGCGTGGCCGCTATGTCAAAGAACTTTGGAGACCCAGGTTCGAACCCCAGCAGCGACAGAAAATTATTTGAAAAAAATAATTTTTCTGTACGGCCGCCACCTCTCTGCAGACAATGGCAAACCTCAGAGAGTAATAAAAATGCCATGTAAAGCTTCTTGAGAATAAGAACATTCCATTCCGTTCATCGCCGTTCGGAGTCGGTGTTAAGCCTGTAGGTCCATTTCTCGGTCAATTGTGTACAGACTTAATAACACGCACAACACAATTGATCATAAGAAGCTAGGTCCAAAGTCCTTTCAAGGGCTGAAATGGCCAGTTATTTATTTGTTTTTACTGAAGTGCAGCGAATAGATTTCACCAGAAGAGCATGTTGGAATATAAGATAAAATTAGATAAATACTTAAAAACGACGGCGCAGCATATGCACCGCAGAAAACTGGAACGTCAATTCGAACGCATAATTGCTCAATGATTTAAGGAGTATTTTGTAGCTTTATTTCTTGAGAAACATAAGATGCGCGGACGGCGATTAGTACTCCACCAACTCGGATTAAACCCGTTGATGACAAGCAGCGATCACGTCTAAAAACTTCAAACTGATCATTGAAAAACTCGGATGTAAAGATGTTATTATGCAACCAGGTCTCCGTTAAGGCAATAACATCATGAGTGCAATCAACCAGATTCAGGAAAAAATTAGTTGATTTAATACGTAATCCACCAGCATTTTGGTAGTATAATTGATGATATAATGGATGAAAAAATAAAATTTGGATACTTTTTTGTTTTTGTAACCCTTACCAGCCCACCTCCGTGACCTTTTGTAAACGCAAAAAATCGATTTTTTACAATTTTTACCGTATATCATCCAATTTATTGAAGTGACGTCACCGGAATGTATTCAAAAATTGTAGCTAATTTGAATACGAACATTTTGTTTAATATTTTGCTTGCTTATTTTACTGCTTAACTATCTGAGACATTTATACTTTTATAAGAAAAATCGAAGGTGTATCAAAATTCCTTTTTTTTATTTTTTTATTTTTATTAAAAAAATTATTCCAGATACAATATTGAAATGTTCTACACCAATTTTCATTAATGCATTACCATGCATAACCCATACCAGCCCAACTGCCCCAATAAACCCTACTTTTCGGCAATTTTTCTTACGTTTTGCGGCATTTTATCTATACTATTGAAGGGAGTCATTGCAATGTATTAAAAAATTGTTCTACACTCCACTTTTTGAATGTTTTCTATGTTCCTGAAATGATAGAATTAAAATTACTGCATAGCCTTCTCAATGACTACTAAAACGCTACATACACTCTTTGGAAAATTTTTGAAACCCTGTCGCTTTGAATCCGAGTTGCTGGCTGTTTCGTTATTTTTGGATCTTTTGATCACGAAAGACATTATTGTACGACTGGCATATAAAAATACTGATCCTCATGTTGAAGGAAGATCTTCAATGTTGCAGGAGAAGAAAATAACTTCGATATCGAGCTTCGAAACTAACCGTTTCATTAACAGGCCATACACAGAAAGATGTGTCAAAACAGTGGCAGAGGCATCAAAACACGTTTAGAGCGAGTCCCAATGCGTGTGATACATCATCGCTTAGCTTCGCCATCGATGCTTTATACCATATTTTAAAACCAAAAACCAATATGCTGATGACAGAAGTTATGTTGCTTTCCAACCAAACCTTTGAATTCAGAGTTCACTAAAAGATAACTGCGTAAAAGTTACCCATTTTTTTTTTTATTATTATTTTTAACTTGGGCAATTCTAGTCCGAAAGTGTTAGTTACATTAAACGTAAAAGAAATTGACATACATAAGGGTATATTGTGGCAGTTGGGCTGGTATGGGTTGAGAGAAAGTCTTAGAGTTAAGTGTTTTGTACTTAAAGATGAGTTATGCATTAATGAAAATGGTGTTACTCTCTTTACAGTAGTAACTAATTACCAATACACCTTTATTTGTTTTGAAATTTGCACTGCGAGAAAATGTCGGGTCATTTTCGCATGGATTTTTGCAATGTGCGTGGACTGAGAACGAATTTTTTCTCGGTTTATGCATATTGTACTCTTAATAGGCCTCAAATAATGGCACTGAGTGAGACCCAGGTGAGCGAGGATGCAGATCCACTGGATTTTCATATACCTGGGTATCACTTACTGCCATTGTTTTCCCTGCATAGGGGCATCGCCCTTTACATAAGAACAGATGTAGCATATCAGTGCGAGCGGAGTCTGAACGTTACCGATCCGGAGTTTTGTTCCATGTGGGTAAAGTTCAGGGTCCGCTCTCATTTGATGCACTTCTGCTACATCTATAGAAGTCCGAATCTAGGGAGAGAGCCCACTTTTAACAAATTGGACTCTCTCTCTGATTCTATTACGCACATTTTGGGGTTGTTCCCTGACAGCGAAATCGTTGTAGCCAGCGATTTCAATGTCCAAAACCCGGCTTGGTTATGCCACTCAGGCCAAACAACACCTGAGGGTCAGTATGTTGAGCTCTTTGCTGAATCGAACCAACTAATTCAACTAGTGAAGGAACCAACTTTCATCCCTAGAGTTGGTCTGCCAGCCATAAAATCTTAGACCTTTTTCTGACTTCACACCATGAAAAATATGATGTGTCTGTCCATGCACCTCTTGGTAATTCGGACCATTGCACCATATCCGCTGCTTTTTCATATTCTAACCTAAGCACTCCTACGCCCAAAGCCCCGAAGAGAATCGCTTGGTTTTATGGAAAAGCAAATTGTATTGCGTTAAATAATTTTGACCGCAATTTCAATTGGAAATTATGTTTATGATAGAAATGTAAATGCCGCGGCTCTTATGGTACAAGAAATTATTTTATTGAGCATGCAGTCTTTCATCCCCAATAAAATGAGAAGCATTAAGCATAAAGACCACTCCTGGTTTAATGAGACATGCAGGATTGCAGTCAGGTCCAAAGAGGAAGCCTTCCAGAATTGGCGTTCCAACAAGAATGCTGACACTAGAAGACTTCGCAGTGAGGCTAGGAATTGCTGTAATGCAGTTTTAAAACGCGAAAAGTTTCTTTACGAAACTCACTTCAGAGAACAGGTTCTTCTCTGCCCCAAAGGGAGCAAAAACTTTTGGTCATTCGTTAAGAGAGTTAAAAATCAGACGTCTTCGTCGATTTCTGCTCTTTTAAAGGATGACCAAATCTTCACTAACTCGGCTGATAAAGCGAACCTTTTGGCTGGATTGTTTGCACAAAATTCCACAATCCCGGCTAGCAATCAGCTATTGCCCTCTAATGAGAATAAATCATCTTCAATGCAGGAGATATATTTTCGAACGAGAGGAGTTAAAAGAATCCTTGCAAACCTCAACATAAACAAATCTTCTGGCCCCGATGGTATACCACCAATTGTGCTTAAAATGTGTGCTTCTACACTGGCTCGACCATTGCGTAACCTTTTCAACATCTCATACAGGACAGGAGTATTTCCATCTTGTTGGAAGGTTGCGAATGTTCAGCCGGTACCTAAGAAGGGCGATGCCACGAACCGTGAGAACTACCGACCCATAGCGATATGCTCTACGCTCTCCAAAGTTATGGAGAGTGTAATAAACTTCCACCTTATGAACTATCTGGAGCGCAATGAATTGCTGAGCGACCGTCAATATGGCTTCCCAAGGGCTTGCTCTACTGGTGACCTAATGGCATTCCTCACGGAGAAATGGAACCAATGTGTTCACTTCTTTGGTGAAAGCAGGGTTGTTGCTCTGGATATTTCTAAGGCGTTTGACCGAATGTGGCATAAAGCGTTCGTGTCAAAACTAACTTCATATGGTGTTGGTGGTAACTTTGCTCGATGGATCACGTGTTTTCTTAAGGACAGGTCGATTCGTGTCGTAATCGATGGAATTTCATCCAGTGAACACGCCATCGGTGCTGGAGTACCGCAGGTTTCAGTCCTATCGCCAACTTTGTTTTTGGTTTTTATCAACGACCTTCTGTCGTTGACTCATAACCCAATTCATTCGTTTTGCGGATGACAGCAGCATTTGTCATTCATACTCCTTCAAAAAACGCCCGAGCTCTTTGGAGATTGAGAGAAAGAGGCAAAATATGAATGACACACTGCTTAATGACTTAGGAAAAATCTCTGAGTGGGGGCTTGCTAATAGAGTTGAGTTTAATGCTAGCAAGACTCAGTGTTGCCTGTTAACCCACAAGCGAATGAATTGCTCCTTAGCTCCCCTCAATATGAACGGTATGGATCTTTCAGAGTCAGATGCTCTTGACGTTCTGGGCATATCAATCAAATCTGATCTTCGTTGGAATGATCATATTTTTGATGTGTCGAAAGAAGCGGCCAAGTGCCTAGGTTTTTTAAAACGGTGTAGAAATACTTCACTACAACTGATCTACGCGTGATCTACACCTCATATATAAGGCCGAAAATGGGGGCTTTAAGATCTTATTTGGAATTTCTGGACCGAATTCAACGACGTGCGATATATCTGATAGGAGATGAAAACATTTCATCTTCTCTCAACTCTCTTGGGCATCGACGCAATGTTGGTTGCCTAAGCCTTATGTGCAGGTACTACCGTGGGAAGTGTTCAAGGGAGATACATGACTTGACGCCGTCAACTCGTGTGTTTTCTCGGTCCACTCGGGCAGCTCATCAAGCCCATCCCGTTACCATTGCCTTGATGCCCAATAGAATCTCGCATTACCGAGATAATTGGTTCTTTAGTCGTACAGCAAAATTGTGGAACAATCTTCCTGCGAGCGTGTTTCCCGGCAGTTGTGAGCTATGTAAATTTAAAACAATTTTCTCGGTCAATTGTATACAAACTTAATAACACGCACAACACAATTGATCATAAGAAGCTAGGTCAAAGTCCTTTCAAGGGCCGAAATGGCCAGTTATTTATTTATTATTTATATTAAATTTAAAACAAATCTTCACCGACACTACTCCATCTTTCCACACTCCAACTAACTATCACCCGTCTTCCGAATCAACACAATGCTTTCGCATTCATAGGGGGCATCCCCTGAGCGTTGGTTTAGTCTAAAAAAAAAAAAGGGCACCGCATTTTTGCCCTTTCGGAAGGAAAATGACACTACCTATAAGAAAAAAACGACATTAATCATAGAACAACACAATAATTTATAAAAAGTTCATTTGAAGTATAAAAAGTTGAATTTGAAGTAGATTTTAAAGCAAATTCGACATTAATGTACATCAGGTTTGAAGGGAAAAGGACGGAAATCAGTAAAAAATATTTTACTGATATTTGCTTGAAAATGAAAAGATTTTGAATATGACATTACTTTGTTTTTCTTTTAATTCTTAGAAAATTTTTTAATTTTTGAACCAATTCAAATTGGATCTACTCACAAATTCTTTGCAAGTGATTTTTTCAAGATATATTTAAATATATCTCAAAAGATTGGGTCAATTTATGTGATGGAATAAGTTTTGTTCTGTATCACATTTAAACTCGAATCGTTTTGAAAAACTTTAAACAGTGAAAAATTTGTAAAAAACCGCGTAAAAAAATTAAATTAAAATATAAAAACCACTGACATGTAAGAAAATTATGCAGTCTCATCATCATCATCATCAACGTCATCGTCTTCACCATCATCATCATCATCAACAGAAAACTTTTATAAACATCACGACTGAATGTCTAACTGAGCGCCTGTCTAACTGTCTGTCGAGCTGCCAAGCGAATAACACAAAGCTGTCAAAAGTGTTGCATGCACCAAAAAATGCTTAAGCCTTTGCGGAAGCTGCACTCAAGTAGCTGCTCAAGAGGCAGGCAAGCAAGGCAGAAAGGAGTCGGGCAGCATAAAAGAAAGCAGCTCAGGCGCTGGCTAAAGAATGTGACCAACTGCACAAATATTATAAGAAATAAAATAAATGGCGTCTTTTCAAACATCAGCAGCAGCAGCAGCAGCAGTAGCAGCAAGAAATGCAAGAAATGCTTCCAAAAAAAAAAAGCGATGATATTTCTGTGCTAGCTTTTTGTTTGCACGTAGATCTTCTTAACTTTTGCTGCATCAACTTGAGAAATAAACCAAGTGCATGAAGAAGAATTTTATGCGCTAACATATCCTTGAGGTAGCGCAGCGCCAAGGATCTTATTCGATAAGATTCTTCTTTATACGAGTATAATATATATGTATGTGTGTGTTTGGGTTTTGTGTATGTAACGAAGCAAAAACAGAGTAGCGTGTTTTTTATTTTATATAATGTATGTAAGACTTGAGTGTTTGTTTTTTTTTTTTGCATTGAGCAAAGTATGCGACATACACGAGTGCGCTGAAAAGAGCAACCCAAGAGCATCCGAAGCATAAACCGGAAAATCAAAGCTGAGCCAAAAGCGAATTAACTTAATTTATAAACATAATTATTTATTTGTTCTAAGAAGCAAGCAAACTTTTGAAAAGCTCAAATATTCATGGCAAAGTTCTCGTTAATGAAGCGTTAAGAAATACTTTTGAAAGCTATGACAAATATACATTTTACATTATTTTTTTTTTTTTAAAAAGCTTTTGTCTGCCAACTTCACACTTAATTAGTGAACAAATTGTCAAACGAGCATAAAGAAAACTATGGATTCACTTTACTCTCTCCCTCTCATTGATTTGACTCTTCATTAGGTTACCCTCCTTCACTCTCAAACCTTCTTTACCCGCCCAAAAAAAAACAAAAAAAGCAATAACCAAAGTTTCAAACTCATTTAAAGCACTTTCTTTAGCTTTCTCAATTTATGCGCTTTATTGCTTTTGCTGACACATTTCACCCCCGCAACACTTAAGCACAAGCCCAGTAATACACTCAAAACAAACAAAAAAAAAAAACAAAAAATGCCGATTTTCCGATTTTATTACACAACCAGTAAATCGCCAAAGCTTTTGCCTTCTTTTTTTTACAACCATCTTCTTTGGCGTTACGCCTTTTTATGCTTGTGACTTGGCGATAAACAAATTGCAATCGTTTAAAAATTATCATAAAATGCACATTCACATCAATTGAAGGTTTATTGAAAATGTTGAGCTATAAAAAAAATATATATATAAACTTGTTTTTTTTTATTTTTCTTGTTCCTTTATTGTATCTGTACTTATTTCAAGTGCTTTCTGCTGTTTTCCATAGTTTTCGTGGCATTGACTTTTATAGGCAGTTGTCGACAAATGCTGTATAATTGGTGTTTATGCAGCCTACAGGGTGCCGCACTTTATTAAGCAATATTTAGTTCTTCTGTTTATTATTATTTTTTATTTATTTTTTCTTGTTTTATTCTCTTTATTATATCACTGGCATTTATGTGTGCGCACTGGCCTATTAATAACACTCATACGCAATGGTGTATGAAATAATTTTAATAACTATTAATGCTTTAAGCGGTGAACATTATTTTTATATTTTATATAAAGGGTGTTTTTTTGACCAGTACTAAATTTAGGCAGCTATATCTGTCAAACCAATAGTCAGATTGCAACTTTCAGTTGAATTGTTATTTAGTGGTCTTTGTAATCGCTTCTGATGACATCAATATCGCTACCAAATTATTGTAATTTAGTTCCAAAATTATGACTCATGTACAGTGGCGAGCATAAACGGCCGAATGTTTTTGAATTCTATATAAGTAACGCTATAAAAACAAAACCAATTCTTATTTAAAGTTAATTTCTTTTTTATTTGACACTTCAATGTCTTTAAAAAAATTAAAAAATTAAAACAGAAACAATATTATCAATTCAACTGATGAAAAAATTAATAAACTTAAAATGTGCTATGTGATCACTTTTACTCGTTCTCTTTAATTAAATTTACAATGCTTTAACGATGCCGTTTAAGGTCCCGTTATCGGTTCGTTTTGTGCTGCTTGCATTGGTACGATCATGCGTTCATGTTAACTCTTAAATTGCCAGACTAGATCCACTGGATATTTATTGATAGGATTTTTTTTCTATACTATTTTAGAGCTTGGAAAGATGAATCTGAACTCCGCTTGAAAAAAAAAAAAATTTGTAGCCGCTACAGCGCAATTACAGCGAAAAATAGAAAAATGGTGTAATTTTATGTAAGTGTAAAAAAATTGTTTTTATTCAGGTAAATTTAGGTAAATTTTTAATAAATTAAAGCAAATAGACAAACAGATAGTAGTAGCATAGTAGACAATGTATTATTCCTCAGTGCCATACTGCTTGAAGCAGTTTTTTGTACTGGCATAGCACAAATATCTATCGCCGCATTTCTTGAAAACGGTATGTGTGTCGGATTCGTTGCAAAGTTTGCAAGATTTTTTTCGCTCCATTCTGGGTAGTGTCCAACTTCATCGAATCCAATTGGATTTTGTTGGGTGGGCAGTTTTATGTCCAATTTTACTAGTGGATAGCTGGACAGAAGATGGTCGGCCTTATGCCTTTTTTTCAGCAGAAACGCATAGTGCTTTAGCTATCTCCATGCGAAACTGATACATTTTCATATCTTTTGTCGTGTGACCATCAACACCATTAGGAGCAGCATCATTTCTTTGACTAATCGCATTGACCTTCGCCTTTTTTTCTGCGTTGACTCTCCGATAGAAAATTAATGCATTCATAATCATCATGTCCAAAAGATGATAAAACATTCGTATTGCCATGTTTTGTATTTTGATTTGCAGATCATTCCGGCCCATGTGAGAATCCATAAGATCTACACCTCCCATATGAGCATTGTAGTCACGTATGATCTGATATGAGGGCACTCGACGTCGACAGACATTTTTTTCTTTCGATCGAAAGACTAACTTTCGCTTGCTGATCGGGTGGAGTTGATTTCAAAAAAGGCTTGACGCCAACATACGTTGAACACAATTTAACGTTATTCGTGTCTTTGCACAATACTGATGTTATCAAACTGATGAGTTCGTCGGTAATAAAATAGGAAAAGAAATACATGGGTGTTTTTTCAGCGTTATCACCTCAGTAGGCAAGTTAGTGTTTCCTAGAAACGCTACCTCATTTATATGCAACTGCAATGACGGTCTGTGCCAAAAATGTTTTTGAACTCGACCAAATCTTTTCGAATGTCTTCTAAGCCTGACAGATAAAAAGAACTAAAATACTAAAAGTTCCATTTAGATTGAAATACGGGGTGTTTACATGATCTATTGAAACCACCTGCTGATCCACGGTCCACGTGCTTCAACAGTAGTGATCTTGTCGGCAGTAGTGATCGTGGCCTCTTTGGTCGCTTGAAGGCATTTGCACGAGGCTCTTGTTGTTGTGAATTCGATGGCGTTTCATTTGAAGCCGGTGATATGGCGATAATATCAGCTTCTGATGTCATTGGTGTTGTTCGTACTTCACCATTTGCAATATTATCCAGGCTATAATTGCTTACATTTGCTTACATCAGATAATGTATTCATAAGCAAATAACTGCTTATCATTGCATTGTCTTCGGGCTCGATTGCATCGTCTTGGGGCAATTTCATCAATATGATAGTCAGGATTACTATCGCCATCATCAATATCTTCAGACTCATCATCAGTTAGCTTTGACTCAGTGCAGAAAGATTGTATTTTTTCACTTTTTATTTCTCAATTTGCCGTGACATTGTCTAAGAACTAAAATAACACTAAACACACCTTTGCTATCAATAAATATACTCTTTTAAGTTAAAAGATGGCACAAAACCATGAAAATAACTCAATTGTAAGCAAATAAATATGAAAAATAATTTCGCTGTACTTGCCAAGACCGTCCACAGACGGTCATCCGATAAATCAAAATTTTGTTAAGAAATTTTTTTCCAAAAATAAAAATAATTACAAATATTTATAAAAAAACTTTTTTTAAAACTTTAATATGGACACTTTTTAAGAGTATTTTCCGCGTGTTTTTTCACAAAAAATTGCATTCGAATGGCCGTTTTTGTCAAACCACTCAAATGACAGCGCTCAAACTGGTACCATTCAATGAGTATGTTCATAACAAAAGATCCGTTTTGCGGTTAAAGCTTTAAAAAGTTTTTGTTCTTAAAATTACTAGATTTTAGTGATGATCGTCTGTAGACGGTCTTAGTAATTTAAGGGTTAAACTTCTTTATTTGCATTATTGACGTCTTCCAGATAGGAATTAGTTGCAAAAACTCAAAGGTCATTGAAGTGTGTTACAAAAATGAAAAAAATTACATTAAATTTAAAAAACAATGTTGTAAGTTTACTTCAAAACGGTTTACTCAAGCTGTGATATCCCAGAAAAACTTAAAATAAGCAAAAATACTATAAACTTCAGAAAGAGTCAGAAAGAGAAGAAATGTTCCTATAGTAAGAATACACAAAGGTCGACCCAGGAAGATTTCTGATGGTGATGACCATTTAATGGAGCGGTTAATGCATAACAAATCCACAAAAACACCAAACCTAGCTGCAAAAGCCTTAGACAAGGATGTTAGTGAGTGAAAGGCAAGACGAATGGATTTAACAACCAGTTTAAAAAAGAATAAACCAGCGCTTTCAGAAAAAAATCGAAAAAGACGTCTTAAGTTCTGTAAACAGCAAAAAAATTGGATCGCTGACGATTGGAAGCGGGTCATATGGAGTGACGAATCAAAAATAAACCACTACCAATTGGATGGAATTGCATATTTTTGGCATCGACAAAATGAGCGCATACAAAGACACCACGCCAGTGAAACTATGAAGCATGAAGGAGGCAATCTGATGGTGTGGGCTTGCTTTACGTGGTAGAGTTTGGGTCTCATAATTCAAATTAAGGGAATTATGAAAAAAGAAGACTATTTAAACATCTTTCAAACCAATCTGCCAAATTTTGTGGGCGAATGCGGCTATCCAGATAAGGAAATTGTCTTTCAACAGGATGGCGATCCCAAGCACACTGCTAAAATTGTGAAGGAATGGCTCCAGAACCAACAATTTAAAATTCTCGATTGGCCTTCGCAATGTCCAGATCTAAATCTATCAAGATCTTATGGGCGATTGTAAAGAAAAGGCTTGGATCACACGATTTGCCCACCAACAGTCCTTGCGAGCTATGGGAAAGAATTCAGGTCGAATGGTGAAATATTGGAAGTGATATAATACACAACTTGTTGAAAGTACGCCGAGGAGGATCAAAAGCGTAATTAAGAACAATGGACTCTGGTCAAAATATTAGCCACTCCCTAAAGGACTTCGTAATTTGAATTAAAGAGAACCACATAAAAAGTGGCCACATAGCACATTTTTAGTTTATTAAATTTTTTAATCATTTGAATTGATAATATTGTTTTTGTTTTTATTTTTAATTTATCTAAAGACATTGAAGTGTCAAATAAGAAAGAAATTAACTCAAAAATAGAATTGGTTTTGTTTTTATAGCGTTTATTGTATAGAAGTCTACAAAAATCGGCCATTTATGCTCGCCACTGTATGTGTGCCAAAGTTATAGACCACTTACATCATATTACACCCGATAATAATTGACCATCTGAGACCACTATTCGCCGTATTGTTGACTGTTTTCGCACAAGATTTACTTTGATTTTCCAATTAATTTTTCAACAAGAAGAGTGTGTTCTGAAGAGAATATTGCACTCGTTCGGGAGAGTATTCAAGAAAATCTAAAATTATCAATTCAACGTCGTTCACAACATCTTGGTTTTTCTCCTTAGAATATCTAGCTCGTGCTAAAATTGAAGCCGAATGACCATCGTTTGCTACGAAAATTAAGTAAATGAGCCCTGGCCTACCATTGAATCCGCTGTCTGTCATTTTGGGCTCAATGGGTATGTCAATAAGCAAAATTGTCGCATTGGAAGCAAAAGTAATACACATTAAATTATCGAAATGCCTTAACATAAAAAAGTTCACGGATTCACCAGGTAGGTGAATAGTTGGGCTTATCATCGGACACTGTTTTTTTCAAAAATGAAGCTAATCAGAGTGTTGTGTTCAACGTTATATAGGGTCCGCCAAATAACTTTTTTTTTTTGAAAACGCTATAAAAAACTACTGAATATTTTCTCAAATTTCTTTTTTATTTGAATGTACAATCCTTCCAGTTAATAACGGAAAATAATTTCATTCAAATGGCTGCCTCGGCTGGCCATCCAGTAGCTAACACGATCGGTCCAATTTTTAAGCACATTATCGATTGTGTGCAGCTGTATTTCACCAATGGCTTCACGAATATTGTCCTTTAAAGCGTCAATTGTCTCTGGCTTGTCGGCGTAACACTTATCTTTGAGGGCACCCCACAAATTATAGTCCAACGGTGTCAAATCGCAGCTCCAAGGCGGCCAAACGACATCAGCTCTGCGGCTTATAATGCGATCTTCAAAAACAGGGCGGAAAACATCGAGTGTAGCTTCGGCTGTGTAGCACGTAGCGCAGTCCTGTTGAAACCAAATGTTGCCAATATCCTCCTCTTCAATTTTTGTGAACAAAAATTCGTTCAACATGGTCCGATAACGATGGCCATTGACTGTAACGGCCACTCCTTGCTCATTTTCGAAGAAAAATGGCCCAATTATGCCTCTGGACCAAAATCTGCACCAAACAGTGACTCGTTTTGGGTGCATCGGCTTTTCAATGTATGCGTGCGGGTTTTCTGTGCACCAAATGCGACAATTTTGCTTGTTTACATACCCGCCAAGATCAAAATGAGCTTCATCTGAAAAGATGATTTTTTTTTTGGCAAAATCGGCATCTTCTGTAAGTCGATCGCAGGCCCACTCAGCGAAGCGAAAACGCATTGGATGGTCAGTTGGCTTCAACTCCTGAACCAATTGGACTTTGTATGGCGTCATACTAAGGTCTTTATGCAAAATTCGGCTCAATGATGTCTCCGAAATGTTCAATTGTTGAGAACGACGGTGAAGTGATGTTGATACCGCTACACGCAGACTTTCTGCCACCGCAGCGATATTCTCGGGTGTACGCACTGTTTTTGGCTTTTCACGCTTTGGTTTATCAACGAGGATGTCAGCTTCTTTCACTTTTTTCACAAGATAAAACTAATTATCTGTCAAATCAGACATGTGCTAAGTGTTACCATTCACGAAATAAGCACTAGTTGAAAAAAAAAACGTTAGATGGCGGACCCTTTACTTTATAGAGCCATGAAAAAGGAATTTTTTTACTCCCCGATTTAATGACATGATTGGGAAGAGTTTGGATCAGGATTTGCTGACGTACCAAATAGCAAACGAGGCAATCGACTTATTGAAGGAAACATTCAATAAACGCAGAATTTTGCGTTATTAACTTGTGAAATGACCTCTAAGATGATTGTGATCTGATGCCTCTTAGTTATTTTCTTTTGGGATACGTAAAGTAGATAGTCTACGCTGACAAACCAATAAAAATCAACGCATTGAAAGTCAACATTATTCGTGTTAATGAGGATATTAGACGGAAATGTTTGTTGTGCATAACTTTATCTCTTAGATGGCATACATCAGATCTAGCAGAATATTTTCGCAGAATGTATTCTTTCAATTGAATAAAAAAAAATAGCTTAAAACACGTTCTTAATAATATTGGCAAAATAATAAAAGTAAATTTTTCAAATTAAATTAAAGCTACATCCTTTAATAAATGCTTGAAACAATTTTACTAGGTGATAAGCCCACTTTCAGAAGGGATTTCACAAGGCATAAAACAATATTTACCTTACCTTTAAGAAATCTTGTCTTACCTTACCTTACCTTACCTTACCTTACCTTACCTTACCTTACCTTACCTTACCTTACCTCACCTTACCTTACCTTACCTTACCTTACCTTACCTTACCTTACCTTACCTTACCTTACCTTAGGGTTCAGTTAGTTTAACTGATGGTACACCTAAGATGGTTTTGGTTGTTGCTGACTGACTTTGCGGTTGTTGCTTTCTTTGTCTTCATGTTGTCTTGTTGTCATACATGGCCTGAAGCTCAAATTTGTTTTCAACTTAAATTTAAACTTAAACTTAAACTTAAACTTAAACTTAAACTTAAACTTAAACTTAAACTTAAACTTAAACTTAAACATAAACTTAAACTTGAACTTAAACTGAAACTCAAACTCAAACTTAAACTTAAACTTAAACTTAAACTCAAACGTAAACTTAAACTTAAACTTAAACTTAAACTTAAACTTAAACTTAAGCCGACAATGCGCTGCAATAACTTTAAAGTTGCACCACTCCTCAACCAAATTTAACAGTGAAAAAACAGTTGTTATTCTTCCGAGCATGGAAGGAAGCTACACAATAGGCACAACACCAAGTTGACGTCATCAATAAAGCAAGATTCGACAAAAATTTGTTGCTTTCATTTCCTGTCGAGCCCATGAGGTTGTAAATTTTTTATGTCAATTCAATTTCCGGTCTACAGAGATTTTCTCCTAATCTGCA
This sequence comes from Pherbina coryleti, assembly GCA_943735915.1. NCBI lineage: Eukaryota > Metazoa > Arthropoda > Insecta > Diptera > Sciomyzidae > Pherbina > Pherbina coryleti. The sequence continues at coordinate 178,638,848 of OX030948.1, forward strand.
CTTTATCGAGGATATTCAATAATGTGTCCTTTGCGTTTCAGGCCAATCTGTAGATTAAGCTCTACATTGTTTACTTGCATTCATATGTCCTTGTATAACGAAATCATTCAAGCCCACATCCCTTAACTAAGAATCTGCACCAATAGCTTAACAGCAACAATAAGAACATTTTCAATTATTTAGTAATTCTGCTATTAAGGTTAATCGATAAATTAATCAATTAATTATTTAGACATTAAATAACAAAATCATAAATTATCAAAATAAACAAATACATATATGATCCTATCATAGACGCAGGCACTAGCACGTGTCTGTCGAATATAGCCTCAAACTACCACACACATGCTTGCGCAACATTGTATTTGAATAGAGCTTAAATACAATGAAAGCTTACAACATTGTTTTATTTTTTTTCTTTAACCAGCATGTGTTAAAATGATTACGTTAATAGCATCATTAAAATTTTGAGCTGGCAGCTGGCTGCTTTTATCAGCCATATACACTCACACACACCCATAGACAACAGCGAGCATAATAAAAGAAAAACAAAGCTTTTGGGCTATACAGAGATTAAGCGTAGAGCGAGCAGCAATACAACGACAGGAAGAACATCTGCTGCTGCTAAGGAAGTTCCTGCTGCAAGTGTTGAAGTATGCAATAAGTTACGAGCGCGATCGTACAACCCATACATGTTTGTGGCTTGATGTGGGTGTGGTTTTTTTAGTGCTCGTAAATATTAACGCATAATATTTGGAAAAATTTATTGCTACGAGTATGTATATGTGTGAGTATGTGTGTGAGCGTGTGTATGTGTATGTGGGCAATGCATTAAATGTGCTTGTTTATTAGTGCGCATGTATTGCCCCGAGTTAATGGTTTAATTATGCTGTTCATTCGGTTAGCAACGTTCACATGTAGCAGCTCTTAAAATAATTTGTTGTGTCGAAAGGAACAAAAAAAAAAACACTGTTATATGTTGCAAATCAGCTTATTCTGACTGGAAGACTAGCTCATTAATTTCATTGCCTAGTGCTTTATTGAAGAGGAAATGCCAAAAATTCATTTGAATACAAAGTATTAGTGAAGGACTCGACCTTAATTTAAACCGAGTGCAGAAAAATTTGACCAACCCTACGATGAAATAAAATAAAAAAAACTATATTTATTTTTTATATCATATCTGCTGGAATATACCCAGTGCTGCACAATTCTGGTGGCATATTTATAGAATGGTGGATATAGAACGTGGTTCAAAACGTTGTCGGAAGTTCTCGGCCAAAATATCATCACTTTTTAAATTAATGGCACAAGCCTATGACATTTCAAAAACACTTTAAAGGAGCCAAGAACATTAATCGTACCTTTAAATTTTGACGTGACAACTTTACGTTTAGTTGAGAGAGGCATATTTTTCAAAATGCATTGGTGTTGCTTGTAATTCTTACTCATCGGCGTTGCTTGTAATTATAATTGTTAATTGAATGCTCAGATACGAGTTATTAAGCATGCAACGACGTTGCATGGAATCATTGCTAGATACAGAAAATGTTATAAAATAAAAATGAATGATACTTGGCCTTACGAAAAAAATAAAATAATATATTAGGATGTTGTCAGGTAGTGGAGGCAAAAGTTTATGCAACAAATCTGCAATAGTGTTGCATAGAATTATCAAAAGTTATAGTTAACGACAGCCAAAAATTATTCTTTAACCTCATAAAAAAAAAAAAATAAACTGTCCATTTTAAATCCAGAAAGGACTTTAACCGACCTTCTTATGATCAAATTGTGTTGTGCGCGTAATTAAATGTTTGATCGAGAACTGGACCTACTAGTTTTATGTCGACTCCCAACGGCTAAAGTCCATTTTCTCAAGAAGCTTTACATAGCATTATTTACTCTCTAAGCTTTGCCATTGTCTGCAGAGAGGTGACGGTTGAACAGAAAAATTAATTCAATTGAAAAAACTCTCTGAGTAAGATGCAATTTGACCAGGGTTCTCTGCCGTATGGATCATGAAGTTTTATAGACACGACACCACGGGACTTAATGTAATAAAAATGCAACAACAATGAAAAAACGCTGCATTAAATCATAACTCTGTAACTATTGGAACTACGGTAAATTTTATGGAACGACAGTAAAGCTGAGTTTTTCGGTCACATGACGAAAAAAAAAAATATTAATGGTGTCATGAGGCCTCTTAGGGAATCCCTGAATAAACCCAGATGCATCCAATGCAAAAAAAAATTAAATTTAAAAAAATTAATTTAATTATAATTAAAATAAGGACAAGTATTTGAACAAGGATAAGAAAAATTATGAGAGCAAGGATTTGAGCAAAGATTTGGGCTGGGAGTAAGATAAAGAGTAAGACAAAGATTAGAATATGGAATTAAACAAGGATTAGGACAAGAATTCAGAAAAGGAATGGGGAAATGACTACGGCAAGTATTGGGACAAGAATCAGGACAAGAATTCAGACACAATCATAACAATATTTAGGACAAGATTGGAAAAAGGTTAAGGACATGAAATGGGACAAGGAACAAAACAAGAAGTTGGACACACTAAGGGCAAGATTTAAAACGAACTTTGGGAAAAGAAGTGCGGCAAGAATTTGGAAAGGTACAAGGTCAGGAATTCTTCGAACAAAAATACGGTTGGGAATTGGGATATTTATTTAAACAAAAGTTTGAACAAGAAGTAGGTTAATTATTTGGAAAATATAAGAACGAGGTTAATGACTAGGAGAAGGTTGGGAACGACACAAAAGATATGGACAAGAATAAGGATTAAGAACACATGTCAAAAACTTACAGGTTTGTCCAGGATACAGCTAAATTCTTTTGTTTTTGTTTTCGTTTTGTTTTTTGTTTATTTTTGGTTTTTTTTTTGCTTAAATGAAAATTGGGTGAAAAAGTTGCTTTAAATATATGTGTTTGTGTAGAGAACATTGTTGATTTATTTCCTGACCTCGGTAGTCAAGTAGGTTACGGCTTTACTGCCATCCCAGGAGTCCCAGATTCGAATCCTTGCCATTCCATGGTCCTACGCTTTAACCTTTCTACATTTTGTTCCTCATTTCAAATCACTTAGAATTGAAAATTAATCAATATTTACAACTTTAAGGGAGTATTCCTGGTTGGAAGGCTGTTTTTGGATCCTTTTTGAAAAACTTCTCATTTGAAAACGCAAAGAGTTATTTAAATTCTGTTTTTTTTTTTCATTATTTTAAGAAAATATTAAATTAAATAAAAATTTTTTTCCTATGTACGAGGGCTGTTGAAAAAGTTGTCGGCTTTCAAAGTTGGGCGTCGGCCCGGATAACTTGACTTCAGATCATTTGAAATGGAAAAAGTAAATGGCGTTAGATTCAATAGAGATATAGTTCTGGTCCCTACCTCAATCATAATTTTGCAATTATTTTTTACAAAATAGCGGTCCGGTTTTGGGTCTTTTTTTAGTGTATCTTAGTGTAAAAAAAAATAGTCAAAAATTGTTTATAATTGTGATTGAAGTAGGGACTGAAATAATGACAATTCTGCGTCGATTGCACTTTCTTACATCAAAATCAGTTCAGAACTACGTGCGCAATCTGGGCCGCAAGCTCGAAAAACGTGGTTTCGAGATAAACGCGTTTAACCCTAGAATACTAAACATATTTTTTAGTCCTCTAATGCTAAACTTCGCCTGGGAGGCGATTTTTATATAAAATCCATATTTTACTTTAAAAAAAATAAAAATATATTAAAACAAAGACAAAAACATGTTTATTACATATTAAGTAAAAAAAATTAACAAAAACAATTCATTTTTTAAAATACATTACATATACTAAAGGCTTTTTTGCAGGCCACATATTTTGATCTTGTCTGAAAAACAAAAAATTGCTTCGCCTCACAGGCTATGTTTAGTATTCTAGGGTTAAATTTGAAGTTATTTTTGTGCATCAAACAAAACTTGAAAGAAAAATTTGAGCATGCAGTTTTAGAAATTTGACAATTCTGCGTTTCACATGGTTTCATCAAAACCAGTTCAATATAACCGGATAAAAGTGACTTCGAAGTTGAAAACGTGATTTTGAAAAAAACTCAAAGAAAATTTTAGGCAATAAAACATTTTTTTTTTTGTGAAATACTTACATATATCAATCTGCAATGCCAGCCCCATAACTCCTTCCTCTTCTTCCAAAAATGAGGACTCAGCGGCTCTTTGTGCTCTTCGGGCAGTTCTACCTTCGTTTGATGCGGCCAGAGCTCTGACTTCGGACCTTTTCAAACGTTCTTCGTTCCGAGACATGGCGAAATCATATGTGACGTTGCCAATCGGGATGCCCATTAGGTTCATTATTTGAACTAGTGGGAAAAAACCTTCGTTAAATATGACAGTTGCAATATAATAGTGCGTGCGCCGGTTTGCATATGCTTCGGTGCGAATGACCACAGCACTACGTTGAAAGATTCGTTGCTGTTTTGAGTTTCGGAGCCAAGGCATCTGTTCAACAAATCATCGGCTGACAGTGCTTCGTAAAGAGGTTGGATTGCTTCCTGGACTCTCTGATTTAGTGGTGCATATGTATGCTTGAAGCTGTCGATTTTCCCTTCTGCTACCGCTTTTTGCCAGGCGCACCAGCTCGACGTACCGGTCGGACAGTGTATAACTCAATTCAAAGTGAACTAAACGCTGCCAACATTCGAATACCTAAGCTTTAAAATGTATATTAGTTTATTTTTAAAATGCGTATACAAACAAGTTATTACCTACTAAAGAATGCGTTGAACGAAATTCGGTGGTTACTTCAAACCGTTGCATTCAAAAAGTAGCCAAATTAAGCAAATCGCATTTTGACGATAACATTGCTGGACAAAAAAGAACATATCTCTCAAAGTATTTCGAATTTCAAAAAACCCTTTTAGGACGATATTCTCAAATATCCAAGCTATAAAAATATCTAAGTTGCTATGAATATAATGTGACCTTCTTTATTCAGTAATTAAGACCAATTTTTGAGCTCGAGAACAAGCCTGTTAGTAAAGAAAACAACTAACAGCAACAACAACTCTGTATAGGGCAAATAACACCACAGACTAGACAGCTGTTTTGTTGGCCGCTACACCTACTACACATCATTAGTCTTGCGTGATTTTCGTTGTTGTCAGTTGTTTTCTTCATTAACGAGCTTGACCTCGAGATCAAAAATTATCTTAACCATTTGACGAGTACTGGGACACCGGTGACGGTGAAAACTATGCAATCGTTTTTTTTTAAGTAATTAATTTTCAAGGGTAGATTCATCTTTTTGCATACCAGACTACCCCAAAGTCGAAAAATATTTACTTTTTCTCTGCCTTCTTCTTGTTGCAATATTTTGGAGGTACAGGTTACAAGCTACAGGTACACAATTTTTGGGGAAGTTGTGGGTCCAAACCTTCCATTTTCTATGAAAAATTAACAAAAAAAGATAGTTCACTTCAGCTTATCTCGCGACACCAAATCTTATGTGACCTCTATATCCCAATGGTCGTCGACTGTAAAAATCTATGGCATATTTAATTCTGTTAAAGAGTTGATTTATTTAAAATAATAATAAATTTGTTTGCATTTTAGATCAATACATTGAAATTTATTTTATATATGATAAATTTCGAAGTAATTTCTATTATTGGCGAAAATGGTTTTTTGCAAAAGTCACAAATAGCATTGGTCTATAGATTGTCTTTGTATTGTATGGAGCAGAAAATACATCCTTATGTTCTCATCATACATCCTTATGGTCGGATAGACGAATCGATAATTTGAGTAGCCAGTTGCGCGCGAACTTCCCATGCAGATATAGAAAATGAATCAGTATTCACCTGAATATATACTTTGTTGTAACCAATGAACACTAAAATAACAAAAACAAAAAAGTTTAATTTTCTTTCCAATGGTGGTAATTTGACCTCTCTACGACTATTGCTGCAGAAGATATTTCCAAAATAGGTCAAAATTTCGTTGAAAAATCCACAAAAAATTTAATATCCGGCCTTCTTTATTTGTTACGGAGCAATGTTTTACATCGAATAAAAGATCAGGGGGGTTACTCTGTAACGCGATGCGAATGTGAAATTTTTCGTATTCGAACAAATGCTACCCTGTAATTCGATATTCGCATTAAAATATGGGCTTTTAGAATTTGAATTTATCCCTTTTCGTAAATTGAATTCGGAGCACTTTGTAACTCAAATGCGAATGTCAAACTAGCTCGACTTTCGGATATTCTATGCGTTAAGTGTCTAGTAAATGAATTCAATGCGAAACGATGTAAGTTTTTATAAAAAAACCAAAACTTTTTTATAAATTTTACAAATTTATTAATTTTGTTTGTTTTTCTTATTTTAAACATTTTTACTCGCAGGACTTCCACACAAAAACACACTAGCCAAAGGCAACTTGAAGTAATTGTTGAGTTTATGACTGCTCACCCCGACTTGGCAAAAAATCACATAAAGACCCCCAATGCGAAGACAGCTTCAAACAACCTTTGGAGTCGCTTGGCAGTGGAGTTAAATTCCAATGGGCCTCCTACGCGTGATGCTTCCCTTGCTTGTGAAAGGTCCCACATATGTGAATCATGCGCTGTTCCTCCATATCGCGCATTCACATACCGGATTTTCATTTGATGATCACATATCTACAAATAAGTCAATTTCACATCAATAATAAATTAACAAAATTGGTTCCCTAAAACACTAACCACCATAGCGTTTATACTATGTCTCAATTTCCGGTTAAAGTACAAATGTTCATTTATACGGGGGCACACCATCTGGATATGAGTGCCATCCACAACTTCAATTACTCCCGGTATGCCTGATTTTGTATAAAAGAACTTTTTGCAATTTTTTTTTTTCATCATCCGTCATGATGAAGTTAATATGCGTGGGCACAATATGGTCTCTATTGCTTGGCAAACCTCAGAAACGCAGGAAGATATTGTTTGTTGTGCAAGTCCCAAGTGACGATTTTCCCCGGTTTGATGTTGAAACCCCCCTTGTTCAAGGAACTTGAGGGTTGCAGCTAGCTTTATTGTTGGTGATACTGCGGAAGACCTTAATGGTGTCTTCAAATCGTTTTTTATGCTGTCAAGAACGTACGCTAAGGCCTGTTTGTTCAGTCGGAAATTTTTCACAAAACTAAGGAACAAGAAACAATTAGTCAATTATGTATTTATGAACTTATGCCATCTACCTTTTATCGTTAAGACTCATAACGTCCGAATGGTCCCGTATGATTTTTCGATGGACTCTTCTTTTCCATCATCATTTTCAAAAAACCATAACGCTACCGAATCCATTTTCCCAAAAATTAATTAATTTGTTGACAAATTTATTTATATTGTTATTTGTATGTTGCTTCACACGACTATTCGTAAATTTTTGATGTTTAAGTAGCTGGTGATGCACACCTTCTTTAAATGTTTGAGGAATGCAAAGCAAGCAATACTTTATTTAATGCGAAAGAGTTACAGAGTACGATTTTAAATTCGAATCGCATTTGACTTTCGGATCATATTAATTTTCGCATCGAGTTACAGAGTAACCCCCCAGGTTTTTTGAAAAATTTAACCTATTTTGTTAATATCATGAATCAATGGTCGCAAAGAGGTCATACTTCTAATATTGGAAAGGTGATTTTTTAACCTTTCATTGAATGTCAAAAATTACGCTGTAGGAAATGAAGAAGGCCGGATATTAGATTTTTTTTGTCGATTTTTTGACGAAACTATGAACTATTTGGCGGCCGTGGCGCAGTGGGTAGAGTGCGTGACCCATACGCCAGAGAACCTTGGTTCAATTCCATCTGACACAGAAAATTTTTTCAATTGATATAATTTTTCTGTTCGGCCGTCTCCTCTCTGCAGACAATGGCAAACCTCAGATAGTATATAATGTCATATATAGCTTTTTTGGGAATATCTCCTAAATCAATAGTAATATAGAGAATAAAGTACCACCATTGCAAATGTTATTTTATAAACTTTTATTGGTTAACTTTCAAAATCGATAAAAAACAACGAGTTCTCATGAAGTAGAGAAAATAGTCGCATACATTTTTACCATTGACGACCATTGAGACATATAAGTCCCATGATTTTTCACGCAGGTAAAAATAAATTGTTTTTCGCGGTATTTTTGTAAAGTCATTTGGGGTCAAGGAACACGAATTCTGTGTCGAATTCGGGAATTCACCAGCGGTTTAGGTCAAGGAGTTAGCCAAGTAATGGGTTTTCCATTAAGGACTTGATAACTTTAAATTAAATTTCTGAACGCACCCTTTCACAAATCGTCAAACTGTCACTGTCAATTTATTCAGTAAACTCAACATTTTCATCGTGATAAAGTACACGAACGAACAACGTCTACAAATTATAAAAATTTACTACCAAATATCGGAGTCAGTGATCGCAACTTTAAGAACATTGAAAATTAAATTTTTTTTTTCATTTTTTTCACCGTGGTCCGGTGAAAATGTGCTTCATGAATCACCACTTCATCCACAAAAAAGAACTGTTTGGTGCAGTTTGCATGCCGGCGGTGTCATTGGATTACCGATTATTTTTGGCCCAAATTGGAAGATATGAACTTGGACGACATGTGGTTCCAACAGGACGGTGCCACAAGCCACACAGCACACGTTACAATCGATTTATTGAAGAATAAGTTTGATGAGCGTGTTATCTCAAGAAATGGGCCAGCCGATTGGCCGCCTGGTTCGTGCGATTTAACGCCTCTAGACTATTTTCTTAGCGAAATAGAGGCCGTTTCGGCCGAAATGTGTGCCGAGTCATCGAAAATTGGGTCCAAAGAATCGACCGCTGCATGCGTGCTCGCGGTGGCCATATAAACGAAGTCGAGTTTTATTCATAAATGTTTTGATTGTACTTCAAGCCGATGATAAAGTTTTTGAAATATCTCAAATGTTTTGCGTTTTATTAAAAAAAAAGTTATCAAGTTCTTAATGGAAAACCCTGTATAAGGTTAAACATACGATAAGTATTGTGATAGTTTAAGGACAAGGGAAAGTATAGGGATGAGGATAGGTTGTGTCATGTAAAAATAAACCTATGGATATGTCCATGCCACAGCCAACAGCATATTTTGTAACTTAGCAGTAAAACCTAGTTGTCTGAAAATTTTCTTTCTCAGGTGTGACAAGTCCCGCTGTCAAGGCCATACCATGTTTGTTTTTGCTCTTATAATCTAATAATATCTACTCACAACTATCACACAAGCTTCTATAGAGATTGCGGCAAGTTTTATAGCAGCTAATTATGGAAACTCCGATGCTTCTAAATAAATTTCTTTTGATTTCATTAAGGGGGGGGTTATATGCCCAGAACTTTTTTTTGTCAAAAAATTTTTTTGCATTTTTTCTAAGCTTTAAGTCTCAAGAATATGTGGTGAACCACCTTCTAGAGTGCGCAGTGCTGGCCTTTATTTTCAAACGCATTTTTCTCGAAACCATGTTTTCAAAGTTGGTGACCAAGATTTCTCCAAACTCAGTGATCCGATCGTTTTGATTTTTTTGCAGGCTTATTTTATTCATAATAATCTCGTACTTGTATATAATAAAAAAACTAAACACACTCTTGAATGTGTTTAGGTATAAAAACCCTCATTTCAAAATATCCCTTAGATTTCCTTAAAAAATTCACAAACATGACCTTTTTTTCGGCCTCTGGGTATATAGTCCCCCTTAAGTGCAAAAATGGGAACTTTTTTGTTTTTTTGTTTTTTTTTTTAGACTTAACCAACGCCCAGAGGATGCCCAGAGGATTCGGAAGAAGGGTGATAGTTAGTTGGAGGGTGGAAAGATGGAGTAGTGTCGGTGAAGATTAGTTTTAAATTAACATGGTTCAAAACTGCCGGGGAACACGCTCGCAGGGAGATTGTTCCACAATCTTATTGTACGACTGAAGAACGAGTTATCTCGGTAATGCGAGGTTCTATTGGGCATCAAGGCAATTGTATAGAGATGGGCTTGGTGCGCTGCCCGAGTGGACCTGGGAAACATACGAGCTGGTGGCGTCAGGTCATGTATCTCCCTTGAACACTTCCCATGGTAGTACCTATACAAAAGGCTAAGGCAACCAACATTGCGTCGATGCCCAAGAGAATTGAGAGAAGATGAAATGTTTTCATCTCCTATCAGATATATCGCACGTCGTTGAATTTGGTCCAGAAGCTCCAAATAAGATCTTGAAGCTCCTGCCCGAATGTGCGAATTGTACTCCATTTTCGGCCTAATAAATGAGGTATAGATCACGCGTAGATAAGTAGGAGTGAGGTATTTCTTACACCGTTTTAAAAAACCTAAGCACTTGGCCGCTTCTTTCGACACATCGAAAATGAGATCGTTTCAGCGAAGATCAAATCTGATTGATATGCCCAGAACGTCAAGAGCATCTGACTCCGCGAGATCCATACCCTTCATATTAAGGGGTACTAAGGGGCAATTCACTCGTTTGTGGGTTAACAGAAAGCACTGAGTCTTGCTAGTATTAAACTCGACTCTATTAGCAAGCCCCCACTCGATTTTTTGCAAGTCATTAAGAAGTGTGTCATTCATATGTTGCCTCTTTTTCTCAATCTCCATAGAGCTCGGGCGTTTTTTGAAAGAATATGAATGACAAATGCTGCTGTCATCCGCAAACGAATGATTTGGGTTATGAGTCAACGACAGAAGGTCGTTGATAAAAACCAGAAACAAAGTTGGCGATAGGACTGAACCCTGCGGCACTCCAGCTACGATGGCATGTTCACTGAACGAAATACCATCGACTACGACACGAATCGACCTGTCCTTAAGAAAACATGTGATCCATTGAGCAATGTTACTGCCACCACCATATGCAATTAGTTTTGACACGAGCGCTTTATGCCACACTCGGTCAAACGCCTTAGAAATATCCAGAGCAACAACCCTGCTTTCACCAAAGAAGTGAACACATTGGTTCCATTTCTCTGTGAGGAACGCTATTAGGTCACCAGTAGAGCGAGCCCTTGGGAAGCCATATTGACGGTCGCTCAGCAATTCTTTTCGCTCCAGATAGTTCATAAGGTGGAAGTTTATTACACTCTCCATAACTTTGGAGAGCGTAGAGCATATCGCTATGGGTCGGTAGTTCTCAGGGTTCGTGGCATCGCCCTTCTTAGGTACCGGCTGAACATTCGCAACCTTCCAACAAGATGGAAATACTCCTGTCCTGTATGAGATGTTGAAAAGGTTACGCAATGGTCGCGCCAGTGTAGAAGCACACATTTTAAGCACAATTGGTGGTATACCATCGGGGCCAGAAGATTTGTTTATGTTGAGGCTTGCAAGGACTCTTTTGACCACTCTCGTTCGAAAATATATCTCCTCCATTGAAGATGATCTATTCTCTAAAGAAGCCGGTGGCTGATTGCTAGCCGGAATTGTGGAATTTTGTGCAAACATTCCAGCCAATAGGTTCGCTTTATCAGCCGAGTCAGTGAAGATTTGGTCACCCTTTAAAAGATCAGGAATCGACGAGGACGTCTGATTTTTAACTCTTTTAACGAATGACCAAAAGTTTTTGCTCCCTTTGTTCGAATGCGAGTTTCGTGAAGAAACTTTTCGCGTTTTAAAGCTGCATTACAGCGATTCCTAGCCTCAATGCGAAGTCTTCTGGTATCAGCATTCTTGTTGGAATGCCAATTCTGAAAGGCTTTCTCTTTAGACCTGACTGCAATCCTGCAAGTCTCATTAAACCAGGAGTGGTCTTTAAGCTTAATGCTTCTCATTTTACTGGGGATGAAAGACCTCATGCCCAATAAAATTATTTCGTGTACCATAAGAGCCGCGGCATTTACATTTCTATCAGCGAAACATAATTTCCAATTAAAATTGCGGTCAAAATTATTTAACGCAATACAATTTGATATTCCATAAAACCAAGCGATCCTCTTCCGGGCTTTAGGCGTAGAAGTGCATAGATTAGAATATGGAAAAGCAGCGGTACAGTGGTCCGAATTACCAAGAGGTGCATGGACACTTACATCATATTTCTCATAATGTGAAGTCAGAAAAAGGTCTAGGACTTTGTGGCTTTGCAGACCAACTCCAGGGATGAAAGTTGGTTCCTTCACTAGTTGCATCAGTTGGTTCGATTCAGCAAAGACCTCAACATATTGTCCCTCAGGCGTTGTTGCCCCCGAATGGCATAACCAAGCCGGGTTGTGGACATTGAAATCGCCAGATTGGAACTTTTATGTCAAAACTTCGGAATTATTTTCATCTGAATGTCATTTTCAAACTTTCAAAGCATTTTTTTATTAAAAAAAGAAAAAATGATTAACTGGCCATTTCAGCCCTTGAAAGGACTTTTACCTAGCTTCTTATGATAATTTCTTTATTATTTTCCCTAAATTCTGATCAAATCTGATATTCAGGGAAATAATCATGTTTTTTACAATTTACAAAGATTAATTTAGGGTATAATTTACCCTTTTATTTTATGTCTTAATATATTAATATGGCCTTTCGTTATTTTATATTGAAAACAAATTTGATCTTTATTCCGGATAACTTTCTCGGTATATTTTTTGCAGTATAAGTAGAATCTAAGTAGCTTGAGTGGATCACAGTGGAAAGTCATGCAAGGACTACTGATGAGTTGGTTTAGCGGCCAACGAAACAGTCTGTATAGTCAAGCTGTGTGATTTCATCTATACAGAGCCGTTGTTGTTGATGTTGGTTGTTGCTTTCTTTGTCTTCATATTGTCTTGTTGTCAGCATACTTGGCCTAAAGCTCAAATTTTTTTTCAACTCTTATTTTATGAATAAAGGCTAATTTTTCGCAAAAAAAAAGAAATATTTTTCATCAAAATATGCCATAACGAGCCATCAATGAACACCACAAAAGTTATAGTAAAATAAAATACTATTTTACTATAACTTTTATTATATAAAATATAATAAAAGCACCACCAACCACAAAACACAACAAAAAACACAACAAAAAACATGAAAAATTTAAAGCAAATTTAATTTCAACAATTTTGTGTTATGTACAAACAAACAAACGCATGCATATATTAAAATCTGCCAACACAATGATACAAGCACTCAACTCATCTGAAAGCTCATCTGAGGTCATGACATTTGATAAATTATCGGTTTGCATACAAATGGTAAATCATTTCATTTCATTTGGATGCAGCTGTGTAGCTTTGCTTGGTAACAAATAAGCTCAAGTTGATTTCAATGTGTCAGAGTAAGAGTGGGTGGCGTTGGGCGAGTGTGCGGCGTCTGTGAGCTCAAGGCAAAATATACAATCTATAGACTATAAAGCCTGAAGAGATACTCATAACAAACGCTAGGAATAGAATGAAACTTTTCTGCTTACACTGCATGCAAAGGCGTTCAAATTAATTATCAGTTTGAAGTATTAGTGATGCATACTTTCAGGCAACAATTTTAATTGCCAGGCTTTGCATTCTGAGGGTACCTACAAACGCATGCATTCGTTTGTAAGGCAAGATTATAATGATTAGAATTTAGAACGAAATTTTAAAAAATTTAAATCAAAAGATTTGAGAGAAAGTGGAAGTTTGAATTTTAATTAAGCTCCTAAAAGTATATCAGCTTAAATCTTGCATTATTGTTGCTTATTACATATGTAACAAAGTATATAACGTAAAGCTTATTTGACACTTCTAAATTCATCGAACAACAGCAAGTTCAATAAAATTTTCCACCACAATCACAATATCAACACTTGCAACAACAACAACAAATACAACCCTTGCACTTGCAACAACTTCAACGCACAGCTATTGCCTTGTACGACCTTCAAGTTGCTCGTCAATAAAAAATGAGTAAAAAAAAACCCGTAGAAAACTTTCAGTGCAATTATTGGACAGATGTTTGACAAATTGATTGAATGCTTGGAAAAGTAGACAGCTCTAGACCATCTGAAAAAGATTGATAAACTTATAGCTGCGTGTGTGTGAGTATGTATGTAATTAAGGTTAATAGCAAATCGATAAATTTGCGTAAATAAAACTAGTCATCGTTGGCTGTTGGCCGTTGGCGCTGCAAGAAGCAAAGCAATTGGTTTGGATGGTGTGAGGCGCATGTGTGCGTGCGTGCTTGCGTATGCGTGGGTGCAACAATTAAATATGGCCTTTGTATTTTTTTTTTTTTTACAAAAAACTCAAATTATTTCGAGTGCGGTAAAATAATTGTTATAGAAAATATTAAAATTGGTCACTTATTTGATTAAATAATTAGAACATTATTTATTGATAATGTATTGCACATTAAAGATTTCAACATTCAGCTCTTTCTTTAATCTTATTGTTATGAAAAGGTTACCTATATGAGATGTAACGTAACTTCACATGAAATGTTCATACCCACTACATTGTTGTGGACTAAGTCCAGCCTCCTAATTTCTATCAAGCCACGTTAAGCTTAAACTTGTCAGGTCCTTTGCTTTACTTATCATTGTTTATAGCTGTGAAGTTTTCTCTAACTTGGACCAAGAGTCCAAGAGTTTAACAGAAAACTTACCGTAGCCTGCATTGCAATAGCTTCCCTAGATTTATTTTCAATTTAGATCAGTGGTGGTCACTACATTGCTTCCCATAGCCCGCGGGTGTCGTTTGTTGTTGTGTTTTTGCATACGAAATAGCACTCGGCATTTACCAACTTCTTATTTCAGTGTAAAGCTGTTCACTTGGAGAGCTCTCTTTGTTGTTGTTTGAACTGTGCATTGATCACCACTGATTTAAATACCCACATTTATATACCTACCCACATTTCCTCCTTCTCTAGGTAAATAGCTGTCTGTGCTTTAAGAAGTTTATTTAAGTAATGCGCCATGATTTCATTGAACAAAATTATTCAAGCATAACAACCCGATTATCTCTTTGATATTTTAAGCTTCGCTGGAAGTCAATGAACAATACAGCATTTTTTACCACTTCATAGATATCTTACTCGTACTACTTCAGAACATTTCTTTATATACACGATAAATTTGTGAAATCCATTACCCATTGGCTTGAAATGAACATTCAGCATAAACGCTTTTAAGCAAAAAACTCTTTGAACGTCTCATTGAAAGTCAATAAGAATAAGGATTGCTTTCTTTCGTTTCCTCTCCTTACTATACTTACTTCTTTCTCCTTACTGTTTACTCTTTACTATCTTTAGAAAGGAGAAATAATCCTACAGTAGTCACCGACAATGTCACAATAGTCACCGTTTATGCGTAAATTTTTTCTCAGTGGATTGAATTCCAAACTACTTATCTTACTATGAGAACGTTCCTTAGTTACATGAAATTCAATACATCTGATGCCGGAATGGCGGAGGTCTCAAAAGTTGTATAGGATTGTCAAGATTACTTAAATAATATTTTAGGAAAAATAGGATATATTTCTCTTCCGCAAGGACAAAGTCGTTTTTTGAGAAAAAGAGTAAAAACTAACGGTCTTGCTTTGACTTTAAAAAAGAAAAAACTACAAATGTCTTAAAGCAAAAGTAAGAATAGACTTAAACTAACAATATCTTGTCAAACACATTGCCACTTACGATTTTTATCCACAGTGGACTGAGTGAAGGATATTCGAAGCTAAAGCTATAATCGAAATAGCAGAGAACTTTTAATTGTTACCTTCTGGTCTATATTTTTAACCGACTTGAAAAAGGAGGATGTTCTCAAATTTGTTGGTTTGTCCGTTTTTTTTTTTCTTTTTTTTTTAATGTATGTACATTAGGGCGGGTCGATTTAAAAATCGCTCAATGCTCTGTGAAAATCGTATTCTAGGGATCAAAATAAGAAACTTTGCCGAAGGAACCATACCTCTAAAACGAATTCTGATGTCCCCCAATTTGGGTCGAACTTTTGGGTAGGGGCAAATTTTGAAAAATCCCACTTTGACCCATTTAGAGTGCTCCAATCGAGTCCAAATGTATGACCGACCCCCACTAACTTTGGAGGTCCGACCCACCCATGCCAGTGGCACACCCCCTGGAACCCCCTGTGGGGTACCCCATACAAATATTTAAAAAAATCGCCATTTTTGGCCTTTACACGAAAAAATCAGCGAAATGGCTATGTTTTTTCTTTATTTTTATTTATTTATTTATAATAATATTTATTATTTATTTATAATAATATCTATTTTTTCTCTTTTGAAATTTATTTAGTCAGAACATATGTAAATGAAAAAATTAATTTAAGTTAGTTATAGAAAAGAAACTAAAAAAATTATTGTTTGAAGTCTTTTTTACTTTCAAGTCTGGGCAATTTCGCACGGCTCTCTAATGTCGTCGCCATAACAGCCTCTACATTTTCCGGTATAAACCGTTTGGAAACGCTAGCTAGCAATTGAAGATGTCGTTCCGTTCCTTGTATGTGTGATGGAATTTTTGGATCATTAAACGGTGGATCATCTTGATTTAAATATTCTTTCAATGTATCGTACGGAATGTTTCGCGTGAATGGTGGTTCAAATACGTTATTTACGTCATTCATATTGATCATTTCCGTGTAACTTGTGCAATTAAACTTTATATCTGGTTTTTATAAGCTCTAAGTTGCGTTGGGTCGTCAACATCTGTTCGATAGCGTAGAATTATGTTGATAGCACAGTCGCGCTTTTCTTTGCTATCATCAAACAACATTGATAACAAGATATTTTCCGAATGCGCATAATATGAATTATCTGTAATTACTTGATTGACAATTTTGCGTTAACGAGGTTCTAGAAATCGTGACCAACTAATGAAGTTGAATAAAAACTTTTTAACAAAAAAAAACCTGACTTCAAAATCACTACAAAGTAAAAAATAATTTTAAATAACTTTTCCCATTCATTCCTTGGTCATATTTTAAAAGCTATTTATGCGTGTTATAATATTGGAAATCTTATCATTTTTATTTTTTTTATTTTGTTTTATTATCAATATACTAATAGCTTTGTGTACATAAAAGCTTTGAAGTCGGCGCTTATCTTAATATGTCGAAATCTTTTTATTTTAATTTTTTCTAATTTGTTTTATCATAAAAATATTATTAACTTTATGAATATAAAAGCTTCTTAGCGATTTTTTTTCTATCAATTGGCAATTTTTGAGTACGCTGAATGTAGCCAATGTGTTCCATGCATTATTTGTGCAGCTGTTACACACTATGTCATATTCTATATGAGCTTTACAAGCTCACCCAAACCAGTTTAGTGAGAATTTTAATGTGTACAAAGCTTTTAAAATTACTACAGTGTCACCAAGGCACCAAATAGTGCACGGATGGTAAAAGGTCATGATTGTGTGTCAAAGATGAGCGCCGACTTCAAAGCTTTTATGTTCATAAAGCAATTAATATATTGATAATAAAACAAAATAAAAAAAATAAAAATGATAAGATTTCCAATATTATAACACGTATAAATAGCTTTTAAAATATGACCAAGAAATGAATGGGAAAAGTTATTTAAAATTATTTTTTACTTTGTAGTGATTTTGAAGTCGGGTTTTTTTTTGTTAAAAAGTTTTTATTTCTTCCTTTTTAGATAATATGAAATATTTTATGCAATAGTATTTATTCTTGAGGAAAATTTTAACATGAAACTTTGTTCTTAACAAATTTGATTTATTAATTCCTGAAAGTTTGTTGGGTATTTTCCATTTCTGCTTCTTTACAATTTGTAGTGCCACGCCCTTTCTATAATCCCGCCTAATTTATTTACCGTACCATATAATGATTCTACCTACCCCTGTGCCAAATTTCAGTTTCCAAGTATCAATATTAACCGTAATATAGTACTTTCCTTAAAGTGACACATCCTGTGTACAACCCCGCTCACTTTTTTAATGATTCTACCTACTTATCTACCTGCATACCAAATATTAATACGCTAGTGTCAATATTAACTAAGATATAGTATTTTTATAATATTGACACGCCCCTTAGTTGAATAACGCCCACTTTATTAACTATAATTTGTAATAACTATGCCTACCCATGTACTAAATTTCAGCTTTCTAGTGTCAATATTATTCGATATATAGTGTGTTTCTAATATTGCCACACCCATTTCTCGAATAACGCCCACTTTCTTTACAGTAATTTTTAAAAATTGTGTCTACCCCTGTACTAAATTTCAGTACCCTAGTGTCAATACTATTCGAGATACAGTGTTTTTCCAATATTGCCACACCCCTTTGTCAAACAACGCCCACTTTATTGACTGTAATTTGTAATAGCTATGCCTACCCCCGCACTAAATTTTAGCACCCTAGTGTCAATATTATTCGATATATAGTGTGTTTCTAATATTGCCACACCCCTTTGTCGAATAACGCCCACTTTCTTTACAGTAGTTTTTTAAAAGTGTGTCTACCCCTGTACTAAATTTCAGTACCCTAGTGTCAATACTATTTGAGATACAGTATTTTTTTAATATGACCACACCCCTTTGTCAAATAACGCCCACTTTATTGATCGTAATTTGTAATAATTGTGTCTACCCCAGTGTTTTTACTGTAAATTTCAGTACCCTAGTGTCAATATTAACTGAAACACAGTTTTTTCTTATATTGACACGCCCCTTTGTCGAATATCGCCCACTTTTTTAAAAAAGGACCTCCGTGTTCATGGTATCTATCTGTTGACAAAAAATTACGGAAATCGGGCAAGTGCTTTAGGAGTTATCGATGTACATACATTTAAAAAAAAAAAAAAAAAGCGCGGACAAACCAACGAAATTGAGAACCTCCTCCTTTTTGAAGTCGGTTAAAAATAATGCACTGCCGTACACGACAGAGCTGTAATACTTGATATTGAAGTTCATTGGCACATAATATTTAATTATAAATTCAACCAGAATTCTGGATTTTCCGTTGTCACATATAATCGTAATAATCTAGCGGCCTTGGTGAGCCACCGAGAATGTACAATTTTCCCTGGTTTGATGTTAGCCAGATCCACCGCAACCACGCCGCTAGAAATTGCATGGGCCATGTCGTATAAGTACTTCGAATCGGTGGAAAATTCAATTTTTTTCTGGAGCGGGGGCATATTTTGCAACTCAATTTTCTAGAAGCCGTCCACCACCATATTTTTTTTTTAAATATTTTTTTATCTGAAATTAGCACTTCACACTTTGAGTTCTTCACAACGACTAAATGCATTCACAAAAACTGTTGCGTTATATATGGTCTACGAGACGAGGTAATAAGAATGAAATGGTAATTTCAATTCTACCTGCTGTGTCTTGTGGTGGCTTAAAAACGCACACAAGCAATTTTAGGATCTGCAATTGTGTCACAGTGATACCATAATTTTTTAAAAGGGTTGCGGTGCATTCCAGTGATACCATAATTGTTGAAATCGTTGCATAAAACGCGCATTTCTTAAGAAGGTGCCATAAAATACCCACAAAAAGGGTTGTAAAAACAACCTTCATTTCTTAAGTAGTTGCTATAAAAAAACTACACAAGTAAGTTTACGACATGCAGCTGTGTCTTGTGGTGCCTTAAAAAACGCACACAAGCAATTTTCCGATTTGCAATTGTGTCACAGTGATACCTTAATTTTTTAAAAGGGTTGAATAAATTTCTAAAGAGAAAAAAACTCCAAAAAGAAAAAAACATAGGCATTTCGCTGATTTTTTCATGTAAAGTGCCAAAACTGGCTATTTTTTTAAATGTTTGTATGGGGAACCCCACAGGGGGCTTCCAGGGGTGTGCCACTGGCATGGGTGAGTCGGGCCTCCAAAGCTAGTGGGGGTCAGTCATACATTTGGACTCGATTGGAGCACTCTAAATGGGTCAAAGTGGGATTTTTCAATATTTGCCCCTACCCAAAAGTTCGACCCAAATTGGGGGACATCAGAATTCGTTTTAGAGGTATGGTTCATTCGGCAAAGTTTCGAATACGATTTTCACAGAGCAATGGGCGATTTTTTTGCCTCCCCACAAATCGACCCGGCCTAATGCTCAGTTTCATTTTGATGCAACGAAATAAATTTACGATTTCTTCATACACTTACACCGTGGCGTAGTTGGTTAAGGTGCGTGGCCTCTAGTCAACGAACCTGGAGACCCGGGTTCGAACTCCAGCATCGCCAGAAAATTATTTGAATTAAAATAATTTTTCTGTATGGCCGCCACCTCTCTGCAGACAACGGCAGACCTCAGAGAGTAATCAAAATGCCATGTAAAGCTTCTTGAGAACAAGAACATTCCGTTCATCGCCATTCGGAGTCGACGTTAAGCCTGTAGGTCCGGTTCTCGGTCAATTGTAGGTTCAAAATTAATACCACGCACAACACAATTGATCATAAGAAGCTAGGTCAAAGTCCTTTCAAGGGCTGAAATGGCCAGTTATTTTTTTTTTATTTATCATACACTTAAGAGAGTTTTTATAAAAAATGCAGTGTTTAACTTTTCGTATTTTTTGTTTTTTGTTTTTTTTTGTGGAAAATTTGTTATGTTTATTGAAAAACTTTATTATGGACATTATTAAACTATAAAATTATTATAATGTTAAAAAATGTAGGGGAGGATGCCCACCTACTAAACACGTTTTGTTTGGAGGCTATACCTTTGGTTTTAAACATAATTTTTCAGAGCTCTTGGTTTCATTTGGAAGCTGTGTTCAATAACTAAGAACTTAGAATCAAATAAGAATAACAATTTTAATCAAAATTTGAAATTTCCAAAAAATATCATTTTGGCATCGATCTAGCAAAAGTCTCGAAAACGACTGCTGAAAAATTCGGCCCAGCTACTGAACACCCAAAACAAATCGTTGAAAAAAAATTAGAAAATTAAGTACAAACACTAGTTTTTAAGAGTTTATCAAAATTTTATCCGATCCTAATATTTAGTTCACAATGACTCACTGAACTTTAAACAATAGAGATTTGAATTTTTTTGATGGCTGCAGCCATCGCATGAGAATTTATATTCGTTCTTGTTTTCACTTTTTTTTAAGCGACGACATTCTAAAATTTTATCTGAACGTGGACGAGAATCACGAAAACTATTTTAACTAATTCCAAACACTATTTTCAATCATATAAATGACAATTTTTTACTAAAAATCTTTTCGGAAGGTAGGCCAACGTATTGTTCAGTAGGTGGGCAGGCACGCCATCATGATATGACGTGAAATATTTGTTTCCCATTTCTCAATATTGTTCGATTGCTCGTCGAATCGTGAGAAATAAACATTAAATATATTTCACCTTTTTTTATCGATAAGAAACACTCTGAAATTCACTAAATAGAGACTTTTGAGAACTATTTTTGCTCAGCTTCGTTTTATTCGAATATTTTATTTCTCAACGGCCGTGGGGCTAAAACAGCACGCTTATTCATCTCAATTATTTATCAAAAGTGAACATTCAATGAGATGTTACTGCAACACTTTACACATTGGCGCATCATACAGACGTCAGAACTCACAGCGTTCAGTAGTGGTAGGCCTGTTCAGCAGGTGGCCATCATTATTTCTTTTCAAAAATTCCATAAAAAAATCGTTATTGGTATAAATATTTGGGTGGGATTTTTTGTGGGTTTTTCGTGTCATTTTGGTGAGATAAACAGGTCTAAATCGGGATGTGATCGGGATTTTTTACTAAATCAGAATCACAAAACGGAACACAAAACGCAACAACAAATCAAAGAAAAAAGACAAACACATAAACAACACAGATGCTTTAAATGTAGTGGTGCCCATACCCGAACATGTCTCATGACATAAATGAGTACTAATTCATTTTCACTCAATAGTACTCATTACAGATCTCCGGTTGCGACGTCGTGCGATAGAATTGTTTGTTAATTTTTCTGATTATTATGGTACGTCGAGTATTTTTTAGGGGTTGCTTCTACTGACAGTTTATTTTGAGAAGTCTTATTCATGTGTTTTTATGCGAACTATTGTTATATCCTGAATTTTTAATTACATTCTTTATTTTTTATGAATTTGTACTGAGGAGTTGGAATCAAGTAATATAGCAAAAAGCTTTACAAGCTTTTTCCAAGATAATTACTCCGCTCTCACACACTCTCTTTGACTTAGAACTCTCTTCTTCGTGAGAGTATGACAATTTTTTAATTGAATTGCTCATATTTTAATATAGAATGTAGCTTTAAGTTTATTTGTTAAGCTTTTTTTTTGTTATATTATTGAAATATTTTTTGAGAATTCTTATCCATGAGCTTTGGTTATATTCTTGAAATGTTTTTGAAGCTATCAAATTTTTTAATTTTTTTTTATTTTTTTTTTTTCATTTTGGTTTTCTTTTTTTTTCTTCTGCAATATTTCAGATGTTTACCAAAACACCTAGATTAAGATTCACTTTAATGGAGGCATATTATTAAGGATATTATTTAAATGTTTTTTTTTTCAGTTTTTGCATTAGCTGCAATAAGTGCACCGTAGCAACTAACAAAGTTAAATAAAAAAAGTCTTTACTTACTCTACATTTAATCACAGAAACAACAAATCCTATAATTGTATAGTTGTTAGTTGTATATTAGTTGGTTATTATTACTAATGAAGTATATGTTTATTTTTATTATTTTTTTTTTCTTTTAAAAAGCATGTTCAGTAAAAGTTTTTTCTAATTCACTTAAATATTTACCTAGTTAAATAGTTTGAGTTTTTTAACTTATTTCAATAAATAATAGAAATAACTTCGTAAAAGCTTAGATAGTTTAATTTTGTGAGTTAAAATTTAAGTTGCATGCAAGCGAGTCATCAATTTAGAAACGCGTAGATATCCTTTGAATAAGCTCATTTAGCAAATAAAATTAAAAATCATTTGTCATTACATACCAAAAAGCTGCTTAAAGCTAATTGGACAGTTCATCTTTAACTAAAGCTCAAGCAATCAACATAGAACATAGCAATATTTTAAACAAACAAAACATCAAAAGCTTTCTCATGTTTTACTGTTAACTGCTCGTACTCACTATCTCTTTCCCTAGCTATACTTCTTCTTCTCTCGCTCTCTCTTTTTACTCTCACTTTCTCTCTCTCTCTTTCTCTTCTATCATCTTTCTCTATTCGTTACTCTTCCTATATCTACTTAGCTTAATCTATCGCTATTCATAAATATTTTCGTTAAAATTCTTTGTTCGCTTTAACTTCTTCTTTTTTAAACTTTAGAACAAAAGCTTTTCTACTTCTTCTTTATTACAATTAACAACTATTATTTCTTTTGACTTTTTTATTTATGTTTAAAAAAAAAAACAACAAACTTAAACTTTAAAATCAAATACAGTAAAGTACAAGAAATATATATATTTCTATATATATAAATATATATAGTAAAAATACAACAAAAACTTCCCACTGCGCTTTAATAATGATGAACAAAAGTTCAAGTATGGCAGAGTAAATATATGCATATGTCTGTTACTGTCTATATATGACATATATTTATGGCTTGCTCATACTTTTGTGTGTGTGTGTGTGTGTGTGTGTATAAATTTTAAGAAAAATTTTATATTTAATTTTAGTTTTTTTTTCACTTCACTTAAATTTTATTTTGTTTAAATTCGATATTGGTTTGTTTTTTTAATTCCTCTCAAAAGCTTTATGGACATTTTGTATATGTATGTGACAAAACATTAATAAATCAAACTTTATGCTTTATCCTATTTGGCAATGCAACTTTTTTAAACATTCAAAGAAAGAATCACGTCAAACATTTTTTTAACCACCAATTTGCAACTGAATTATTATAGTTTTGGCTTTATTTGTACACTAAAAATACGAAGAAAAAAAAAGAAAAAAATTAAAAAATAAAAAAAATCAAAATAAAATGTGCTTAAAAACGCTTTCAAAGCTTTAATTGTTCACTTTAGTTTTTTAAATTTTTGATTTTGATTTAAATGTTGAGTTAAATTTTTTGTTCATCACACAATTGGCAAAAGAAGAAAACTACTCTAAATGTTGTGCTTATAAAGCTGCAAGGCAAGCGAGCTTTTAAAATATTCGCAGTTTTAGAAAATCAACGATAAAAGTTGCTTACAAAAATAAACAAATGATTGTTGCATTTTTTTGTAAAATGAAAGCTCAATGAAAATAAGCTTTACGTGTGAAAATTTTAAAAGCTCACTTGCTGCTGCTTGCTTTGTTAAACACAATTAAAGCTCGCTAGAACAAAAAAGGTTTGCTAATATTTACAATATCTTCTCTCTCTTTTCTTTTTCTCTTGCTCTCTTTTTATATCTATTTCTCTCTTCCTCGAAAAAAAACAAACAACAACAATATACAATCCAAAATAACAACAACGACAACAACTACAACCACAACAACAACATAACTACACAAACCACAACAATAACAACAACACCTTCGCCTATATAAAAAGGGCAACGCTGCCAATTCATCGGAAACATCGATGGCCACACAGCCGGGTGGTTCGGTGACATCACGAGCGGCATCGGAGACACGCTCTGGACCAGCCGGTGGATCGAACAGTGGCGCCACAGGTAATAGCAGTGGTGCAACTGCTAGTAGTACTCAGACCGGTGCAAAATTCCGTCATGGCCTATTGCAGCTTATGATACACACAATAGATCCGCTTCACGATGGTGAGTTCATTACGTTTCATAGCACAACAAAACTCAAGACCAAAAAATATTAAAAAAAAAAAAAATAAAATACAAAACAATCCCCCACCTTTTCCATTTCCTTCCCTCATCTCCCGAAAAAATAAATAATACAATTATATATATATATATATATATATAAATATACAAAAAGTTGTGTTTTCGTTCAGTTGTGTTTCGTTCAGTTGTGTTTGTTCAAAATTAAGTTCTTTGTTTATGAAAATTTCAAAACTTTTAATGTTTCAGTTAACCGCGCTTCTGTAAAAAAAATATGTATCTAATTTTAATAAATATTTATTTTTTTTTCTTGTTCTTATTTATCTTAACTGCTTTTTGTTTATTTATTTTGTTTTTCTTTTCATTTGCGTTCTTTTTCTGTAGTTTAATTTATTCATCTTAATTTTATTTTTTGTCTTTTCTTACAGATCAGCTTAAGTTTGTTGTTACATTTTATTATCTAAGTTGAACAGAATTATATACAGGGTGTTATAGAGATCTATTGCAAAGTTTCGTAAGCTTAGGTAAACATGTTTTTATAGAAATAATCGTTACAGTTACGCAATCTACCAGAAGAGGCTCAGAGATGTTGAAAGCTTTAGCCTCAACCCAAAATTTATGAGAAAACAATAAAACTTTCAAAATTATCCACTGCAAGTAGCTGTCTGTGACATTAAAAAATATAACGATTTAACACAAAAAAATTATAAAACTTGAAGCTTAAGCTTTAAGCCTTTAAAATAAATTAAAAGGACAAATTACCGTTTAATTTTGTGACATAATCGCTAATTGCCGTTGATGGTCTTTAAAAAAGCTCAAAAGATTAACAAAAATAATAAAAATCGTAATGCTTTACTATCATATTTATTAAAGCTTTTATTTGTTTTCAAGAAGCATATAAACTAAACTGTCCATTACCCACAAATTACATGTAAAATAAATAAAAAATTTATAAGACACGCAAGTCTGTTGAAACTTAAAGCTTTTTCAAAATACTTTGTGTTGACAAGAAGGTTAAATCGCTTTTTTGAATTAAAGCTTTTAATTTTTCTTCATAGCGTCGTTAAGACAGAGGTAAAGTCACGCAAATATTTTATTGACAGAGAAATAATTCATTTAATTTTTTTCATATACTCTATAAAAGCTATGAGAAACACATTTTCTAAAAGCTTTTGCTGAAAACAAAACGAAAGCTTTAGTCACAGATTCATTCAATGTCATAAAAAGCTTTGCAAACAATATATATTAAAAAAAAATTATTTTTTACAATAATATGAAGAAAGCTTTCGTAGAAATCCTTAAAACATAAACAAAAACTCGATTTAAAGTTTTCTTAAGATATCTGACTACATAAAGAATTTTAAGAATATATTACTTTACGTGCTCTCACCTTATTAAAAGCTTGTATAAAGCTCTTCTTAAAATTTTTAAAAATATGAACTATAAAAAAATAGTGCCACCAATGTTATCAACTTATCAACAAGAGACATGCATGTATTTGAAAATTTTTGAAATTATCTTTCAAGATTGCTCAAAACTACAAAACGCCAACAGCTTTTTCTTTTTCAAAATACACCCGATATGAGATCTGAAGAAACAGAATATTTTAAACAACTTTTCGGCTTAAAGCTTTTCTCCTGCCCAGAAAAAAGTTAGAGGCTCGATTAAGAAAGCAAACAAATTTTAGTTTTTAAATCGACCTCATTCATTCATTCATTTCAAATGAATGGAGGACTGTTTTAAACAAGTTTATACGCATTAGCTCCTATTTCATAGACAGGCTTCCGCAATGTCTTAAAAGCTCTTAAAATACACGAGAATCGATATTTAGGCATTTAAAATGAAATTCTTTAAAATTTTGAAAATAACTTTTTTCTAAAATTTTTCATTTATCTACAAAAAGTCTAAAAATAGAATATCACGCCCCAGAAAGAACTGAAAAGCTGTTTTATAAGAGATGAACGGAAAGCAAGTATTATTACTTAACGAAATTTTTTGATCTCTGTTACTTTTAAAATTGTCCTGAATTCATATTATTGTCACAGAAACGGATTATTTTCAGCTAAGAGCATACAATCTTCTATTCAGCAAATTTCACTAGCAAACAAATTGAGTACTACATAATTTGAAAGCTCTTCGTAAGGGTAGCATCCATAATTAGTTAGAAGAAAGTCATGTTTTATGTCAGGTCATATGTCATGTGTCAGTTCATATGTCATATCATATGTCATATCATATTTCATGTCTTATGTCATGTCATATGTTATGTCATATGTCATGTTATATGTAATGTCATATGTCATGTCATATGTCAGTTCATGTCATATCATATGCCATATCATATGTCTTGTCTTATCCCATATGTCATGCCCTATGTCATGTCATATCATATGTCGTGTTATATGTCATGTCATATGTCCTGTCATATGTCATGTCATATGTCATGTCATATGTCATGTCATATGTCATGTCATATGTCATGTCATATGTCATGTCATATCGTCACTCGACTAACTGACGTAACTAACATTTTTTGCAAAATTGAGCTAGAGATGCAAATATACTTCTTTAGCCCTATTGTATCATGTCAGAAAATATTATAGCTATAAATAACACGGTTTGGCAAAAAACGCGATTTACTTTGAGTCATATCTAACGTAAAAACACAGAAACGAAAAGTAAAAAGTGCTCCCCTGAATAATTAAGTAAATTCAGATACGTCAGTTAGTCATACGAGCGACGATATGTCATATCATATGCCATGTCATATGTTATGTCATATGTCATGTCATACGTCATGTCATATGTCATGTCATATGTCATGTCATACGTCATGTCATATGGCATGTCATATGTCATGTCTTTTGTCATGTCATATGTCATGTCTTTTGTCGTGTCATATCATATGTCATGTCATATGTCGTGTCATATGTCACAGCTTTTGAAAAATCTATTTCTTATAAGATTCAGCACCAAAGTAGCCAAATTCAATACTACAGAAAGCTCTACGTCTATACAGCTAGGTAGCTATATTGTATATTGTAACTAATAAAGAAAATTGTTTGTAATAATATTCAAAGCAATTAAATAAATAACCCCACATTATTATTAATTACTTAAAACAGAAACATTTTCTTTTCACTCGGCTTTTAAGACGGAATGAGTCACATCTTCAGCTTTCGTGGCAAAAAACTACGCTATATTTTATTAACAAGCACAAGTTCTGTCTCAGCTTTGCTGCTATAGCTTTCATTGCACTTCAATAACTAAGCTTATGTTCTTTTATTGTGAGTTTTAGTTTTGATTATTTTTTAATTTTTTTTCTCCGTACAATATTTTCTGTGACTAAAAACTTGTAAATAAAAGAAAGTGTTTTAAAACTTATACTTAAACTTTTTGAAAAAAAAAATGTGTAAATATAGAAAAAAGTTTGTAGAATTTCACAAATTTTCTGTCATAAACTAAATTTTAACAAAATTATTTTCTTGTATTTATTATATTTTCAAAAATTTAAGTATTTTATTTAAACTTCTTAACACCCTGTATATAAATTACTCAGTTTTGCAGTTTTATGAATTAACAAAAACTAATTTTTTTGTTATATATAAAATATATATTTTTTTATAATATACATAATTTGTTTAGTATTAATTTTATTCTGTTCTTTTTTTTTTTTTTTGCTTAAAACATTATTTAATATAATGTTGTGCTGTGTTGTGTTCTTCAATGTCAGTTCGGAGTTATGCAAATTGAAAAATATCAAAAAATTTTATACTCGCTTTTAAGTAATTTCGAGATAGATAAAGTATTTATGCTTTAAATTGGTTAGGTTTTTCTTGCAGAAAAGGGAAATTTTTATTTCACTTTTGATTATGAACTCAGTGTTATTGTACAATAAACGAACAAGAGAACATTATTAAAAACCAAAAGCTTATATTGGCTTTTTCATCTTTTGTACTTATGATGTTTATTTTCAAATTGCTAGTCAAGTTGTTCATATTTATTAAATGTTTTTATTAAGTATTATTTTCATTTCTTTATTTCTTTTTAAGTTTTAAAAAAATTAAGTCATAACTATTAATTAAAATAATTTTCAATACAAAAAAACTTGAAAATGGAGTTATAAGAAAGGTAATAAATGCTCTTATATAACAAACTTACATACAATAAAGGTATTGCTAAGTATTGAGAGGAGTACCGTGATGTTATACAATTACACCAACAACAACATTTCGAGATTTATAAAAATTCATCGAAAATTATTTTAAAATATCGGCTTCAAGGTGCTTTACAATTGAATTTATATTTAACTATGATACTTCTTAATCTTTCTAAAGGTTCAATTGAAGCTGTTATAAAGTTCTGGCTCATATCATCATAAAAGCTTTATTGCTCTCCATCTTTTTTTAAAAGCTCAAAAAGAGCACTTTTGCAGATACACATTTTACACATCTTTGTCTAAACATAGCAAAAACTACTAAACATAAAATTACATAACATAACATAACACAGCAAATGTAATTTTACATAACATTACATTCTAAAACATAACACAACAAAACATAACATAACGTTCATGGTAAAACGTATCATGAAATAAAATAACAAAACCTAACAATTAAAACATAAAATAACATAACTAAACATAACATAACATTACCCACATATCATAATAAAGCGTAACATAAGATAACAAAACATAACATAATATGGCATACCATAATATAATATAACAAAATAACAAAACATTACACAACATAACATAACATAACATAACAAAACATAACATAACATAACATAACATAACATAACATAACATAAAAAAACAAAACAAAACATAGCATAACATAGCATAGCAAGATAACATAATATAACAAAATAACAAAACATTACACAACATAACATTATATAACATAACATTATAAAACATAACATGCCATAACATAACACAACATAACATAATATATCATAGCATAACAAATCATAACATAACATATAATAACATAACATAATATAACATAACATAAAATAACATAACATCACATAGCATAATATAACATAATATAAATTAATATAACATAACATAACATAACAAACCATTACATAACTTAATAGAACATAACATAACATAATATAAATTAACATAACATAACATAACATAACATAACATAAAATACAATAAAATAACATAACATAACAAAACAAAACAAAACATAACATAACATAACATAGCAAGATAACATAATATAACAAAATAACAAAACATTACACAACATAACATTATATAACATAACATTATAAAACATAAAATGACTTAACATAACATAACATAACATAACATCGCAATATAACATCACAAGATAACATAATATAACAAATAACAAAACATTACACAACATAACATTATATAACATAACATTATAAAACATAACATGACAAAACATAACATAACACATAACATAACATAATATCATAGCATAACAAAACATATAATAACATAACATAACATAACATAACATAACATTACATAATATAAAATAACATAACATCACATAGCATAATATAACATAGTATAAATTAACATAACATAACATAACATAACAAAACATAACATAACTTAACAGAACATAACATAACATAACATATCATAACATAACATAACATAACACAACATAAAATAACATATCATAACATATCATAACATATCATAACATAACATAACATAACATAACATAATATAAATTAACATAACATAATATAACATAACATATCATAGCATATCATAACAAAACATTGCACAACATCACATAATATCAATTAGCATAACATAACATAACGTTATATAACGTAACATAACATAACATTACATTTTAAAAAGAATATAACATAACATAACATAAGATTAGATAACATAAAATAACATAACTCAGCATAAGGTAATTTTACATAACATCACAAAGAAAAGCATGACATAACATAACATAACTAAACCTTATATAGTATACACATATACGAGCCCAAACCACTATTAATTCGTACAGCAAGCACTTTAATGCCAATGTAACATGTAAGGGTACATATTTTATTAAATAATATTGATAACACTATTAAATTTATACTTTTCTGAAAGTTTGTTTTATTGTCTTTAATTTCATAAACAAATATGTGCACATATCATGATAAAAAGTTTTGAAAACAGAAATTACCGGAAAGTCCATTTATTTTGATAACAAAAATTTGACCACTATTAATTCGTACAGTGTATAAATTCAGCTAAAGACAACTCTGAAAATTAAAATGTAAACAAATAATGAAAATTTACCGTTTTATTAGAGTAAAGAAATGCAATTGAACAATAACACGATTTTTTTCGTGTTGTTTCTTTTTATTTCTGATTAATTGTTCAACGATGGCACTTGGTAAGCCAGTTTGTGAAGAAATTCGATTATAAATTATTGACAAAGTCAAATCGGGAAAAAGCTATAGCGAAATATCGGTTGAATTAAAGCTTCCCAGATCAACAGTATCAAGTATTGTTCAAAAATACAAAAAAAAAATGAGAATTGTAGCAATAATGTTGCAAACAGAGGCCGGGTCTCTAAAATAACGATTCGCGACAAAAGAGCTTTAGAAGTTATACTTAAAAAAAATCGTCGAGGCACTATTAGATACATAGCTTCAGAGTGGTCAGAAAGAATTGGAAAAACCATTAAACGTGAATGGACGCGTCGGCAAATGAAAGATATAGCTTATGGTGTTTATAAAGTAAGTTTAACACTCTACTACTGGTGATACCAAAAACATTTATTGAAACTTGAATTTTTAGGCCAAAGAAAAGTCCTTACTTACTGTACTTCCAATGAAAAAACGTTTATTATGGGCAAAAGAAAGACGTTCTTGGGTACAAAGGCAATGGGACACCATTATATTTAGCGACGAATCGAAGTTTGACGTATGCGTCGGTGATGCCAGAAAAAGGGTGATTCGGAAAAGCACAGAGGCATATCATAAAGACTGCTTAAAGCGTACTGTAAAGTTTCCAGCTAGCATTATGGTGTGGGGATGTATGTCCTCAAAGGGTGTCGGTCAGCTTCACTTTATTAAGGGAACAGTAAATGCAGAAAAATATATTAATATATTGGAAGAACATCTCATTCCGTCAGTACCAAAGCTAGCTGACTGTGGCGAATATGTATTTCAACAAGACGGTGCATCATCCCATACAGCCAAAAAAACAAAAAAATGGCTACAAGAAAATGGTATTAGTGTTCTGTACTGGCCATCATCTAGCCCGGACTTTAACCCAATCGAAAACGTGTGGGCACTCATGAAAAGGAAGTGATGAAATGACCCACAACGCACTCTTAGCGGATTAAAAGCCAACATTCAGGAAAGTTGGGACTCTATAACCCCTGAAGAGTGTAAAAAATTTATAGATACAATGCCAAAGCGATTAGAAGCTGTTTTAAAAAGCAAAGGGGGCGTTACACAGTATTAAATTAGAAAATGTTCCACTGTACGAATTAATAGTGGTCAAATTTTTTTTATCAAAATAAATGGACTTTCCGTTAATTTCTGTTTTCAAAACTTTTTATCATGATATGTGCACAAATTTGTTTATGAAATTAAAGATAATAAAACAAACTTTCAGAAAAGTATAAATTTAATAGTGTTGTCAATATTATTTAATAAAATATGTACCCTTACATGTTACATTGGCATAAAAGTGCTTGCTGTACGAATTAATAGTGGTTAGGGCTCGTAGTATACACAACATTATATATGAAAGTTTACGATAACATAACTTAACACAAAATAGCAAAACATAACATAATATAACATAGCAATGTATTACATAATAAAATACATAACTTAACATAAAATTATAGCACAACATAACATAACATAGTATAACATAACATAACAAAATAACTTGACATAATATCTTGAAATTGTTATTCTTAAGGCTTTGCTTCAAACATTGACACTATATACAGTCTGTTAGTATTGTGGGCATGATATTACGTCACTAGAAAAAATACCTTCTAACTTTGAAAGCTTTCAATTTGGATTGAGTAAATAGATTTAAGGAGAACTAGATGTGATTAAAAAAAAATTATTTCAGGAATGCAGTCAGCAGTTGGAATTTGTTGCATTGTGTTATTTTAACACTTTGAAAGGATGAAATAAATTTGAATTTCACAAAACTATATTCTTAGATCTGTTTACACAATGAACTAATACTAAGCAGATTAACTCTGATATAAAAATTATAGTTTTCAATCTTGTTTATGTTTTCGAAAATTTTTGAAGGATTATGATGTTATTATTTTAGTTAAAATGAAATGATTCAGACAGACTATTAATGAAAAACTTTCTCCATTAAATTTCTCAAAAACTCCTTATTTTTGTTGCTCCGTAAACTACCGCTGGCTAAACGACAACTAAACTAGTTTCCATCGGTGCAGTCGATATCCATAAAATAAGTTAAAACTTTCACAACTTCTGTAATTAAAACTGGCAACAAAATTTATCGAAATTTTTAACAAGCTTTTGCTTCCACGACAAGGAATAACAATGTTTCACCTTTCTTATAAATTTACTTAAAGTACTTTTTTAACTTATTGAACTTTTATGCAAAAATTAACCTCAGCAGCATTTTAAGCATTGTTGTGTGAGTTTTTTTTATTTTTTTTTTTTTTTTGTGATATAATTTTACCCTTTCTTCCTTATACGAACACGCATCCTAGCCATGGCACAAAGTGCAAAAGCACAGAGAGCATCAAAATGTTGCAAGACCAAAAAATGGCAAAAACTGTTAAGCCAGCAAAAGTGCAGCTTTTCAGGTTATTTTAAATTTTCAACGCTTTGCGCGTGGAAGCATGTAAAATCCTGCTTGCTGCCTTCCACTTCACCTCTTTCTGACCGGCATTGTCTGAAACTTTCTTCCGCTTGTGCTTTTAGGCTGTTCTTGTTGTATGCAGTTGTTACTCGAACTGTTATTGTTTCAATGTTAGTTCATGTTTTTGTTTTTGTTGTTGTTTAAGCTGCTGGCTGGATTTGGTTTTTGTTGTTTGTTGCTGTTGTTTTCGAAACGAAAACGTGCTGGTCCTTAATAACTACTTTGCGCATTAAGGAATTATCTTATTGTTGTTGTTGTTGTTGTTGTTGTTGCATTTTTTGTAACTTTGTTCCTGCCTGTAAGTTTATATATGATAATAGTGCTGCTGCAGTGAATGCACTAGTTGTGCTCCTGCCTCATCACATGCAATAAACTTGGCGGCTTAACTTTCTGAACTTTCTTGCACAGCTTTTGCTGCAGATTATAAAATGTGCAAAGTTTTGGGTGAGCTTTATGCAACCGAGATAAGTATATTATAGCTTATAACCAAATTAAGCTTATGAAGTTTGGGGAAACTTACAAGCAAATAATGGAAAGTAGAGCAGGAAGTTAAAGTTTTAGTTAATGTCAAGAAATAAACAACAAATCAATTCCAAATATCTTCTTGATTTTGTTCATAAGATAGGAAACATTAAATAAGCTTTCAATAACAAATAATGAGCTTACTAAAAGTAAGCAAAGCTTATTAGTCTTGGATTTTTCTAAAAAAAAATTATAGTTAAAACACGTTAAAAGCTTTTTAAGCCTGAAAAAACGTAAGAAGCTTTTTTTTTGAAAAATTTATCACAGTTAATGTTTTAATTAGAACGTGTAAAAAGCCTTAGAAGTTGTTATAAGCTTATTCAAAGCTTTTTAAAAAAATCAAAATTTTTTGTGAAGTCACAAATTCTTACACAAAATAAAAAGTTGAACAAATTTTTCAGCTTTTAAAAAACAAAATAGTTTCATCTTTTTATTTGAAAATCATGAGCATCAATGCAAGTAAGCTTTTTTGTACAAAGAAAGAGAAGTACGTCTTATTAAAAACTAAAAATAAAAAAAAACATATATATATATGTACATACAACATGCATATTTTTTATATTTTTTGAAAATAAAAACTTATTAGAGGCTTGTTCATATAATAATATAATTTAAAAAATTTTAAATTTTTATCTACCTTTTGCATAAATAGCTCAAAACTGCTAGAAGCTTATAGAAAAAAGAAGCTTTTTCAAGCTTTTGCAAAATTCAAAAATATTTCTAAATTCAGGTGTACAGAAAATGATTAAAATATATTTATTATATAAAAAGCTATAAAAATTGAAGTTGTTATGTGCTAAAAATTTTAAGCTTTTTCGATACTTTTTTAAGCTTGCTCAATAAATTCAAATATTTTCTATATTTTAAAAAAAAAAAACTCAAAAATGGATGAAATTTATTCAAAAAGCTTTTGTAATAAATGTTGATATTTAATTGTTTAGAATTTTTGCAAAACAAATCTTTCTTATATAAAAAACTCTGAACAAATTTTAAAAGTTTATAAAAACAAAAAGCTCTGACCACATTTTTGAAAGCAATTTCAATTACATGAACTTCAAAAAGTTAAGTTCCTAATTTTTATTCTTTTATCAAAAACATACTTCAAAAATTGTTTTAATTTGTGAAAAGTAAAAAGCTTTTTTCAAGCTTTCCTTCTTTATTTAACTTTAAATTCAAATTCATTATTCCTTTTAGTACAGAAAATTTGAATATTATCAATATTATTTAACCAAAAACAAAAAGTTAAAGATTAGTTATAGCTTATAAAAAAGCTTTTTATGTGCTTTTTGAAAGTAACATAATTTAATAAAATCAATATCAATCTACATTCTCTGACAAAAATACTGGTTAATGCTTATAGAAAACGAAAATTTCTTTTTTAAAAGCTATTTATGAGCTTTTTAAAAGTAACGTTATTCAATAAAACCAATATCAATGTATAGAAAACTTAAAGCTTTTTTAAGCTTTTGCCTAATATTTTTAAATTCTTTTTAATTATGAAGAAATAAGTTATTCAAACATAATTAAAAATTTTTTAAAATATCATAAAAAAGCTAAAAGTTTTGTTGAATTTAAAAAAAAATATTAAACCGAACATTTTATAAAAAATTAAAATTATATGATTTTTTTCCATTGAAAAAGCATGTTTTGAACTTTTGCGTGAAGAAACTAAAAATAAGCTTTTCAAATACAAAATTCTATAAATATCTATTACAAGCTTTTCTTGACTATTCATGTCGAAATTGTTAAAGCTTATAGCTTTAAAGCTCACATCGTAAGCTTTTTCTGTGCTGTTTTTTAATATTATACAATTCAGTGAAAGAAAATTATAGTCTTTTTCAATTTTTGCACATAAAACTCCTTTATAATAAGCTTTCGAGCTTTCAGGGAGGTTTCCTTATTAATTTGACTATAAACATTTATAAACTTGCAAAGTTTTTGAGGTTGCAAAAAATAATGAACTTTAATAAAGATTTGAATACATGCAAAGCTTTTAACGAACTTTCTTAAAATTAAAATCTAATAAATTTTTTTAAAAATTTGATGTTTTTAGCACTTTAATAGCTTATAACTTTTTTTATTTGCAAAAAAAAAACTAACTTTTTAAGCTCTTTTTTCAAAGTAATGATGGCCGTCAATTAATTTTTATTTATCCTGGAGAAAATATAATAAAATCATAAAATTAATGAACTTTCAGCAAGCTTTTGAAAATATGTACAAAATAAATTTAATTTATGGTTTGCTGGAGAGCTAAACTCTTTAAAGAGAAACAAAGTAAAATTAAATTTAAAAGAAATTTAAATTTTTTTATTGTTCTAGAAATTAATGAAAATAATTAATAATGAAGATTAATGATGAACTACCTACTTAAGACGTCTTTGAGCTTAAAGAGAATGAGGAGTTTTCCATAAACTTTAAAAAAAAACGCAAAAATAAGTACTTATTAAATATATTTTTCTCAAATATCTCATTATCTCAAATATATTATTAATAAATCTCATAACTATTCAAAGCTTTTTGCAAATTAAAAGCTTCTCATAAGTTTTAAAGGAAGTGTCGTTGTGTATGTCTCAAATGACTTAAGTCTTAAATTTTCAGGATTTGTATTCTTCTGGAAAATAAAGACTATTTTGAAAAATGAAATAATTCGATTATTTTGGCTTTTTCTAATTTTTTTTTTTTTTTTTTAATAAAAAGCTCAGAACTCATTTTATGCTAAAGAATATGAAGAGCTTTTGACTAGAAAAAATGGGAAAATCAATGCTTATAAATTTTTTTAAAAATCATCTATTAATAAATCTCAAAACTCAAGCTCATAAAAAGCACATAAATAGCTTTTTTATAAGCTATAACTATTCTGATACTTTTGTTTTTGGTTAAATAATAATGAAAATATTAAAATTTTCTGTTTAATGTTTAACGAATGTACGAATTTGAATTCAAAGTTAAATACTGAGCGAAAGCTTAACCGAACTTTCATCGCATTTTTCTCAAATTGTTCCAATCTTAAATTTTCAAAATTAAGACTTACCTCCTTCTTCATAATATCGACTTAATAATTAAATAGAATTTGATAGAATTAATTTCTATAAATTTTGTTTAAAAGAAAAGCCTAGCATTTGAGGAGGAGCTTTTAATGAGCTTTAAAAGAAAGGTATGTTCTATACCTTACAATTTGTTTAATAATGATTTTTTATGGCGTTTTTTAAATAAAAAATCGTTTATATTTATTTCAAGTTATTAAAGCTTTTAAAAAATTAAAAGCTTTTGAAGAACTTTTGTAAAAGTTATACAATTCCACAAATTTAATTTTTTTATCAGTTGTATCAATACAAAAGTTCAGAACTTTCTTTAGCAAAATGAATATAAGTAGCTCTTAATAAGCTTTTTTGAAAAAAGCTAAGTTTAATGCTTTACTTTTTTTTTAAATAACTTACAAAAACATCTCAAAACTATTTCGACCTTATAGCAAATAATAACTTTTAACGACCTTTGTTTATTATTTATACTTATATTAAAATTGAATGCTCAAAATGCAGATATCTCGAGCTCTTATATTAAACTTTTATCTTATAGAGAAAATATCGACTTTTAAGGGATTTGTGCTATTAAATAATGATTTCATAAAAAT
Source organism: Pherbina coryleti (assembly GCA_943735915.1). Classification (NCBI taxonomy): domain Eukaryota; kingdom Metazoa; phylum Arthropoda; class Insecta; order Diptera; family Sciomyzidae; genus Pherbina; species Pherbina coryleti. Next base: position 178,676,557 of record OX030948.1, read on the forward strand.
ATAAAATCCTAAATAACAAGTTAAATAGCTGCTCAGACACCTTCAGGGATAAAATTGAGAAGGAAAATATCCGCCGTTCAGAGTATTGTTAAAATTGTAAAATACACTTTTGCAAAAAAAAACAAAACGCTCACTTCTTCGTTTTTGTGGTAAAAAATTTTGAAAACTTTTATGCAACCTACAATTCTCACAAGTGCAGAGCAACCAGCAAAACTTTCAGCTTTAAGCTTTGTTAGCACGAAAACAACGGAACAAAAAAGTTTCACTTTTTGCGTGAGTGTATTTTTAAGGATATTGTTGATTGTTACCAAAACAAAGGCAAGAATAAAAACTTTTTACAAATCTCTGCAATGTTTGTCAGCCACAACCTGGTAACGAGTCTGTAAGCTTCAACTTATTATATAATTTTTAACGCTATCTAAAAAACAAAAAAACAAAAAAAAATAGCACAGAGCAAAAATAGCAGCTCTCAAGCGGCTCTAACGTTACCAATAAGTAGAATTACAAACAACAACAATGTCATGAAAAATGACAAAAACTTCTCGAGTGTTGTCCCTGACCAAACCGAACAGCATCAACTTAACTCAAGGTAATCAGTGAGCGGAAGTGACACAATTGCTCTGAGAGCAGCGGCAGGGTAGCATAAACTGCCAAAAGACAACAAAAGGACACGAACACACATACACACACGCACTCCTCTACCATTATAACTCTGTGTGTATGTGTGTTTTTGCTTTGTTTTTGTGTTTTAGTTGTCGAGTCCTCTTGACCAAACCACAGTCGCATCTAATTGTTTACAACTGTTTTCGTTGTTCTTCTTGTTAACCTATTTCCAGCGCTTTCGCTCACACATACACAGTTCCGTTTTTAGTTTGCTCAAGTTACATAAAATGTCATACATCCGAACATACCTAGTGGGTGTGTTTGTTTGCTTGTTTGTTTTTGCAATTTAAACTGATTTTGTAAAATATTACATTTATTTGTGCAAATAGTGGTGATAAGCAGCAGTAAACAGTGGCACAGATAGTGGCATAGTGTGAGGGAGTGAGAGCGAGCCCAAGCAGGATGTGAAAAGTTGTGTGGCCGGACAAATGGTGTGTGTCAAGTAGAGCGCAGTGCAATAGGTTAACATTATAGCTGAAGCAAAAAATAGAATAGATGTTCTACATAAAAACATCATTTCATTGCTGTAGTCAAAGCTTAAAACTACTCACTGCTGTCCATTATATGGACATGATTCCGAAACTATGTAAAGCTTTTTAAGCTTATGAAATATTGCATTTGCGGTTATTGCAAATAGTTTTGTGTCAGTAGGTTGAGCCGGGCCATTTAAGAAGAGCTTTGCATATTCAATTCTAAAAAAGTAATTCTAAGAGTGAAAAAAGTAATTCTATTATAAAATAACGAAATTTTAAAAACTTGACACACATATTTTCTATGTGTGGGAGAACATATGTACAAAACTAGTAGACTATGCCTTTATCATACAATCAAAATTATTTGTTAATTTGAAGTTACTTCAAAAGGGCTTTAAGACTTTAAAAGTCCTTTAAGACTTTTAAAAGCTCAAAGAGCTTTTTTCACCAGATATTAATATTTAAGCAAACCTAAGCTTAAAAAACACGTTAATTAAAGTTTTTTTATAGCGAGCTATAGAAATCTACTAAATATAAGTTTAAATGGTAAAAAAAGCTTTTTTAATTTTTTTACTCTCAATGGTTGCGTCCCTTTCAAACTCTTTCGCTTTATAGTTTATTTGAAATTATATTCTCAAGTTTATTTAATTTTTCATTTTTGTTTTTAATATTTAAATTTATCGTACTGCTTCCAAAATTCAATTGAAAAGTATTAAAAGAGCTTTCCATACTTTTGTAAAATACTTCAATACTACCTGGTACATATAAAAGAAACATTACTGTAGAAGCTTTTATAAACTCAGTCAAAAAAGCTTTAAGCTTTCGTATCAGCTTAAAGCTCATTTTTTTTATTTTTAATATTTTTGATTAAAACTTTTTTTAATCGGTCAGAAAATTAAAATTAATTATTTTCAGAGCTTTCAATACTTTAAAATATAACAAAACAAAAATTCATTTGCGTAGAAGCTTTCAAATTCACTCAAAAAACCTTGAAAGCTTTTATGTGAGCTTAAAGCTTGGTTAAGACATTAAAAATAAAATTATAAAAATAATTTAATTCTAAGCCTGAGCTTTAGAAGCTTATGATTATAAAACTTGACATGAAAGTTTATGAAAAGCTTTTAATGAAGAATGGAAAAACTTTTTAAAATAAATAAAAAAAAATAATTTTAAAATAACTGGACGTATTTTGTTTGGAATGAGCTTCTCAAAGTCACTTAGATAAAAATAAAGAGCTTTAAAAGCTTATTATTAAATAATGTTATATTTTAAGTTGTAAAATATAAGGCTCCGAAATGAGCTCCATACATAAAACTATCTCAGTAAAGCCTTTTAAGTGGCTCATATTGATAAAGTCTAAAAAAGCTTTTAATGCTGGTTGTAAAGTAAAATAATGTTTCCTTTATGTAGAAGCTCTTATAATTATAATTAAAAAAGTTATAAAGCTTTCATGTTCGTCTAAATTAGAATAGAATGTTATTACAATTGAAATTTTTGAAAAGCTGTTTATAGGGTGGGCAGAAATGTGAAGAAGAACATTATGAACTGATATATTTTTTTATTTATAATATGTGAAGAAGAATATTAAGATCTTAAGCTTTTATATATAACATAAAAGCTTTCACTGATGTATGCAAACTATAAAAAGAACTAAATAAAAGTATTTGCAGAGCTTTTAATACTTTTGGTAAATATTTCAATGTTATCTTTAGAACAGCAAAATGCTTCCAAACTTTCATACAAGCTTAAAGCTTCCGAAGGGTATTGAAAAAATTTACAAAAGTGCTTTAACAGAAAGTCAAAGAAAATTCAATTTTTAAAAAGTTGAAAAGGTTTTAAAAGCTTTTGAAAAATTTACGGATTTCATGCAAATATTTGAAGAGCTTTCAATAATTTCATAAAATATTCCAATATTATCTTGAATATTTTAAAAAAATTATGCATAAGCTTTTAAAAATTCGATTAAAAAAGAAACTTTACAGCTTTTGCATCAGCCTTAAGCTGGATGAATGTATTAATAACATTTTATTAAAAGGGCTTTTGATGGCTAGTCTTAGCTAGGTACGTATTATTGTAACGTGTAAAATTAAAGCTTTTTTGAGATACAGAAAACATTAAAAGGGGGCTTCATAAATTCTTAAATTTCAAGCTTGTCAAAATGAACTGTAAAAAACTTTGAGAGCAAAAAGAGCTTTTGACAAAATATGGAAATATATTGAACTTTTAAATTTATAACTGCTAAATTATAAAAGTTTAATCTTAAAACACCTCTAAAAAGCTAACTTTTAATAAAATTTTGTGAAAACTAAATAAATTGAAGTAAAAGCTATATAAAAGTTTTTAGCAATGTATTTAGTACATAAAAGCTTATATTGAATGTACCTACAGTGAAAAAGTGTCAAAAAGAGCATTTTTAAAAAATTCCTTTTTTATGCCAATTTTTCTGAACATAAGCTTGAAATATTTAAACTATAATATATAAATGTATGCCTTTTTAAAAGCTTTTAGAAACTTATTATATAAAAGCTCATATTGAATAAAATTTAACTTAAAAAGTTTAAAAAGAAGCTTTTTTGAAAAAAAAACATTGATTTGTAATTAAAATATTTCTGCACACGTGCTTCAAAAGCTTTTTGATATCAGTTTAAATTTAAATAACACTTCAAAAGTTTCTGCTATAGTCTGAACTTTTTTGCTGGTTTTGTTTCGTAAAGATAACATCGCTCGAGCATTCTATACTTCCTGCACATGACATCATAAAAGTTGCAACATTTAGTTGTGTTTTTTTTTTTTTTGCTTTGTGTTCGAAATGAGGTTAAAGAGGAAGTGCCAGGAACATATAGCTTTGTAAGGATTTCAATGACCACATTACATAAAAAAGAATAAAAAAAAGAACCATGGTCAGAATATGTGGTTTGCGTAAGGCATCAGTAGACGATAGAAGAAAATTAAAAAAAAAAAAAAACATTAAAAAATCAGCTCTAAATAAGTTAGAGCATCACTTGTGTAGAAATTAACGGAAACAGGAAGCACTATTTTATGTAATTTACGCTCGAAGGACTTGAGAGAGAAAATTTATGGCGACATTATTAGCAGCGTGTTTAAATTATGGACTTTCTTGTAAGAGCAGAAATTTAAAAAGCTGTATATTTCATTTCATTTCATTTCATTTATTTGAAGAATATTAGTACAATAAGATCCAATGAGATCTTTTAAGAGTACAACAGATAAAAGGAAATTATAATCAACAAATTACATATTCAATATATTTTTGAACTTAAAATAATAATAAAAAATATCTAAATAACAATAGAAACTTAATTACTTTGAGATTTAATTCAATTTGAGAATATATATAAGGAAAACAAGACATTAACATAAAAAAAAACAATAGTGTGAAAAGTATAGTAAGATTAAAAATAAGAAGTGTAGAAGGTGATAGATAGTTAGATGTTTGAATAATAGGACATAAGAGCAGGCTTAAACTTATTCGAATTAATGATTGATTTTATTTCATATGGTAGTGAATTCCATAGTTTAATGGCGTTGACGAAAAATAACCGTTTTGAGTGCAAAGTTTTAAATTTAAGTATTATAAGGTTGCCAGTTCTATTTGAAACACAAAAACGTAATTTATTATAGAGGTAAGATGGAGTCTGGTTATGTATTAATTTATGTAAAAATAAACAATTTCTTGCGTTTAAATAGTTTATAATGCTACATCCGAGAATTTCTTTACTTTTTATTGACACGTGCTCAAAGCGTCTCAATCCAAATACATATCTTGCCACATCATTGAAAGCAACCTGAATTTTATGCGTAGACTGATAGTCAAGATTACTATAGACAAGCTCAGAGTAAGTTATTAGTGGCACTATTAATTGAACTGCAAGCCTTTTTTTAGTCTCAATGGGAACAAATTGTGAGGACAACCGCAGGCATCGTAGTGTATAATAAACGCGTTTTATAACATTATTTATATGGTCAGAACTGGAGAGTTTACAATTGACATAAAAACCCAAGTTTTTAACCTTTACAACTATTTGAAGACTATTGTCGTTTAAAAATATTGGCGGGATTTCTAGGTGGTCAATTTTATCCTTATAAATTGGGAGAACATAAGATTTATTAGCATTCAGACAAAGATCATTATCAAATGCCCACTTGGATATAGCTCTAAGGTCATCATTTAGTCTGTAACATAAATCATCAACTAGTCCAATTCGGTTAGAGGAATATAATTGGATGTCATCTGCATAAGCATGCATAGTTACGTCATTGCAAACTGTAAAAATGTCATTAATAAAAATACTAAATAACAGAGGACCAAGAATCGATCCTTGTGGAACACCCATTTTAGTTTCCTTGTAGGTAGAAAACAAGTCCCCGATCTTAACCCTCTGCATCCTACCATTAAGATAATTTTCTATTAGGGATCCTGCATTATCATTAAAACCAAACAATAGTTTAAGTTTTTGGACTAAGATCGAATGATTAACACGATCGAATGCTTTGGAAAAGTCTAATAGACAAAGAAGTGTAAGGTGTCCTTCATCGAATGATGTTCGAATGTCATCAATAACTTTCAGCATTGCAGTCGCGCAGCTATGTCCGATTCGAAATCCGGATTGGTGCGGTGACAAGAGCTTATGCGTTAAAAGATATTGATTAATTTGATTGGCCATAAGGGACTCACAAATCTTGGAAAAAGAGGAAAGAATACTAATTGGTCTATAATCACTCATCGTAGTTGCACGAGTAACCTTAGCAATAGGAATAACAGAAGCTAGTTTCCACGATTTAGGAAAACAAGAGGTAGTAAAGCAATGATTTACAATATGTGTCAATGGTGCTATTATATATGGTAAGATGATTTTAATAAATTTTAAAGAGATTCCGTCTTCGCCGATAGCATTTGACTTAATTTTCATGATGGCTTTTATCACATCATTTTCACCTACGTTAGAAAAAGAGAATTTATTAAAATCACAAAACTGACGACCACTACATTGAAAGTTATAATTACATACAGAATTACTAGAAAGAAAAAAGTCATTCAAAAGGTTAGGGTCAATATCACAGTTTTGCTCATTCTTACAACAAACACCAAGACTTCGAATATTTTTCCACAGTTGCTTGGCAGGAAGAGAGCAATTTAATTTTCGGTGGAAAAATCTTTTAAAAATCACTACTGATACAACGTGATTACGTGCAATCTTAAACTGCTTCCAATTTGCATCAATACGATGCTTCTTCCATTTATTGTATATTTTGTTTCTTTTTTTGATGGCTAATATGACATCTGCTGTATACCAGGGACAAGACTGATTATTAATAACAAGTGTACGAAGAGGTACAAAATTTTCAAAAGCACTGTTTACCTGAGTGACAAGAACATTTAGTTTTTCATCAACAGACTGAGTAAACCAGCAGTCATTCCAACAGACATGAGACAAATGCTCATACAACAGAGAATAATCAATGGACTTATAATCACGATACGATATCGACAACGGAACATGGTTACTAGATGGATATTATGTGGAAAAAAATTAAAGCTCAGCTTTAAGCTTATTCAATTATTAAGAGTCAATGTTGACTCAGAAATAAAAAAAAAACATTGATTTTAAAAGACTTGTAAAGGAAGCACTTTGCAGCTTTAAAAAATGCCAAGCTTGACAAGCTTAAAACTTTGCATCACATTATTGGCTCACATACACACGCACACTCACAGAGAGATAAACAGAATTTCTTTTTACCTAATTTTCAAAAGCTCATTAACAACATGAGAGTGTAGGTGGTGTAGAAAAAGTAAAGAGCAACATTAATTCAATAAAAAGTGTTCAGTAAAAATTCACTGACAGAAGGGCTTAAAACTTCTAAAACTTTTGAGCAACAAAAAAAAAAAAAAACAAAAAAAACTGTTCCAATATAAGGCACATTTATTTGCTGATTGGCTGTAAATGTAACGAATTTAGGAAAAAATCAGGAAATTTTCAACTGCAAACAGAACTAGAACAACAAGCACACACCAACACAATCTGACACACACACACACACACACACACTTTGAGTTAAACGTAGCAATTTATGTAGGCAAAAAGCAGCGTGTGTAGCATTTTAAGCTCATTGGACGTAATTTTGGCCAAGCACGTAGGCAACACTGGCTCCCCCAATGAAACGCTTGAAAAGCTTTTGTTTTATTTTTGTTGACTTAAGCATTTTTTAGCCATTTAAATAATTAAATCTTTTGGAATTTACTCCCGGTTGATTCTATTCAAATCCATAGAGCTTTTAAAGTTTTTACTTTTTACTTCTGTTTAAGCCCTATGTTGACTTGTTAGGTTTGTAACCACCAAAAAAACAAAAAAACTTGATGCACTGCATTAGCACATTTCGTTTTTTTTTTTGCTCTATATTTGCTGCAAATTCAATTCAAAGGCAAGCAAAAAAATGTTTTTAAAAAAAAAGTACGACGTAAATATTGATGGCATGAAGTTTGGTTCACTGCAGCGACAGCAGAAATAAATAATGTTCAATTAACGTGCTGTGGTACGTGCTTGACTGGTTACGTGTTCTCAACGCTTCGTGTTTGGGTCCATGCCGAGCAGCACTAATGCCGCCTTAAATTGCATAGAGCTTCTTTTTTTCTTTTTTTTCTTCAGGGTTTTTTGAAGCCACATACAAAAGCTTGGCACTAAATTGCAGATGCGCGCCAAAGTTAGGCTGATTCCAAAGAAATTGCAAGCAACTTAATACAAATTAGGTCAACTAAGTTGTAAAGTTATGGCTGCTTTTTTTGATAATATTTAGAAGTTGAAAATTTATGGCATGGCCGTTCTGGCTGATTGTTCACATAGTTGGATGGGCATGTCCAAAGACTCTGGTATCGATTCACAAAAGAATCAGAATGAAAAGCTTTACATTTTTTTGAAGGCAATCATAAGCATAGCTTGTAGAGAATTAGTTTTTTAATAAAAACTTCTTGGTTTTTTTTTCCAAACGCCAACTTTGGAAGCAGCACAAAGTTTTTCACGAAGTAGCTTTATCGATAAGCTTTTCATGTGTAAACCAACTATTTGAGGCTTCTTTAAGATCACATGCATAGCGAGCCTTCATTCGTTTCTTTGTTTAGTTGCTTTTAGTTTCTTGGGCTCTTATTTCATCGTGCAAAGCTTGATATACGCTTTAATGCATTCATAAATTTTGCTAGATAGTGTTTGAACACCGCTGCTTGAAAACATATCAATCTCTTGGAAAAAGCTCTTGGAGCTCATGAATTTTTGTAAGCTCATTTTGAGTACCTAGAGCTTCTAAATTCTTCAGCTTCATAAAGGCCCTTTTTATATCTATTCTCCATTTCTTACAAAAAGCTTTTCGTTAATTTACATTTCTAATCATTAAAAGTATGAATACCAAGTCATAGCTAACTATTACTTTTTGTTTATAATATTCGCAACAAGCTTCAAGTTAATATAAAAGTTTTTTTAATAAAAGCTCTGAGTTTCTACAGATTTTTTATTTATTTTTTTTTATTATTCAAGATAATATTGAAATATTTAACCAAAACATTGAAATCTGTGCAAATATTTTTAAAGAATTCTATAAAGTCCCTTCCCACATTTCTGGATACTGTTTTTTTTTTTTGCATAAAAAGCTGTTTTTCATAGAAAGCTTTTTCAAAATGTTTTGACTCGAGCTTTTTTAAAAGGTGTATTGGATATTGAATTATGTTCTTATTAAATATTAAAGCTTTTTAAAAATATATATATGTAAAAATTTTTTAAGCTTTTTCAAGATTGTCTTGAAATACTTAACAAAAACATTAAAAGCTCAGAAAATATTTTTATGAAGTCCTTTTTCATATATTTGCATATCGCATAAAAAGCTTTTTAATAAATTTTTAACATGAGCTTTTAAGAAGTTACATAAGACGAAATTATATATATGATTTAAAACAAATTTAAGTTTCACAATATTTTACGAGTAAGAAAAGCTCATTGAGCTCTTCGAGTACTTTAAGCTCGTTGTGTAAAGCTACAATTTATTTCAAATTTTGTTTTAAGTTTTTATTTTAATACTTTTTTTAAGATTTATCTTCAGTTTGAGCTTAAAAGCTTTTTAATTGAATTTATGAAAGCTTCTATACGAATGAAAAGTTTTCATAAACTTTAATTTCTAAGCAAAACAATAATGAGTTCAAAAGTAAGGTTTTAAAAAAGCTCTTTTCACTTTTTTACTTTTGATAAATATTAGAACTTTTTTAAAATTATATATATAAAATTTTTTTAAGCATTTTCGAGAGTGTCTTGAAATTTTTTGAAAAAGCTCAGCAAATGTTTTTATTAAGCCCGTTTTTACAAGTGCACATCGCGTAAAAAGCTTTTTAAGAAATTTTCAGTATGAGCTTTTAAAAGTTACATTAAGACGAAATTATAAATATGCTTTAAAGCAATTTTAAGTTCCACAATATTTTACGAGTAAAAAAAGCTCATTGAATTTTTCGAGTATTATAAGCTTGTTGTGTAAGGATAAAATGTATTTCAAATTTTGTTTTAATATTTTATTTTAACAATTTTTTAAGATTTATCTTCAGTTCTTGGCTTAAAAGCTTTTTAATTGAATTTATGAAAGCTTCTATACAAATGAAAAGTTTTCATAAACTTTCATTTCTGAGCAAAGCAATAATGAGTTCAAAAGTAAGGTTTTAAAAAAGCTCTTTTTACTTTTTTTAATTTTGGTATATATTAGAGCTTTTTTAAAAAGATATATATAAAATTTTTTTTAGCATTTTCGAGAGTGTCTTGAAATACTTTAAAAAAGCTCAGGAAATGTTTTTATTAAGTCCTTTTTCTTACATGTGCATATCGCATAAAAATATTTTTAAAACAATTTCAACATGGGCTTTTAAGAAGTTGCATTAAGACGAAATAATAAATACGCTTTAAAGCAATTTTAAGTTTTACAGTATTGTGCGAGTAAGAAAAGCTCATTGAACTCTTTAAATATTCTAAGCTCATTGTGTAAAGCTGCAAATTATTGAAAGTTTTTTTTTTAATTTTAATTTTTTTTAAGATTTATATTGAGTTTCTAACTTTAAAGCTTTTTATTTGAATTTATGATAGCTTCTATACGAATGAAAATCTTTTCATTAGCTTTTATTTATAAGCAATACACTTGAGAGTTCAAATTAGCTTGAAAGCTTTTTATTTGAACTTATGATAGCTTCTATACGAATGAAAAGCTTTTCATTTGCTTTCATTTCTAAGCAATACAATTATGAATTCAAAAGTAATGTTTTAAAAAAAGCTCTTTTTTACTTTTACTAAATATTAAAGCTTTTTAAAAATGTATACAAAAGTTTTTAAGTTGTTTTCAATATTGTATTGAAAAACTTAACAAAAGCAATAAAAGCTCAACAAATGTTTTTATTAAGTCCTTTTTCATATATTTGCTCATCGCATAACAAGGTTTTTAAGACATTTTCAATATGTCTTGTCTCTTTTTGACTTTTTTTGTTTTAAATATCTGCATCAATCTAATAGTGTTTATAAAAGCTTCAAAGCTTTTCTTATATTCATAATTTTAAAAGCTCCTTCACAAAGCGATTTTTTTTTTCTGCCAGAAGATAAATAAATATTTTTAATATATAATAGATAAATATTTCTAAAAGTATTGAAAGCTTCGTAAATAGTTTTGTGGATTCCATTTTCACTTAAAGTAAGCTTTTTCATAATTTACACTGCTATATATTTGAATAAAGTCAATGAAGTCCCTTTACATATTTTCGAATTCCGCAAAAAGTTAAAAATCGTTAAAAATAAGCTTTCTAAAGCTTTTTGGTATTAACTTTTTAGAAGATGCATTGATTTCAAATTTTGTTTAGGCTTAATTCTACAGCATTAGATTTAATAATTTACAGTTTTACAGTTTTTTATAAAAAAGCTCTTTTTAAGCTTTTTTATAAAAAGTTTTCTTTAATTTCTGAAATTTAATATTTAAAATATATTAAGTCCCATTTTATATTCCTGCAACCCTCAAAGAAAGCTTTTCCCTAACGTAAAATACTTACATAAATTTTAGTCCCTTTTTAAATTTTGCATAAAAATTAAAACTTCTTCAGTATGAAGTGCTAAGACACTTTTTTCGTATTAATATGAAATTATATGACTGCTTAATTTTGCAGCTTTCTACAATTTCAACTAAAAGAGAATATTTTAAAAAAGTTATTTGAGCTCTTAAAGTTTTCTAGCTTGTTTTGAAAATTTGATGAATTTTAAAACTAAATTATTCAGCTTAAAGAAATCACATTTTATATGTTTGTATCCTCCATGAAAAGCTTTTATTAACTTACAATTGTAAGTATTACAAATTAATAATCTTAGCAAACAATAACTTACCAAGTTTTAAGCTTTTTTAATAGAAAAGTATCAACAAAAAACTTATTTTTTTATCGATATATTGAAATATTCTATAAAAATATTGAAAGCTCTGGGCATACTTTTCTGAAGTTTATAAAGTCACTACATATTTTTGCATCAGGCTTTGAAAGTTTTCCTAAAAAGAGAACCAATTAACGTTTTCTTAAGAATTATTTAATTTTAAACTATTGTTTAAAAGTTTTTGTTCAAAGCTCAACTTTTGTTAAAGCTCTTCTTATGTGCAGATTATTTATAACAAATTATATTAAAAATCCCCATAACAATTTATTTAACAAAAAAGCTTTTCTCAATATGATTTTGTTATTGTGGGCAATTCTCCGATTTTACCATCTTTCTCTCTCTCTCTCTCTTTCTCTTTCACAATATTTGTTATTAAATCACTTCTCCTGTTGTTAGAGCTTTAAATACTCTTAATAATAAATTTCGCTTGAAATAATTCAAGATTCACTGAATGTGTACAAAACACTTATGCCCCACTTTTTTTTAATTTTGTTTTTGTATTTTGTTTTTGTTTTTGTTTTAGTTGTCCTTCAAGCTTTGTGTTGGGTTAACAAGTTTTTAGTTTTTTTTATTTTACTTTACTAATGTTAGCAACAAAATGACAACAATAAATTATTCGTACAACCATTTTATGCAGCTGACAGCAACAGCGACTGCAACAAAATCAACAAAACAAAAAAAAAAAAACAGAAAAAAGGACAGCAACACAAACATCACGTCAGCAGCGACAGCAGTTAAATTACTTGCTGCTGCTGCATCATTTATATCCTTTTCAGCTGTGGTTGTTGTAATTTCTCATTGCTTCAATTCTACTCCTCTTCTTATTCCTGTTCACATAGTTTAGGGCCCATTAAGTTTTAGCTAACATTGCATAAGCAATTTATGCGGCTAATATAAAACATTTAATGTTCAGCCCATTAAATAGACAATGTGACCAAAAACGTACAAAAACGAACGCAGCCCATAAAATTTTTACACGTGCGTTAAGCTTTTTGTCGTTGTTCGGATAAAAGCAGAAAGTAGCAAGGTTGAAAAAGCACAAAAGCTTTAGCCTAGGTGAAAATTGAATAAAATATATTCAGCCAGTGCAAATGTACTGGAAACTTTTTATTTAAGCCAACAAATTATGGAAGCGTTCTTAAGAAAAAAAAAACAATTAAAGCTTATTTATTTAAGCTTTAGAAATATGTTGCAAGGACTTTAAAAAGTACTTAAATTCAATTGAGAGTGAACGACATGAATGTAAACGGATTAATTGCCACAAAATATGCCAACACAACCTCATTTCAAGCTTAAATATTCACGACTATTACAAGTATTCACGGCTTTTTATGAGCTGTTCACTTATGTATGTACTTGTATGTATATTTTTAAATATACGCTTGTGTATTAACACGAGCATGCAACTGCTAATTATGCAAATAAAAATACTTACCTAAAAAGCTACTGCAAGCTTTTGGTGTTTGCAGATTTTGGGGCTATAATAATTATCAGTGATTTTATTTAAGCTTTTGAATTTCAGTCGATTATTGCCTGCAATCTAGAGCAAAGAATAATTTTTATAACTTATCATTGTAATATTTATTTTATTGAAACTAAGAGCTTTCGTGGAGTAAAATTTTAGGAATGAGCTTTGAGAAGTTCTCCATGATTTTACAATAAATAAATAATCTTCATTATTTAGCGCCGTGCAAGTAAAGCTTTTCCTTTCTTTTTGAGAATTTAGCTTTTTTTATTAAAAAATCTTGCGATATTCCTCATGCTTCTATAAATTTAAGCTTTTAATAATTTAAACTAAGTTAGAGTACCAAGCTTTTAAGTAAAAACAAGTTTTAAAAACGAAAAAACGTGTCAGAAAAGCTTTTGTTAAAGGTAAGAATGAATTTTATCGAGGTCTCTCACAGTTCTCAAATAAATTTTTGATCATTCCATAATTTTAGTTAAAAAAATTTTAATTCGAATTAAGTATATAAAAAAAAACACATTTTTCTTACTAAGCTAACTTAAATAAAAGTTGTATTCTTTGAAATCTTCAAAAGCTTTTGTTCTAAAATATAACCAATCGACCAAATTTGTCAAATGAAAAAAATAATGATTAAGTTTTAAGTAAATCAAAAATCCTCCGATCTGATTTTTAAGCTTTAAAGACGTGCTTTACTGCCACCACAGAGGTCCAGGGTTTGAATCCCAGCCAGGCCATGAATCTACGCTTTAACTTTTCTTCATTTCTTTCCTCATTTTTAATCAATTGAAATTGAAAATTCGCCAACACTTATGAGTCATACATAAGTCATAAGTTATGACTTAAAAAGCTGTACTTGGTTGTACAGAAGTTTTTGGAGAGGAACGTTTAGTAACTTGAATTGACTAAGGGAAAGGCATAAAACTTACCTCAGATACAAATTCACATTTTTCGAGGCCTATCCGCAACGCTTAGAACACCACCTTTCATCCCACGAGTCTACCACTCCCTTTCGAACCAAGGCTCAAAGTTAATAAGAAAATCTTTCCTTGTTACAAGATTTTTTCTAATTTTTCATTTTAATAGGAAAAAATTAGTTCTATTTCTTGTAAAAGCTTTTTGTATAAAGAAATATTTGCACACATGAAGTGAGTCTACAAGTTTAAATAAGAGCAATTGAAAGCTTTCCTGAATATGCGCTAACGAACTTTTCAGTGCTCCTTACAAAGCTTAAAACATACAGATTATTTAATTAGATAGTTCAAATTATATGATTGCAATTTGCATCAAACCATTAGATACTTAAGAAAAGCTTTACGGAAAAATTTCAATTAATGTATTAACAGCCATTGAAATTGCACAATTTAAAATGAATTGGTGCGATCAAAATATATGTTTATATCACATACAGAGCGATCAAAAAGCTTTAACGTTCATGCGAAGATCAAGCGAGCAAAATATACGCCCTTTCTTCGTTTTGAGTTTCACACTTTCATTGATGAACTTTTAAAAGGTTTAAAAAAATACAAACGCAGGGTGAAAATAGACATGTATGCAAGGCTATATGTCAGTTTTTAAAATCATTGGTGGGTTTTCTAACACTAGCAAGCAAAGAACAAAAAGCTGTGTCCATGAGTTTTGTAAAAATTCATAGTAACGAAGAAAGCTCCCTTTTCGCAAGCGGCAGAATGACAATGTTTCAAAAGCACAAAAATTATACTTAGAATTAATTTTTAAAAGCTTTTTAGAAGAAACTATTATTAAAAAAAAATCTTAAAGATAAATCATCGAAGTTTTTGTAAGCTTTTGTTTTTCTTATTGATTTTAAAATTGAATTCTGAAATTCAAGAACTATTTCATTAAAAGCTTTTTGTTAAGATCATATGCAAGACCTTTATTATTAGATCAGTGGTGCTCACTACATGGTTTCCATAGACCGCGGGCATCGTGTGTCGTTGAGTTTTTACACACGAAGTAGAAATTGGCTCGCTGTGTTTGTACACTGCGTAAAAGTTTGTTTTTTTTTACTGTGCTTTAAATTTCAAGTGAGTACACTTTGAGCGTTCATGTGGTATTGCTCGCTGTTTTATTAATGAATGTACTAAATATTTTGTAATATTTCAGAAAAAATATTAATACATTCTATTCTTCACTTTTACCTTTTTTTTTCTTTGTTAAAAAAACGAAAAACAAACACAAAACTAAAAAAGAAATGATTGTATTGAAAATTCGTGGCGTCCGTGGCGTAGTTGGTTAAAGTGCGTGGCCGCTATGTCAAAGATCTTTGGAAACCCGGGTTCGAACCCCAGCAGCGACAGAAAATTATTTGAATTAAAATAATTTTTCTGTACGGCCGCCACCTCTCTGCAGACAATGGCAAACCTCAGAGAGTAATCAAAATGCCATGTAAAGCTTCTTGAGAACGAGAACTCTCCGTTCATCGCCGTTCGGAGTCGGCGTTAAGCATGTAGGTCCGGTTCTCGGTCAATTGTGTACAAACTTAATAACACGCACAACACAATTGATCATAAGAAGCTAGGTCAAAGTCCTTTTAAGGGCTGAAATGGCCAGTTATTTATTTTTTTTTTTTTTTTTTTTGTTTTAAAGGTTTTAGCACCGAAACCAATTATTTAGAACATTTTATCAAGCATTTATTTTTTCGAATTTCTTGTAATAAAATTGCTTTAAGAACTTCTTTTATGCAATAAAAAGCTTTCTTTGATA
This sequence comes from Pherbina coryleti, assembly GCA_943735915.1. Taxonomy (NCBI): domain Eukaryota; kingdom Metazoa; phylum Arthropoda; class Insecta; order Diptera; family Sciomyzidae; genus Pherbina; species Pherbina coryleti. The sequence continues at coordinate 178,692,321 of OX030948.1, forward strand.
TCAATGTCACTTGGATTTTTTTAACTTTCGTTAAGGTTTTAGAGATAGTTAATGCTTTATATTAGATATTTATTTTAATGGAAAAATTTTGTTGAAAACAATATTCTTAAAAAGTTTTTTATATTAATAAACTTTCCCCAAAAATTCGTTTATCCTCAAAAATTTTAAATAAACTTAAAAATTATAAAAAAAAGAATTACTGCGTTCTGCGTTCAATTCCACGATCCAACGCAATTTATCTGAAATATAGTTGTCACAGTCAAAATTTTTCAATTATTGCAAATATCAATGAAATATTCAATTATTCTAGATTAAAAATAATGTTAGCTTAAATTGTTGGTTAGTTTATAAAAAAACTACAGCATAACTAAATACGTTAAAATCATTTTGCCACCCGAAAAATAAACGCAATCGCTGGCAAGTATGCAAATTTCGTTGGTGTTAAATGCAAATTTCTGCCACATATCCATACAATTACAAGCTCAAAAATCGCGCGCGCATTGCATTTGGAATTTTATGAAATTTGCATAGAAAAAATACACGTACATTTCCAGTCAAATGATAGCAATAACACTAACAACAATAAATGCCAGCAATCGTCATACTGTAGCACGAAAAAGCACAAAAAGAACTCAAACTGCCACAATAAACACTCTCACAATAACGACAATGTTGTCGCTATGCGTGACACCCTACATCCAAGCGGAAATCACTGAAAAAAAATCAAATGTTTTCAAGTGGAATTATATCAATTCATGATTTCTAACCAATACATCGAAATTTTAATGTCTAAATGAGTTTCAGGAAAAAATCCTCCTTTGCTCACTCTTACCAACGAAAATTTCCTGAATTTTTTATATCTGAAGAATTTATCTTTTATGAGTACTTCATTCAAATCGCTAAGCACAATATTCAATGGTCTTGAAAATGTTAGTAAGAAAACCTTTGTTTATTATGATGTCTTCTAAGAAATTTCTTAGGCATATAAATTTCTGTTATTAAAATAATCTTACTAAAGGACTTTTCATAAATGCACTCATTTGAAATTCTATGTTTTTATATACGCCTCAATAATTAAAAGTTTCAGAAAATTTCAAAGCATTTCTGATATATTTCTGCCAAAAAACTTATCAATTAAAAAATTAACTCGAAAATTCTATGTTTTTAATTTTTTCTTAAAATGCCTGTTGTAAAGTCTAATAACATTCTTTGTTTTCGTATAAAAAAGAAAAAATTATATATGACATAATGAAAAACTTGAATATAGTGAAATTTTTCAAGAACTCCTTAAAATATCGGCATTCTGAAATTCTATGTTTTTTTAATTTTTTTTCATATATGTTAAATTTTAGCCAAGAGCTTTAAAATACTACTTATAACATTTTTCTTAGACTTAAAATAAAATTCTATGTTTTTGTAGTGTAATAGTCATAAAGAAATTATTTGTTTTCGTATTCAAGAAATCCTTAAAATATCGCCATTCTGAAATTCTATGTTTTTAAATTTGTTTGAACACATTTTTGAATTTCACCCAAGAACTTTGAAAAATACTGATGACGTTGTTCTTAGACTCCACATAAATTTCTATGTTTTTCTAGTGTAAAAGTCATAATGAAATTATTTGTTTTCATCAAAAAAAAACAAAAAATTATAAAGGACAAAATTGAAGACTTGAATATAGTAAAATTTTTCAAGTACTTCTTAAATAACGCCCTGCTGAAATTCTATGTTTTTAAAATTTTTTGAAAACATGTTTAATTTTAGCTAAAAACGTTGAAATAATGCTTATAACATTGTTCCATACACAACATAATATTCTATGTTTTTGTAGTGAAAGTCACAATGATTTATTTGCTTTCGTATAAAAAAAGAAAAAATTATGTATGACATAATTGAAAACTTGAATACAGTGAAATTTTTCAAGAACTTCTATAAAAATCACCATTCTGAAATTCTATGTTTTTAAATTTTTTTTCTTTATAGTATGTTGAATTCCAGCCAAGAACTTTGAAATAATACTTATAAAGTGGTTAAATTTTAAGGGCCGATGTTGATTTTGTATAAGACACAAATTATTTAGGTATGGTATGGTTCAATTATGTATGGAACAAAATATTGGCCAAATGGCCACCGCGACCTCGGCGGCACACCTCCATCCGATGGTCCAAATTTTCGATGATGCTGAGGCATAAGTGAGGTTCTATGCCGTTAATGTGCCGAATTATCTCATCCTTTCGCTCTTGAATTGTTGCTGGCTTATTGACGTACACCTTTTCTTTCACATAACTCCAAAGAAAGAAGTCCAACGGTTTCAAATCACATGATCTTGGCGGCCAATTGACATCGCCACCACGTGAGATAACACGGCCATTGAATTTGTCGCGCAAAATAGCCATTGTTTCATTAGCTGTGTGGCAAGTGGCACCGTCCTGTTGAAACCACATATCGTCCACATCCATATCTTTGCATTCGGGCCATAAAAAGCTCGTTATCATTTCACGATAGCGAACACCATTCACAGTTACTGTCTGACCGGACTCATTTTGGAAAAAATACGGCCCGATGATGCCGCCATCCACTGAGGTGAAAATGTGCCGCATCACTGAAGATGATTTTCTTCGAAAATTTATCATCCACTGTTGCCATTTCTTGCCACCATTCTGACCATTGACGACGCTTGAAATGGTCCATGGTTCAAATTGAATTAGTCTAAAATTGAGAAATGTCAAATCAAATGCAGAAACAAAACTTGACGCTTAGGTCTGGTTCACATTCAACATCGGCCCTTAATATTTCACCACCCTCTAGCATTGTTCTAGGTTCCACATAAAATTCTATGTATTTCATGGACTAACATTTCATAAGTTTCATAAGTTCTTATAAATTTTGGCAATGGGCAATCTATTGACAAAATTTTCTGCGTCAGCTGGGGTTCGAACCTGGTTTCGAACAGACATCAAGTAGTCCACACACTGTTTGACGCACTCCGCCACAAAATCACTTGATTGCAAATGCAAAATATTGCTGCAAATATTCTATGTTTTGAAACTTACATTCATACATTAAGTTACTCTTAAGTTTTGAACTGGAAAATTGTTCATAGAATTCTAGAAATTACTATTAACCGGTTGTCTAGGTTCTAAAAAAAAAGCAATAAAACATTGTATTTTTTTCGACTTCTTTAATATTTTGCAAAAAAAGGTCGTCTTTAATTCTTATATAATGAATTGTAATAAACTTTTCGAAATAACTGTAGGAAATAAACAAATTAAAAATACTATGTCTTAATAAATGGCGTAAAGTAGTATATCTTTAATTAATTTTAAAGAAACCACGTAAAATTCTATGTTTTTTGTAAATTTTTCGTCTTATCTGCGATCACTGCAAGACCCATTCGGTACGACTCTTTCTCTGATCTGGAAAATGCGGCACTTCACGAGTATTATAGCCAGCTATGGGCAGAGAGCGCTTTGGGAGCATTGAGAGTAAAAATTGCGATCAAAGGCTTATGTAGCAACACAAAACGCAGCAACGAATCAAAGACAAAAGACAAACACAGAAACAACACAAAAGCTTTAAATGTAGTGGTGCCTATACCCGATTATGGCCAATCAAAAATAATAGAAATCAGATTACGCCATCAGAGGCAAAAAAATTTGCAATGTTCTGCCCAAGACGTTTGGTCTTTTGTGACGTAGACAGGAAAATACACTTTCTCTGTTTTTCCCACTGATTTGCTGTTCATGCAAGAAGAGGCGATATATAGTGCGAAATAGTTCTGTGCGATTTATTTTTCAGTTACAGTTCTGTTTGTTTATGTATTGCTTAGTGAAAAACAGCTGATTTTGAAAATGAGTCGATGATGACGTAGGCAGACATTAATCTCATCAGCCTTTGTCAGCACTTGATACTGAATTGGGTCTCTTTATTTGCTTTCTTTATTTTCTCTAATCTGGAGAATGCATCACTTTACGCGTATTATGGCCAATGCTATCGATCTCATGAGCATTCGTCAGCACTTAACGCTGAATTGGGTTTCAATATTTAGTTGTCTTTATTCTCTCTCATAAACTTTGTGAACAATGTATTTATCTTGTTCTTGACCTTATGCAAACTGAAAAGAAATTGTTACTACTGACTCCTTCCATTTCAGTTCCCTTGCGGCTTAAGTGCCTCACGGTTTTTTTTAAGACATAGTGACGTGTTGATTACTTGTATTGATTGATTGTAAGGCAAAAATAATCCTTATTTTATAACTTGATGAAGTTGAGTGTCGGTACAAGAAGAAGGATTCCTCTTCTATCGGCACATGGGAAACTCGACCACCGATAAACAAGTGAATATTTGACCTTTTAAAAATAACACGCCACTGCTTCTTTTTTTTTAGTTTAGCAGTAGTATCTCTGCTCTTCGATCTGACAGTTTCTCTGTGTTTCTCCCGATATCTCTGCTGATATTCCTTTTAGCAGCACTATCGATGTCTCTTCTGTGTTTCTCCTGACGCCTCTGCTGACGTCCCTGAAGACAGCAATATCGTGGCTCTGCCGACAACTCTGCTGATGTCCAGGCTTGCCGTGCTCTATGTCTGTGCTCGTTTCTTACGTCTTTGCTAAAACTTTCAACTTTTCATTCGCAACGCACTTTAGATGTTGACTCGTTCTCTGATATTCTTCAACTGTTCTCAATTCTTGCATGTTTTGCTTTTTATAAGTACTCGCGGTATTTGAGTGTGCTTGCTTTTTAGTTGAGATGCCAAACAACGCGTGGCCTACGTGACTTCTTGTAGATTTTTGTTGCTCGTTGCTTATGCGTTCGTTTTCAAATCATTCAATCATCTGATTGTCCCGTTGTAAGAGTGTAACATTACAGGGTGTTACTTTCGTGTAGTAGATAAAAACTTTTAAATTTTAGTGATTTTCTTTTAATAATTTAAATGAATTTTTATCATTGATATAACAAAAGAAAATATATGTTTATTAAAATAAATCTGTATTTAAATAACTTATAGTATACATAAAGTTATATACACATATTCAGGGATACAGGGATGTGATATAATAAATAAATAAACTGGCCATTGCAGATCTTGAAAGGACTTTGACCGATCTTTTTATGGCAAAATTATGTTGTTCTAGTTTTATGCCGACTCCGAACGGCTAATGTGCCTGTTCTCAAGAAGCTTTACAAGGCATTATTTATTTTCTGAGATTCGCCATTGTCTGCAGAGAGGTGATGACCGGGTATGGGCACCACTACATTTAAAGCTTCTGTACTGTTTCTGTGTTTCTCTTTTGTCTTTGATTTGTTGTTGCCTTTTGTGTTGCTTCATAAGCTCTCAATTCTTACACTCAAAGCTCCCGGAGGGCTCTCTGCCCATACCCGGTGATGACGAATCAAAATAAAATAATTCCAATTAAAAAAAATGTCTGCTGTTTCAGCTGAAGTTCGAACCTGGGCTCGCATTGGCATCGAGTGGTTCACACAGTGTTTAACGCACTCGGCCACAGCCACCACATGATATCGATCAGGGAACATATCAAGGATATGTGACATCAATTTTAAAAATTGGTCATCATAGTATACTCCGGATATCTGTTACAACTTTAGCGTTTTCATGCTTTCTGTAAAAGGCCCCGGTATTAAAACCCTCGACGAGGAGTTATATATTTTTGAAAAATTTTCGGGCCTCATTCCTGTCAGAGGAATGTAAGGAATTGTCTTCAACTTGGCAAATTGAAGTCCAATCAAAGTTATGTCTGTGTTATTTTTTTATGACTTTATGGTATGTGGCATCACTTTTCATGGGGGATAGTTGTGGTTTTATGGCATGCCTCGCTCATAGAGCACCAATTATTTTGGTACAGCTGTATTGATTTATGATTCCTTGTAATTTTAAGCCCATAGTCAATATCTCAATCTATGTTTAAAGGCTTTATTGTTCGAAACATTCGCTACATTTTGAAACTTGACTCACTTTAGGGTTCTATGTTTTTTTTATTTTAAAACCAGCCTTCATTTTGGATATGTAATGTGATAATTTAAATCAAATTTTGCAGAAAAAAATTGTTTCGGTACAAGTTGTATGGATTTATTCGAAAGTATTCTTAAAATATTCTTATAGATTCTTGACATTTTTGACTCATTCTTAATATCTTCTCAATATTTGTTAAAGGTTTTATTGTTTAAAAGCTTCGTCTCGTTCTCAAACTTGAATCAGATTTGAATTCTATGTTTTTTTTTAACTAGCTCTAGTTGCGGAAAATGTTATTTAAACAAGCAAAACTGTTGTTTGACTCACTGTCAATACATCCTTAATCAATACTTATTGAAGGTCTCATTTTCAAGTTTGGCTCACGTTCAAATTCTATGTTTTTAGGATACTAGTAACATATACGGATAACGTTCTAAATAGTTTTGAAAAAACGTTGCAAAACATTCTATGATTCTATCAAATAACTTTCTATCATATAACGGTCTTTCATTCATCGTTATAACATTCTATGTTTTTCATAAAACTTTAAATGTTATTCCTTGTGTACTGATTTGCTCTAAAATGCTTGATATGCTGCTGAATTTTATGAAAACATAGCTTATTTTAAGTTATTCTTCTCTTCTCATGTCGCAACATCTCTTTGTTGATCTCTGGTTTCAAATGACTTAATCTTAAAATAACGACAAAATTCTATGTTTTTGTGTATAAGAAGATATTATTTATGTATGCTTGATACTTTGCTTCAGAATTCAGAAGAGTCCAAGGGAATTAAAGTAGACCCACTTACAATGTTTTATGCTATGCTTTTATTTTTAAGCAATAATTTTACAAATATTTTTGGATTACCTCTAAGCGTTGTCACATATGGGTAACTGTAAAATTTTTTCTACGTATGCTATTAAAATTGAATTCCACGGCAATGTTGAAAAATCCCGCAAAAATCATGGATGTAAAATTAATTTTAATACCTTTATTAACAGCGCAGCTACCTTTTTTTCGGAGCAGCGCCCTAACAAACAAGTTAACCAACATACACACGCACACATACACACTCAAATAAATATCCATACAAACACACAAAAACATGTAATACAGTGCAGTGCAGCATGTTGACCGAATACGTGATTTTGGCATTTCTTTTTTAATTGTTTTTTTTTTTCCAAAAATACACATACACACACTATGTGTGTCAATGCAAATGTCTCGTGACTGTGTGTTGGTGTTTATGTTTTTGTTTGCATATCAGTGTGCAAGCTGATATCATCGTGTATGCGCTGCGAAGGACATGCTAAACAGTTCATTTCAAACCAACTCATGCATAAATGCAGGCGCTCACATACGCACACACACACACACACACACACACTCATATTCAGAAATACGAACGAACATGAGCAAAAGGCACACACGCAAACACTTAACTCAAGGCGCGCCTAATATTTGTTTATGTGTGTGCCTGTGTGTGTGTTATCAGCAAATAAAAAATACACAATACAGACAAAATTTTGAAGAAAATAAAAACAAAAATAAAAATAAATAATAAAAATCAACGAACAAATTTAATGGCTGACGTGTGTATGTGTGTGTGTTTATATACAAATTATGCACACCGACATACATGCTTGCATAAATATTTAAATCTATTTATACACACTTATTGTTGGTCTATACATACATATTTAGTACACATGTATGGTGAAATGTACATGTGTGAGTTCATGTGTAAGTTTGTTGAGTTTGTATTTATTTAGCAGCAAACGTTAGCCAAGTTGTGAGTCATGAATACGCGCGTATGTGTGTGTGTTTAGAATTTGTGTTGTTTGCTGCCCGATGACGCGAGTCATTCGCACAGACAATCAGGCACCAAAAATTATACAACATTGAAGCATGGCCTGAGTTGGCTAAAAATAAATATCCTGCCTGCAAAATGTTATAATGAATTTTTTAATAAATTTTTGATTGAATTTTCAGAAGAATCAACAATTGTGACAAGCAAATAAAATCGAAACAGGTTGTTGGGGGTTGGTACACAAAAATCTTCGATGGGTTATGCAACCGCGTAAGCAGCTCCTGCTATGAATTTTGATGTGATCTTGATGTATGATTTTTCTCAAAGTTTTTTTTTTTACACCTGTCTCAAATTTTGATTTGAGTAAAGTTGTAACATATGCTTCAGGTGAAACCATAAGATTTTCTTTCTTACTGCAAGAATATATCCCTCATAAAGTTTCAAAATACTTTCAATCTGAGCATTTGTGTATCATGCACCATTTTGTATCTGGAAATACTGGTTGAAACTCAAGAATATCACATGCTCGAGAGTTTACACAGAGATTTTAGTTTGATTTTCCAGTACAAAGTTGAGTTTTACCATTAAACTCAACATAAACTCTTGAGTTTCCAGTACAATTATGCAGGATGAAATTCAATCTAAACTGAAATTGCTTTCTGATTTTATCAAAACTCAATGTGAGAAATGTCTAAAAGTATGCTAAGGATCCGATGAAAAGGTACGCTCAGTTGCAACTTTTGGTGCGAAGACAAGGTACGTTCAGAGTATTGAACGATTTTGTGCTGGGAAATGCCAAAAACTGCTGTTTGTAAAATTGTGGAATTTACCTTTTGCAAAAATGAACAAAAAAGCGAAGAAAATAATTTCAGAAAGTATAGAAAACGAGGTCTTAAAATAATAATAATATAATAATAATAAACTGGCCATTTCAGCCCTTGAAATGACTTTGACCGAACTCCTTATGATCCAATTGTGTTCTGCGTGTTATTAAATATATCGAGAACTGAACCTGCTAGTTTTATGCCGACTCCGAACGGCTTTTGTGCATGTTCTCAAGAAGCTTTACATGGCATTATTTACTCTCTGAGGTTTGCCATTGTCTGCAAAGAGGTGACGGTCGAACAGAAAAATTAATTCAATTGAAATACTTTCTGTGTCGTATGGAAATTGAACCAGAGCTCTTTGGAGTACGGGTCGCGCACTTTACCCACTGCGCCACGGCCGCCACGAGGCTTTTGACTTGACTTTAATCAAGGCTCGATATAATATGTCTGATCTATACTTCTAAATGAGAGAAAGTAATCGTTATCATCATATAAGTACTGATGAAAGTTCGGTGTGTTAGTTGAGGACATTGACTGATTTGAAAGGAAACTAAAATTTAACTCGTTAACATCAAATTCTTCAATGAGAGTGCCCAAGTTTATACAACCATTATGTCGGAAGATGTTCCACATCTGCTAACTACCCGGACCTTGAAAAGCAAAGGTAGGAATTATTGCTTAATATGGGCCCTAGGTTGATGTTATGTGACATCATGAGCGGTGAGAAGCTATGTGATAAGGTCGAAAAATAGTACAATTGTGCATTGGAATGACAATACAAAAAACAAAATTGTATTCTAACATTTTATCAAAATTATAAACATATGTAGAAATTTACATGCCTCGAAACAAATATGCATTCATGCATACAAACGTATATAGTATACATTAAATCTGATTAAGTCTCATTGAAAGTGTAGACCGACCCCCATTACTTTTACAAAAGGAACATTTTTGCTTTTGACACCTATTCCCTCCGACCACTCCTTAGGGGGGCTCCGATACAAATATTATGGTTTTTGTATATTTATTCCATACACCTGAGCATATGACCTTTAAGAGAGTGCCGGAGAGGGTTAATATGTATTACCGATCCCCATTATTTTTGCAAAAGGAGCATTTTTGCTTAGGACACCTATTCCCTCCGACCACTCCTTAGGGGGGCTACCATACAAATTTTATTGTGTTTGTGCCGGAAAGGGTTAATATGTATCACCGACCCCCATTACTTTTGCAAAAAGAACATTTTTGCCCTAAACACCTATTTCCTCCGACCACTCCTTAGGGGGGCTCCGATACAAATATTATGGTTTTTGTATATTTATTCCATACACCTAAGCATATGACCTTTAAGAGAGTGCCGGAAAGGCTTAATATGTATGACCGACCCCCATTACTTTTGCAAAAGGAGCATTTTTGCTTTTGACACCTATTCCCTCCGACCACTCCTTAGGGGGACTACCATACAAATTTTATTGTGTTTGTGCCGGAAAGGGTTAATATGTACCACCGACCCCCATTACTTTTGCAAAAGGAACATTTTTGCGCTAAACACCTATTTCCTCCGACCACTCCTTAGGGGGGCTCCGATACAAATATTATGGTTTTTGTATATTTATTCCATACACCTAAGCATATGACCCTTTAGAGAGTGCCGGAAAGGGTTAATATGTATGACCGATCCCCATTACTTTTGCAAAAGGAGCATTTTTGCTTTAGACACCTATTCCCTCCGACCACTCCTTAGGGGATGGTAGCCCCCCTAAGGAGTGGGGGGCTACCAAACAAATTTTATTGTGTTTGTGCCGGAAAGGGTTAATATGTATGACCGACCCCCATTACTTTTGCAAAAGGAGCATTTTTGCTTTAGACACCTATTCCCTCCGACCACTCCTTAGGGGGCTACCATACAAATTTTATTGTGTTTGTGCCGGAAAGGGTTAATATGTATCACCGACCCCCATTACTTTTGCAAAAGGAACATTTTTGCCCTAAACACCTATTTCCTCCGACCACTCCTTAGGGGGGCTCCCATACAAATTTTATGGTTTTTGTATATTTATTCCATACACCTGAGCATATGACCTTTAAGAGAGTGCCGGAGAGGGTTAATATGTATGACTGACCCCCATTACTTTTTCAAAAGGAATATTTTTGCCTTTGACACCTATTCCCTCCGACCACTCCTTAGGGGGGCTCCCATACAAATTTTATGGTTTTGTCGATAAAACCGGAAACTGTCGATAAATAGATAGCAAGTTTAAGCAAACAAAAACATCAAATGTTGGCTTTATATTTCATGTAATTGTGTAAAATTTATATAAGTAAGAGAGTTCTAACATGAATTTTTGTCGTATTGAGGATCAAGCAGACCAACAAGTGCTAACATCGACATTGTACGATCAGTACTTTAGGCCCACCAAAGGCTCAAAAAGTGATATAAATACCGACACATGATCACTATCAACCACCCTACTTACCTCCGAGAGTGACGTATTCTACGTCAAAACAATTCCAATGCAATAAAATCACATGTCATGAAAAATTACTCGACACACATGTAACGGGACAATCAACTTCAGCATCGACATCATCGAATGTGCGTTTTTTTTATTTTGGCTTTGCATGCCATGCTTGTTTTTGTAAAGTTCACTGGAAAATGTGCTGAACACTGAACGAGTGAAGTTTGTGTTGTTGTTTTTTGCAGGCGTTCTTTGATTTTGGCTCATAGCAAAGACGAAACTAAGATAGAAAATAATTTGTATGAAGTGCCACGTGGACCAACGGACCACTACGTGGGCATGTTTGGTTTATTTAGTTGAGTTGTGCTTGCTGAGAATAAAGAGAGATTAGAGCAGAGAGCAACATGGAGTTTATTGAAGCACTCGCAGCACAAACGCATGAAAAGCTAACGATCAAGCAATGCATGACGTTTTGGATGGTTTTTAAAAAAAAACTTTAAACTTAAATTGAGGATATTTATTATTAAAATTTCACAAAAAAAATACCCCTATATCCTTTTGCAGCATAAAAGTGATATTTTAAAACTTTTTTCATAAAAATCGGACTTGTACTTTTGGAGTTTAGCGGCAACAAAAAATGTTCACTTTAATTTGATCTAATAGTATTGATGAGAGACAATGAAAAAATAATATATAAGTTATTGAAAAGAGTTATTAAGTTTTTTTAATACTAAAATGTGTAACGCAATCTCATCCACAAACTTCTCTACCATCAACTACAACTTCAAGTCATAAATATTGATGAATTTTTTAATTTCAGTTGATTAGAAATAAGTAGAGAACATTTTACAAAGGTTTAAAGCGAAGAACCTTGTCCTGGCCGGGAATCGAACCCGGGACCTCTGGGGTAGCAGTCGAGCACGCTACCTACTCGACTACCGAGGCCGCCAACATTGCGCTTTCTAACCATGCCATAATTTGTCGATCCGCACTATCTTAACTATGCTTTCATGTAAACATGTTGTGAACTATAAACATGCTAGAATAATAAGTTGAAGTGAGAAAAATTTACTTGATTCAAGTAAACAGTTTGCTGAAAACTAAAATAATTCTCTGCGAATAAAACATTTTACTAGAATCAAGTATTTGATTTGGTTCAGGTGTTTATTCTTGTTTCAAACACTATTTTATTTCGTTTATTTTATTCAATTTTAGAAATAAATGCTCATTATAAATTTATTTTTCTTAATATTGAAACAAATTTGAACTCAAGGCTAAGTATGTTGACAAAAAGACAACAGGAAGACAATAAAGGCAGGTGTACCATCAGTTAATCTAGCTGAACCCTAAAAGCGGAAGTGTGGAAAAAGAAGATTAACAACAAAGTGACACAACCTCACATGCTCTGATAGCAGTAAAACAATGTGATCGAATTTCGAAGATGCACATGAGTTAAGGATATGCCTAAAAGTATGACACGATCAAGGTTAACCTTGACACAGGGTGCATCATAAGCAGCTATGGGCAGAGAGCACTCTTGCAGCGCTGAGACCAAGAATTGAGAGCAAAGGCATATGTAGCAACACAAAACGCAACAACAAATCAAAGTCAAAAGACAAACACAGAAACAACACAGAAACTTTAAATGTAGGGGTGCCCATACCCGATCATAAGTAGATAATAACTCAGTTACTAATGTAAAAACGTTCTCTCTGTCATATAAACTTCCGGGTAACTTTCTCGGCATATTGGCAGTACAAGTAGAACCTAAGTAGTTTGAGTGGATCAAAGTGAAAAGTCATGCAATACTACTGATGAGTTGGTGTAATGGCCAACGAAACAGTCTGTCTAGTCTGCTGTGTGATTTGCTCTATCGTTGTTGTTGATTTCAGCCGTTTTTGTTGTTGGTTGTTGCGTTCATTGACTTCATGTTGTTTTGTTACCAAGCTCAAAGGCCATGTAGATCAAGCAAAATATTTGATGAATATAAGAATATTATTGCTCTTCGTGAACTTTCTGTCTGAACGTATCATTAATCTAAGCTTTGTTTTTTTTTTATTTTTCTACAGAATTTCAAAAATTTGATTGTTTTAAAAACACATATTTTGTACAGATTTTCCGGTTCGTTGTGTATTTAAAAAAAAAATATATACTAACCATAAAACAAGCAAAAGAAAAAATCCCAAAAACCTGAAGTATTTTTTGAAATATCCCGCCATACTCTTAGCATACTTTGCTGCATAAAACTATAGCACACACTAAAGCACACTTTTTTTTCAGTCCTTTTCAAATTAAGTCTAATGACTCAACATTATTGCTGCTATACAGCCTGTTAAGCCCCTCTAATACGACGCCTCAAGGTCGAAATCTTAACTCTAAGTGGGCAATAAAAGCAAAACACTTCTTCTTAATCGCCTACATTTAGGCGCATGACAAAATAAAAACACAATAAAAATCATACAGTACACATCGTGGTATCGTCGACTTCATTGTCTCTATTAACGCTGCCTATATTTCATTTGATGCCGGCGTTAAGCGTTTGCTCCATTGAAAAAATACAGCTAAGCGGAGAAAGACGAAATTTTAGTAGCCGCAGAAATCTTACGCCCATTTATGGCTACAGCAAAGAAGAAAAAATATTATGCTCTAATAAAAGACGCCTCAAGAAAGACATAACAGCCGCAGGATAGCGCACAACGACTTCATTTTTCTTATCATTTCAGCATAAAAAAAAGAGCTAACTACTTTGAAAAAATAAGCAAAAAATATATGTGTGTCTGGTGTGTGTGATTAAGTCGCTGTGGCCAATGTTATTTAATATAATAAATGACAACGTCCAGCACGCTACAGGAAGCTACTATAAACAAAGTCATTTATCACTCGGTTCTACTTCCGGCTCATAGCACTTTTGCTGGTTTCTATTTCTTTTTTTTTTGCACTCACTAAGCAAGCAAAACCAATGAAACCAGCGCCATAAACACAATACTTGGCTGCCATTCATCCACACCCACAACCGCAGTCTTGGCCTGAGTTACTTTTAACTAGCAGCTGATTTGGTTTTGTCCACATTTTTTGCCATATTTCTTCTAGTGCGGTGAACAAAGTCTCCTCATTCTAGATTACTTTGTTGGCTTAAAGTATTTAGCTGCTGGCTTGAAGGATAAAGCTAGAAAATTTAAACATTTCTTTTTCGTCATCAGTATTCTCGGTTAAGGCTGAAAATGCTTTGCCGCCATGCTGCTTCATTAGCTGTTACAAAGTCTGACAAATATTTTCGTCATTAGCGTTGCACCAAATAATATTTCGTTAGGAAAGCTGTTAAGTTTCAAGCTTCAGACTCTCATTATGTGGCCAGAAATTGATGATTTGAAGATGGATTGAGAAAGTTTTAAAGATTTCTACGTGTTTAAATGGTTGCTTAATGCCTTCAGCTAAAATGAACATTGAGCAATGAATGCACAATAAAAAATTACCAAAGGAGAATGAACAATGAAAAGATAACGGTTAAATTTAATAATGAATAATGTACAATAAACAATCGCACTAAGCAATAAGTAATGAATAATGAACAGTGAATAATAATCAAAGCTTACTGAATAATATACAAGGAACAATGAACAATGTAAAATTATTAATAAACAATGAACAATGAATAATTTACAAGATCAATGCCGACTCAACAGAGAAAAATTAACAATTAACAATGAAATAAAAAGAAATTAAACAATTTGGAATGAACAATGCAAAATGAACAATGAACAATAAGCAATAGACAATGAATAATGAACATTGAACAACAAGCAATGAGCCATGAACAATGAGCCATTAACAATTAACAATGGACAATAAATAAAGAACAATAAACAACAAAATGTAAACAATGACCAATGCATAATGAACAATGAACAATACACATTGAAAAAATTGCAATGAGTTATGAATAATTTATGAAAAATAATGCATAACAAACAACTAACAATTAAAAACTAGCAATAAACAATGATCAATGTATAATAAACAGTTTACCATTAACAATTAGCAATAAACAATAATAAATAATGAATTATGAATAATGTACAATGACCAACGACCAATTAAAAATGAACAATGAAAGATGTATAATAAGCAATGAGCAATGAACAATGAAAAATGAATAATAAACAATGAACAACAAACAATGAACAATTTAAAATTAACAAAAATCAATGAACAATAAACAATGAATAGTAAACAATTACTAATGCATAATGAACAATTAAAAATTTATAATGAACTATGAACAATGTATAATGAATAATGCATGATAAACAATGAACAATAAATAAATAGTTATAAACAATAATCAATGTACAATAGACAAAGAGCAATGCATAATAAACAATGAACCATGCATAGTGCACAATGAACAATTTTCAATGAACTATGAGTAATGAACTATGATCCGTTGACCATTACCAATGAACAATTTTCAATGAACTATGAGTAATGAACTATGATCCATTGACCATTATCAATGAACAATGAACAATAAGTAATAA
Organism: Pherbina coryleti; assembly: GCA_943735915.1. NCBI lineage: Eukaryota > Metazoa > Arthropoda > Insecta > Diptera > Sciomyzidae > Pherbina > Pherbina coryleti. Next base: position 178,707,929 of record OX030948.1, read on the forward strand.
ATAATGAGGAATGATTAATGAAAAATACCTAATGAACAATTAATAATTAACAATTAACAATTAATAATTAACAATTAACAATTAACAATTTACAATTAACAATTAACAATTAACAATTAACAATTGACAATTAACAATTAACAATTAACAATTAACAATTAACAATTAACAATTAACAATTAACAATTAACAATTAACAATTAACAATTAACAATTGACAATTAACAATTAACAATTAACAATTAACAATTAACAATTAACAATTAACAATTAACAATAAACAATTAACAATTAACAATTAACAATTAACAATTAACAATTAACAATTAACAATTAACAATTAACAATTAACAATTAACAATTAACAATTAACAATTAACAATTAACAATTAACAATTAACAATTAACAATTAACAATTAACAATTAACAATTAACAATTAACAATTAAAAATTAACAATTAACAATTAACAATTAACAATTAACAATTAACAATTAACAATTAACAATTAACAATTAACAATTAACAATTAACAATTAACAATTAACAATTAACAATTAACAATTAACAATTAACAATTAACAATTAACAATTAACAATTAACAATTAACAATTAACAATTAACAATTAACAATTAACAATTAACAATTAACAATTAACAATTAACAATTAACAATTAACAATTAACAATTAACAATTAACAATTAACAATAAACAATTAACAATTAACAATTAACAATTAACAATTAACAATTAACAATTAACAATTAACAATTAACAATTAACAATTAACAATTAACAATTAACAATTAACAATTAACAATTAACAATTAACAATTAACAATTAACAATTAACAATTAACAATTAACAATTAACAATTAACAATTAACAATTAACAATTAACAATTAACAATTAACAATTAACAATTAACAATTAACAATTAACAATTAACAATTAACAATTAACAATTAACAATTAACAATTAACAATTAACAATTAACAATTAACAATTAACAATTAACAATTAACAATTAACAATTAACAATTAACAATTAACAATTAACAATTAACAATTAACAATTAACAATTAACAATTAACAATTAACAATGATCAATAAACAATGAAAAACGAAGAATGCACAATCAACAATGAGAAACGAACATTAAACAATGAATAAGAAACAAAAGCAATCAGTAATGAACAATTAATAATGAATACTGTAGAATCAGGAATAAACAACGAACAATGAACAATAAACAACTAGCAATGAACAATATTCATAACTACCTTCAACTTATGCATAACCAATTAATAATTAATCAAACAACAATTAATAATGAACAACTAAGAATCGATAATAAACAAGGAACAATACATAATGAAATAATGAATGAATAGCTAAGAATAAACAATGAGCAATATACAATCAACAATATACATTCAATCAACAACAAAGGCAAAACCCAAGAATGATGTAAACAAGATTACGCGTTCCGCAGTCCCGTTATCTAATGCTCTCTTCCTCAATTGAGTGCATGACGTCACACAGCACTTCTGCTTGACAAAAACGTATGCAAATGTGCGATCCCTTGGATAAATTGACGAAATTGAAAAAAAATTCTTTCGGAAAAGTAAATTAAAATTCTTCTGTATAAAAATATGAATATTTTTGGATACAAAAATATATAAATTTTTTAAACTTTCAAGATTTTTATCTCCTAAACCATTCGGGACCGATAAAATTTTATCGCACCAATAGGTTTAGGAGGTCCATATACATATTATAAAAATAAAAAAAAAAATATTTAGGCTTGGGCCCCAAAGTAAAATTATTCCAAAGTCTGACAATATCGTTTATGACGTCATGCTCTCTCTCTCATTTGCTGAACGCCTAATCTTGTTTCTATCATTCTTGGGCAAAACCACTCTGCAGACAATATCTGACCTCAGAGAGTAAATAAGTGTCATGCAAAGCTTTTTGAGAACATTTACGTAACTTCATTCGGAGTCGGAATAAAACTAGTAGATCTAGCTCCCGATAATTTCTGGACAAACATTTAATTACACGCCCAACACAATTTGATCATAAGAAGCTCGGTCAATGTCCTTTCAAGGGACAAGAAAAGGCCCGTTTGGTTTCTCACTGGTCGATTTATGTTCGCTAGCTGGACAAAAATATTAAATTAAAGTTTTTTTTTATTTTTTAATGCAAGTTTATTTATTTATTATTGTATTATCATATCTAATGCTTCAGGAGGTAAAGGCAAAGATCTTATTTGGAAGGTGTCGTATGTCACTTATAACAGGATCAGAGGAAATAAGCAAATTATGAAAAACGTCCTCATTGGTTGCGACTCGTGACATTTTTCTTGAGAAGCTTTCACGATATAGCTTCTGTATCGGGCGGGCTTCTAAAACGTCTAACGACAGTTGGCCAATAAGAACAGCAAAGTTTTCAATAACGTTAGCACCATGAATAAGAATTTTATGAACACTCACAGGCATTTTATACCAACTATATTTGCTGACAAATTGATGTAATAGGTTGGTAGCATCTTTTCTTTGCTTCCAGTATAGAATCATAGCTAGGTTACATCTTTCTTTAGCATTTTTTTGAAGATTTTTATACAAGATGCTTCGTTAATTTTAATTCTGTTATTAGAGCTACGGCTTCTTCAGGTGTATATGGGATCGCTGATTTTGTTATCTGAGGTACTTTTACAGCTCTATTCTAACAAAGTCACAAAAGCCACCCCAGTATCAATTATAAAGAAATCACAATCGATACAAATTCCTATTCTGAGCACTTTTAAAAAGCTCTTTTTGTATCAATAGTGATCAAAATAGTGACAAGCAGCTAAGAAGGTCACAAGCGAGAAATTCATATAAATAAATTTTATAAAAGGCAATAATAACAAAAAAGAAGGGAATATCTTAAGAAGACGTCTTATAGGACATCGAAATCGTTTTTCATTTCGACTGCCGAATACAGTGTGTTTGGAATTTAATTGAGGAACTCCAACGACATGATGAGCGAATACCTACCATTTGAGGTTTTTGGCAACTATTTATTTTTATGCTAATGGCTCTTATCTTAACCATGTCGGCAATCATTTTTCGACTTGCATGAGCCAATCATCGGTATCGCGGTCAATTCAGCATATCTCACAGCTCATTGTTACACAAAACTGTATCGACATTTATTTTCCAGTGACAACTGATGAGCAAGTTGATATAAAAAGAAGGTGACCAATTCAAAAAGCTTTACAACATGATGAATTTTTAAGGCTTTTTGCTTGTGACAGTTCAACCTGAATACGAATCAATAGAGACCGAATCAAAATGATCACAATTTTTCAGTATCAATTGATTGTGACGATTATGCCAGAATAGGGCTGTTAGTTTCTTCAGAGTCTTGCGTTAGCTGCCAACAACTTTTATTACGGCTTCTGCCATAGAACGTTTATATTCTTGTCTTAGCTTTGCTTCCGTTGCAATATATAGTTCTCCTGGCGTTTTATTCATGAGTTCTCGAATTTTTCGTTTTTTAGACTTTAATCCACTTTCTTGAAATATTTTCTCTGGCCTTCCAAGTTGTGATTTTTGCGTATTTATTTCTATTTCTACAGGCATTTGAAATTTCTTAGGCAGCCAACTCTCTTCTGAATTTAAGAACACACAAAGCAACCCACACGTTTCTGTGCAACCCACTTTTAAAAAATTAATGACACAAAATTTTTGGTGAAAAGGAAACGTTTTTCATGTTGATCCTCATTTACATCCAATATGGAAAGTTTTGAATAAACAAACCTTACGACTTCACCCGCACAATCAGAAACAGACGATTTGAAAAGTCCGTTCTCTCTCATAAATAAAATTATATCATTTCATGTAAGTGACGGCCTCTCCGTTTGCAGAGCATTGCTACTTTTAGAAGGGAAAAACATATATTTTATGATGGCTTTTGGCACGTAATGTTAATTGTTAATTAAAGTGAATGATTAAACTTCATAATAAAATTACTTTCGTGATCAGACTATGTCGGACTTTTTTTATATCGTTCATTAAAAAAAAAAAAGTTATTAATTTTGTAAGCAAAAAATGATTGCATATAGACACCATTTTCAATCCTTAATTTTTATAATATAAATATGACATTAATTTTTCGTTAAGTACTTACAATGGGGATCTTGCGACATATTTGCTTTTTTGGTTATTCTTCTTTAGCCAATAAAAACTTGTACTTACAGTGACAATGCAAATTCTCAACTGGATCTCATAATAACAAAGTGATTTCAAACTGAATCATTGCGGCGAAAGTACAGTTACAAATTTGAGTGCTAGCCTCCTTTGTTGTTTCTAACTCATTATTTGAATATTGCTCTTACCATTAAACAAAAAAACAATTTTTTAAAAATATGTTCATTTTTGACTTTTGTCCGGCTACTGATGTATGAAATCGACAATTGTGAGTCGTGTTTAAGCATTTTCGAAGCAATGAGGGTCTTATTATTTTGATGACGTCAACTTGTGATGGGGATAGGCGTGGTTTTCATATGATTTTATCAAATTTTAAGCTCATTGGACGTTTCAAACATCAAAGCTTGGGTAGAAAATATCAAGTTAATTTTAAATAATCAAGTTACATTAGTTTTTTGTGGAATTAATGAAGGTTTGACGATTTGAATTACGAAGATTTTGATGACGTCACTTTATATGGGAACTTTTTGTATGGAAAGTAGACAGAGTTTTAATTTATGTGAAATTTTTTGACATTTCACCGTCTTGATAAAATCACTTTGTTTGGAAATTGGGCGTGGTTTTCAACCGATTTGCCCGAACTTCTTGTATTTAATTCATTTTACATTTATACGAATTTAAATAATGTGTAAAATTTCAAGTTATTATATAATTTTTGTTTAATTTTAAGAAATTACGTGGGCGACGTCGATAATCGTGTGGTGGCAACCTTCACTGCCAATCCAGGGATCCCGGGTTTGAATCCCGGCCAGACCATGGTTCTACGCTATCATCTTTCTTCATTTGATTCCTCATTTCTAATCAATTAAATCTAATATTTTATCAATACTTACGACTTAAAAGTTGTATTTAGTGGCAGAGAAGTTTGTGGATGGAATCGCTTAATGGCTTGAATTGACTGAAGTAAAATTTTGAAACCTCAGATTCAAATTTACTTGTCTCTATGGCTTTACGTCACGCTTAGAATATTAAACACATATTTCCCTTGATTGTCCCCTCTTTTCCACTTATCTATCACTCCATTTTCGAACCAAAAAAGACTTGACTGAATAGGTGTAACGTCTGAAATTCTTGGTTCAGAGCTAACAAAAAAATTACTCGAGATTATGATCAAAATTTCGTGGTTTTAGATTTATTTTTGTAAAAATTTTAAAATCTTAATATTTAGATATAATCACTTTGTATGGAAGGTAGGCGTGGTTTTATTCTGTTTGGATCATTTGCATAGTTGATCTTCATACCCACTCGAACAAGAAGAAGTGGCAATGTTTGTTGTTTAGTATGTATACCAGAGAACTGCAATGAGTATCCGATAGAAATCGGATACTCGAATCATACTCGAGTTACTTGTTGTTCTCTACCCTATCCTTACTCAATAAAATATGTACAATACTTATACTCATTCGACTCATTAGCAAGTTTTCGGGTATAAGTTATATCTGAGCGCGGCGTGGCCCGAAGCACTTAGACTCGTATTCAATGAGTGCGTCGAGTTAGAGTCTTGAAAAGGCGCTACATCCGAGTATTTTGGGGTATATTTTGAGTGTACTCTGAGTACTGCCTTTTCTCTGCCAACGACTCTAAGCGACAATAAGTAAAAGCTAACGCTAGCATATTTCGTTTGAGTTTTTTTCTAAAAATTTGTTGTTGGTATTTTATTGTTGCATTTTCAATAGAAAAGAAAAGAAAAAAAGTTAAACGCAATGTTTTCGTTAGATAAAAACAAAAAACAACACATAGCACTGCATAAACAAAAAGAAAAAACAGTGTTTCCATATTATTCTGTTTCTAACTTAGTGCTCAGGAAAAAAAGCACTAAGCAAATACAAAAAAAAACTCATTCATTCTCACTGCTGCGCTCTATTGCGCTCTGCTTTATATCAGTGGCAGAATGACCCGAGTGATTTGAGTATTTGCACCGAACCCGAGTTTTTGGGTAAGTAGAATAAGTATCAACAAGACCACAACAACCATAAGTATTAATGAACCGAAAAACCCGAACTTTACCCGATCTGACTCGTGATTTAGGACACTCATATTCATTTGAGCCGCCGCATGGCAGCTTCGTATAAGTGAGTATGAGTCGGGTTGCGTGCGATAGGTTTTTGTGCTTATTATTTTCGGATACAGTCACAAAAAAGCTACCCGTTGCAAATCACTGGTGTGTACCCATCATACACCCATGTACTGATCAAAGAATGAAGGGAGTGGTTTATTATGGATATCGTATGATGTATATCACAAAATTGATATGGTATGATGGGTATTGTATGGTGCCTATTGCATAATGAATGTGATATGATGATATTGTGCACGATGGATATGATAGAATAGGTGTGTTGTCATGGGTTTACTGATAATATGATATTAAAGGTATGTTCTAATTGGTATGGTGTGATGGATATGGAATAATACATATGATAAGATGGGTTAAGTATGATGGGTATAGTATGATAATGTAGTATGGCTTTTTCTTTATTAATTTATTATTTTGTTCGCAAAGGGAGAACAAAAGACACCACCGTACAGGTGGGAGTGTACGATTCTGACGCAGTAAACCTGAACCTCCGGACTGACACATTGTCCCTTTATCAACCAAGTGGAACCGCCCCATTAAGCGTCACTTCACGGGCCTTGGGAATAGCACTTAGCTGAAGGCTGTTAGACATATCTTCGAAATTTGCCAGAAAAGTGGTCATGAGATACCTACTACCCCTTCCTCACCTATTTTGCGAGCGCTCAACTCATGGAAGTTCTTCTCCACTTAAACGTGATCAGATTTTCCTGGGTCACCATTTTGCCGAGGCTGGCCGAAGCCTCAAGTTGGACATTGTGAGACCTTGGGTACTCAAAAAGACATGGTGCGCTTACAAAAGTATGCGAGTGAACAAATCCGAACTCTGATAAATACCTAATACACATTACTTTAAAGAAAATATTTGATATTTCAAATTTACAAAAGTTATTCCTTAAAGCTTTTACTTTTTTAACAAAATTCAATAGAATCTGTCGGTGAACAGCTCCTAAGTAAATAACAGGCCTACAACAAATACCCGTATGTCATATATTCTCCAAAGTTATGAAGAAAAAATCCAAAATTCAATCATGTCATTGCAAGAGCTTGGTAGCCTCCATCAGGCAGTGATTTGATCAAAGCAAAAATATATTTCAACATACAAGATTCAATATCAAGACATATTTCGACATGTGATGCAGTTGAATTTTGATTAACAAAGCACTCCTTTCGAAAAAACGCACATTGTTCTATTCACATATTCATAAAGAAACGAGTATATGTCAATAACGCTCTCTTCCTATGCAAATTTAATCGAAAAATCTTCAATTTAAGCTCTATTTAACTCTTTTGATGAAGTTTTTTTTTTTTGGCATTTCTTTGGACACTTTAACGAGCGCAACGTAATAAATTCGTATGCTAAGCAGCAAGCATAGAACCACGCCTCTTTGATGTTTGCATGTCTGTCATAGTACCCACCCGCAGCGCTCTACCCCCAACACCCTGCTTGTAGTCATTTGCAAAGCAAATATTTAAAATGCATTTCATTCAAGGACTTCTCCGTCTACTTCCGCACTTAGTTTCCGTTCCGTGCTCTTGTTTCCTGCTGCGCTGCTACTGCTGCTGCTTTCCATGTATTTTGCTTTGATATGTTTGTTTTTTTTTTTTTTTGCAATTCTTGTTTCCTCAAGATATGGCAACTGGGGCGAAAATGTTATTTTGAACATTTGCCAACTGTCAAAAAAGTTTATTAAATGTCAATAGCCAAGATTTGACAATAAATTCTTGTTGTTGCGGCAAAATGTATAAGCAGATAACTGTTAACTGAAAGTAGCAGTAGAGGATGGAGCGAGCATGTCTGGTAATTTAACATTTTAATAGAAAAATGTTCAAACAAAATTTATGTGCAACACAAAATGATGTAAGATAGATTGATGGAATCGTTGAAGGAGGGAATAACAAGTTAAAATGTGTTATTAGTCGGTTTTGTTTGTAGAATAAGTATTTATTGTTGTTTAAATTCATTAATTTTTATAGTCTGCATAATGACAGGAGAGAGCTGAGAGAGGGTTGAACTCAATATTGCCAGCGTCAAACGAGCACATAACATAACCAGCGATTCCTAAAACACAATGTAGCTGTAAGGCCTCCAACGCCTATCAACAATTCTCTGTTAGATTTGTTAGGGCATGGCCGCTAAAACACTGATGACATCTACCTTACACTGTAAGCGGACGTTGGTGTAGTTAGCAAGATCATAGCACGCAAAATACATAGATAAAAATTTCTTTCAATGTCAAAAATACCAACGAAAATAAAAGAGAAAACATCGAAACGAAACATTGTGATCGACCATCGAAAAATACGCTCAAGTTAAGACATGCCTAAAAGTATAATACGATCGAGGTTAACCTTGACAGGGTGCATCAAAAGTAGATAATAACTCTATAAGAAATCCTTGGGTTTTTGGGCAAAATTGACGGTGTAAGTAAGACTTAAGTATGTAAGCTGAGTGGATCACAATGAAAGTCATGCAAGACTACTGATGAGTTGGTGTAGCTGCCAACGAAATAGTCTGTCTAGTCTGCTGTATGATTTGCTCTATAGAGATCCGTTGTTATTTTTAGGCGTTTTCTTCATTAACATACTTGCCCTCAAGCTCAACAAATAGTTTCAATATAATTAAATGAAATCGGTCACATTCAATTTAAAAAAAAAATAAGACAATGATACCGCAAGTTATTTTCGCAATTATTTCTTCGATTTACTTAATGGAAGTTTTTTTGTACCCCCACTCATACTGCGGAAGGGGTTACAAGGGGTTAAGTTTGTTACTCCCTCTGTAATGCCAATAAGGAGGCGTAGTAGTTATAGAAAATAATATATATTCTTGATGAGCATTACTCCTGAGTCGATTTAGACATGTCCGTCTGTCTCTCTGACTGTCCACCTAAGTCTCGTCACGATTAAACTCGCAATTTTGAAGCTTTTATTATGCAATTTGTTATAAAAGCTTATTTTTAAAAAGAAAATGAGTCACATCGGCTTAAAACCACGCCTAACTCCTTATACAAAGTGGAGTTAAATAAATGACAAAATCTATAAAAGTTATACAAAAAACTAAACTAAACACTTACACTTTTGCTCATAAGCTTTGATTTCAAATAAAAACTCTTTACTTGGAATTCGGTGGAATCAAATAAATACCACGCCTACCTCCCATACAAAGTGACATCAACAGAATGGCAAAATTTCTACAAATCCCACAAAAATTAATCAAAATGCTTAAAATTCTACAATTGAGCTTTGAGTCCAAATGTCCACTCAAAGTTTGAAAGTTTCCAAGTTTGGATGAAAAGTACTCTTACCTTCCATATAAAGTGACGTCATCAAAATGCAAGTTCTGATAGCAATAAACATTGTGATCGACATTCAATTACATCAACAAATTCCATAAAAATTAATCTAAGCTTCTGCACATAGACTTTGATTTCAATTATAAGCTCTTAATTTGAAACTTGGTTAAATCGCTTACCCTCCATACAAAGTGACGTCATCAAAATGGCAAATTCTATATAAATTCACCAAAAATTAATGTTAACACTTGAGCTATAGCATATAAGCTTTGATTTCAAAAACAAGTTTGAAATTCTGTGAAATCAAATGAAAATTACGTCTACCTCCCATTCAAAGTGACGTCATCAGAATGGAAAATCTCTACAAATTCCACAAAAATTAATCTAAGCTCTTGAAAAATTGTAATTGATTTGATTTCAAATACAAACTCTTAATTTGAAACTTGGTGAAATCGCCCAACCCCATACAAAGTGACGTCATCAAAATGAAAATTCTATATAAATAACCCAAAAATTAATCTAAATATTTTAACTTTTGCATATAAGCTTTGATTTCAAATACAAGTTTGAAATTCGATGAAATCAAATGAAAATTACGTCTACCTCCCATACAAAGTGACGTAATCAGAATGTCAAAATCTTTACAAATTCCACAAAAATTGATCTGAACTCTTGAAATTTTGCAATTGGGCTTTTAGTTCAAATGCGCACTCTATGTTTGTAATTAGTAAAAGTCAGATGAAAACCAAGCTTATCTTCCATACAAAGTGACGACATCTTCATAAAAAATATCTACAAATTCCATAAAAAATAATCTAAACACTTGAACATTGACTTTGATTCCAAATACATACAAACTCTTAACTTGAAACTTGGTGAAATCGCCTACCCCCCATACAAAGTGACGTCATCAAAATTAAAATTCTATATAAATAACCAAAAAATTAATCTAAATATTTTAACTTTTGCATATAAGCTTTGATTTCAAATACAAGTTTGAAATTCGATGAAATCAAATGAAAATTTCGTCTACCTCCCATACAAAGTGACGTAATCAGAATGTCAAAATCTCTACAAATTCCACAGAAATTAATCTAAGCTCTTGAAAAATTGCAATTGAGCTTTTAGTCCAAATGCGCACGCTACGTTTGTAATTTGTCAAAATCTGAAGAAAATCACGCCTACCTACTATGTAAAGTGACGTCATCAAAATGGAAAATCTCTACAAATTCCATAATAATTAATCTAAACAGTTGAACATAGACTTTGATTTGAAATACAAACTCCTAATTTGAAACTTGGCGAAATCGCCTACCCCCCCATACAAAGTGACGTCATCAAAATGGCAAATTCTATATAAATTTCCCAAAAATTAATCTAAGCACGTGAAATTTTGCATATAGCTTTGATTTCAAATACAAGTTTGAAATTCGGTGCAATCAAATTAAAATTACGGCTTTTTCTCATACAAAGTGACGTCATCAGAATGACAAAATCATTACAAATTCCACAAAAATTGATCTAAACTCTTGAAATTTTGCAATTGGGCTTTTTGTCCAAATGTGCACTCTACGTTTGTAATAAGTAAAAATTGGATGAAAACCATGCTTACCTCCCATATAAAGTGACGTCATCAAAATGGAAAATCTCACCAAATTCATTTTTGAGATTCGCAATATTCATTTAAAATTTTTCAAAAGCGAATGAAAACCATCCCCATACCCCGTCCAAACTGACGTCATCAAAATAGTAAAACCTTTATAACTGCCGATAATAAAACAAGGGGGTATTTTAACTTCGGCCAAGTTGAACATTCTTTCCTTTTTTTTTTTTGTTTTTTTAGTTTTACACCAATTTTTTCAGGTGTTATATGTATTCATTCAAGTCTGCCTTTGTTCGAAATGGGGTGCTGGATTGGTGGGAAAGTAGGGACAATTAAGTGAAATATGAATAGAATAAGAATAAGTATAGAATAAGCGTGGCGGATAGCATTGGAAACAATCTGAGGCAAGTTTATGCTTTCACCTGAGTCAATTCTAGCTATAAGGCAATTCCATCAACAAACTTCTCCAACACCAAACAACTTTAAAAAAAAAAAAAAATAAATAACTGGCCATTTCAGCCCTTGAAATGACTTTGACCTAGCTTTTTAGGATCAATTGTGTTGTGCGTGTTATTAAGTTTGTACACAATTGACCGAGAACCGGACCTACATGTTTAACGCCGACTCCGAGCGGCGATGAACAGAATGTTCTCGTTCTCAAGAAGCTTTACATGGCATTATGATTACTCTCTGAGGTTTGCCATTGTCTACAGAGAGGTGGCGGCCGTACAGAAAAATTATTTTAATTCAAATAATTTTCTGTCGCTGCTGGGGTTCGAACCTGGGTCTCCAGGTTCGTTGACATAGCGGCCATGCACTTTAACCAACTACGCCACGGACGCCACAACTTTTAGCTGAAAATATTAATGAATTTTCAATTTAGATTTGAAATGACCTAACCTTGATTCGAACCCGAGACCTATAGGTTTTAATAAAAATACAAAATTTGAATAAATTGACTTTACTTTATTTTATAGAACTTCTTGTTCTATAGCAAGAAACCTATTCATAGAATTTCGCTAGTAATAATAAATTGGCTTTTTCGGCTTTTGATGACATCTTTTTTAAAAAATATTTAGCAAAATATTTATTCCATACACCTGAGCATATGACCTTTAAAAGAGTGCCGGAGAGCGTTAATATGTATGACCGACCTCTATTACTTTTGCAAAAGGAACATTTTTGCCTTTGGCACCTATTCCCTCCGACCACTCCTTAGGGGTGCTCCCATACAATTACTATGGTTTTTGTATATTTATTCCATAGACCTGAGCATATGACCTTTAAGAGAGTGCCGGACTATTCCCTCCGACCACTCCTTAGGAGGGCTCCCATACAAATTTTATGGTTTTTGTTTATTTATTCCATACACCTGAGCATATGACCTTTAAAAGAGTGCCGGAAAGGGCTAATGTGTACGACCGACCCTTATTACTTTTGCAAAAGGAATATTTTTGCCCTTGACACCTATTCCCTCCGACCACTCCTTAGGGGGGCTCCTATACAAATTTTATGGTTTTTGTATATTTATGCCATACACCTCAGCATAGTACCTTTAAGAGAGTGCCTGAGAGGGTTAATATATATTACCGACCTCCATTATTTTTGTATAAGGAACATTTTTGCCTTTGACACCTATTCCCTTCGACCACTCCTTAGGGGGGGCTCCCATACAAATTTTATGGTTTTATCGATAAAACCGGAAACTGTCGCGTGGCGTCCGTGGCGTAGTTGGTTAAAGTGCGTGGCCGCTATGTCAACGAACCTGGAGACCCAGGTTCGAACCCCAGCACCGACAGAAAATTATTTGAATTAAAATAATTTTTCTGTACGGCCGCCACCTCTCTGCAGACAATGGCAAACCTCAGAGAGTAATCAAAATGCCATGTAAAGCTTCTTGAGAATAAGAACATTTCGTTCATCGCCGTTCGGAGTCGGCGTAAAGCCTGTAGGTCCATTTCTCGGTCAATTGTGTACAAACTTAATAACACGCACAACACAATTGATTCTAAGAAGCTAGGTCAAAGTCCTTTCAAGGGCTGAAATGGCCAGTTATTTATTTTTTTTTTTTTTTATGTATATTTATGCCATACACCTGAGCATATGACCTTTAAGAGAGTGCCGGAGAAGGTTAATACATCCATTATTAAAGAAGGGTAATACCTCCATTATTTTTGCAAAAGGAACATTTTAGCCTTTGACACCTATTCTCTCCGACCACTCCTTAGGGGGGCTCCCATACAAATTTTATAGTTTTTGTATATTTATTCCATACACCTGAGCATATGACCTTTAAGAGAGTGCCGGAGAGGGTTAATATGTATGACTGACCCCCATTACTTTTGTAAAAAGGACATTTTTGCCTTTGACACCTATTCCCTCGGACCACTCCTTAGGGGGGCTCCTATACAAATTTTATGGTTTTCATATATTTATGCCATACACCTCAGCATAGTACCTTTAAGAGAGTGCCTGAGAGGGTTAATATATATTACCGACCTCCATTATTTTTGTATAAGGAACATTTTTGCCTTTGACACCTATTCCCTTCGACCACTCCTTAGGGGGGGCTCCCATACAAATTTTATGGTTTTATCGATAAAACCGGAAACTGTCGATAAATAGGTAGCAAGTTTAAGCAAAAAAAAACATGAAATCTTGGCTTTATATTTCATGTAATTGTGTAAAATTTATATAAGTTAGAGAGTTCTAACATGAATTTTTGTCGCATTGAGGATCAAGCAGACCAACAAGTGCATTGTAACATCAACATTGTACGATCAGTACTTTAGACCCACCAAAGGCTCAAAAAGTGATATAAACACCGACACCTGATCACTATCAACCACCCTACTTACCTCCGAGAATGACGTATTCTACGTCAAAAAGTGGTGTCGGCCGATTTGGAACCAATAAAAAAAATGCAAGTCACATAAAATGTATTGGTGTACTGCTTAACCTTTGTTCTATATTCTTCTTCTGTTGAGATATGTAAGAATTTCAGTTTTCTTATATATTTCCATGTTTTGATGTTATGTTATTTGTTTGTACTCTCATTGAGTGTATATCAAAAAATCTTGTTACTATACTGCTTGTTTCAAATGCGACTGCCAAAGAGACGAAGTACTTGAAAGAATGACAGATGACTTGCAAGTAATTTTTCACCTGCTTGTGCAGTTTTCTGGTAGCTACATAACTTATAGTCACAATGTTACTTAGCAATGAAAATAAGTTACAAACCTTCAGCCACATAACTGTTTGTGTCACCTCCCACTTACAGTATTGCATTACATTAGGATCACCGACAACAATTTACTTGAGAGCATTCACACTTTAAGCTTATGTGTGTGAAAGCTCATATAATCTTATAATGTAAGATTTGCCGCTCTCTCAATCAACTTAAATAATATTCTTCTCATTCAAGCTTTAAGCTCAATATTAAATTAAAGCTCTGTCGGTTGCTTTTTCTTTGTAATTACAAAAGCTAGATGACATTGAATGCAAACAACGCTTTTGGAGACATTTCAAAAACATTTCTTCATAGCTTACAACACGATTCGCTCATTATTTATTTTATTCTAAAGGAAAAAAAGCTCTTTTGACCTTTAAGCCACGAAAATTAATTTTCTTGCTCGATAATGTTTGCAATGGCAAGCTTCCAAACGACAATTTGAATTAAGTTTTTTTTTTCATATTCTTCTACGATTACCAAACATAATAAGATTGAAATTTATTGTACATTTCTTATATAATTTTGTTTTTTTTTTTTATTTCTTTCAATTAAGCAAAAAATTTATGGCATGCAAGAAAAATGTCAAAAAAGTGAAAGAAACAATAAAAGTTCAAGGTTGCTGTTGCTAAAATAGCGCGAATTATGCAACGAAGTAGGAGTGATGTTTTGACGGAAAAGGAAGCAAAATAAATAAATCTCGATTATGTTGTTGTTGTTGTTGTTGTTGTTGTTATGGAAAAGCTTGGTATTATAATTACTAAGCAGAAGTTTTAACATTTATTTTTTTTTCTTAATTTTGTCTAAAGTGCTTTTATTTTAGATTTTTTTTTTTTTTTTATATATGCATAACTTAAGCTTTTATTTTTTATTTTGATTTTTTTATAGGCTTTAAAGCTTTTATTTAAATTATTTATTTCTTAAATTATACTTGAAAGCTTTAATTTTCAAGCTAAATCCAGGCTTTAAACATAAAGCTTTAGCTATGCTTGTATTAAGTTTTACAAGCTATGAGTAGCATTTAAGCTTTGCGGGCAGCTTTAAAGCTTTTCCAGCTGCCTTAAACATGCCTTGTAGATACGTTCCTTAAGCCTTGGCTAGTGTTTTGGTTAGTGTTACGTTTTTGCCGTTAACTTGAATGTTGTTACTTGTTGTCTTAACCATAGCCTTGTGTTTATTAGATGTTTTTTATTACATTGAAACTGTTTGTTAATTAAAGTTGTTACAAAAAAAAAAAAAAAAAATTATGTTAACATGTAAAAATATATACAAATGTTATATACATTATATGAAATAAAAATTTTTAGAGGTAGCGAAAAAACAACGTTAAAAAGCAATTAATATTTTTTAACTTTTTCTACGTTGTTAAACTATGCTAGATAGCTTTGAATTTTCATGACTTCTGTAAGAAATTTAGCTCCACAAGAAATTTTTATAGAAGACCTTTAAAAAACATCCCTGATTAGTGCAGGCATTAGTGCATTGTAGAGCCCTTCGTAGAGCCCTAGATAAAAATCCTAACCCTTATTCGTAATTTTAGGAAAAACCCCTGTAGTTTTAGGTTTAGTGACCCCGTATCTACCGGTACCCATAATAGCGATTGTGCATGCAATAAGCTCCCTAGACTTCACTTTTTTATGAAATTGAGCACTATTTCGGGCTCGGTAGCCCATATTTTTTATGAAGGCCCTTATGTTCGACCTAAATGTAGAAGTCTTAAATTACAAATTGCTGAATATGCGCAAAGAAGGAAGCAGTCCAGAGTTCTTCTCGCATAATCTTTTTGAAATTATATCTGACAGGCCTGTAAAATAATCTGTCCGATTTAGCTATACTGAGAGCTTGAAATACTTTTAATTGCAAAAATAATATTAATATTGCAATTACTTCAGTCGTATAGGAATGTCCTATAATCCCAGATTATATTTCTAATGTCCTTATATAGATTAAAGTCTAGATTATCGAATTATCTCGATTCATTTGCACAAAGTGTTAAATTTTTGAATATTTTAAAAGATTTCAAAATGTCTAGACTGTTCCATAAGTTCTACTTGGTCTTATTACGAGAGTTGCCTTTTAAGTCTTGAGCCTAACAATGAGAAAACAGTGGTTAATCGGTTCAAACACTTTTATTGTTTTTCAAATTACTCTCCAAGATGATCAATACACTTTTTCATTCGTTTGAATCAATTTCCGAAACAGTTTTGTCCCTCTGAAGACGCTACCTCCAATACCAGGTTTTTAAAGGCCTCAACGGCCTGTTTGGAAGTAGAAAAACGCTTGCCACGTATTTTTTTTCTTAATGTGAAGGCACAAGAGGAAGTCACTGGGTGCCAAGTCGGAACTATAAGACAGATGTCCCATCAATTCCACTTTTTGAGTGCTTAAAAGCTCTTATGATTGAGCTGCTGTATGAGAACTCGCATTGTCATAATGGAGAATGATCTTCTTTCGGTGGTTTGTTTTCCTCAGTTCTCCGAAGAAAGGATTACTAGGATTAGTACTATTCAGCATTAACAGTTCTCCGTCGCTGAAGTGGTACAGTTACAACATGATCAGGTTTTCTGAAAAAACTGTCAACCATTTGCTTGGATGTGCTTCGTCCGCGGACCACTTTTGTTGGGTATTGCTGACTTTGAAAAAAGACCCAAACAGTGGATTGCTGCTTGGTTTCGGGCTCAAAAGAGTAGATCCATGATTCGTTACCTGTGGTGATATCGTAGATGTGTTTTGAACCTCCCCCGCTATATTTTTTCAGCATTTTCTTGCACCAATCGACACGAGGCTTTTTTTGAGCTACCGTCAAATTATGAGATATCCAGAGGGATAAAATCAAATCGACGATCCCTACGAAAACTATCTCGTCTTTAAACGCTATCATGCGGCTAATATGCGGCGAAGAAAATCCGTTTTTTTAAAATTCGGCGAAGAAAATCTCTTTTCAGAGTGTGACGTTAACAACGCTGTATTTTTTAAGGAGTGGGAACAATTTCTAGGGTTATTTGGAGTTTCATGTTCGACAATGAAAAGTTTCGTGTACGAATATTCCGCTGAATAGCCGAACTCTAGCAATATACATATAAAAACTACGCTATAAAAGTCCTTATAATGCTTATCAGTTATAATCTCTTGATGAAAATCAAAATGAATATTATTATATTATCGAGTTCGCTGTCTAACACGAAAAAAGTAAGCATAAAATAAAAAGATTTTTTTCGCCGCATTTTGAAAAAAGATATTTTCTTCGCAGCAATTTTCTGTCGGAAGATTTTTTTCGTAAGCACCGTCGAAATGTATGCTAGTCACACTTATGTGCAAGGATGACTTCTCATGACATCTCATGGTATGTCACATGCTGATCTGCTTCCAAAAGTTTACTCACAGTAGCGATATTTTCTGTCACAACAGTCATTCTTGGACGACCTTCACGGAATTCGTCTTGGAGAGAACGACGATTTCGGGTCAGTTATAAATACCCAATGTGAATTCGTCGTGAGATCAGTCCTCAACATGGTTTCAGTGTGCAGGCAATTTGTCATATCGTGAAAAAGTTTGAGCGTGATTATAATCTTTTGAAACTTAATCCACTAACCAGGAAAATATTGGTGCAAAGTGAAGAAATCATAGCCGCCGTAGTGTCGAAGAAGACTCAGAAATGTCGATTCGGTGCCGTTAGCTAAATTTGGCATCGCCAGAGAGTCAACCAAGCTTATTTTGCAGTTAGATTTGGGCCTAAGTCCGTCTAAGATTGTGCTGACGCAAGAATTGAAGTCGGGCGACCATAGACAATGCCGTGAGTTTGCTAATTGCTCGATGGATACATTGGCCGAAGATCCAAATTGTGGGCAAAAAAATCATTTTCTCGGTCCATTTTTGTCTAAGCAGCTACATCAAAAAGCCAAATTGCCGTTATTAGAGCAACCACAATCCACTAATGTTTGACGAAGCATCTATGCATCCACAAAGATTGACTCTATGGTGCGTTTTATGGCACGGTGGCATCTTCGGACCTTATTTCTTTCGAAATGAGGAAAGACACACCCTTACCATCAATGATCCTTGATCTGCACCCTTACCGTCAATGATCCTTTTCTGCGGACAAAGCTCGATGACATCCATATATCTACGCTGTGGTTCCAACAAGATGGTGCTACATGTCATACAAGCAACACAACGCTCGAAGTGGTTAAAGTTCAACTTGTCGGCTGGATCATCTCACGGCGAGCATTCATCAATGGGCCGCCACGATCATGCGACTTGACACACTTCGATTATTTTCTCTTAGACCACGTCAAGTTCGTCAAGTCTACATGACACACTTCGACTATTTTCTCTTGGACTACGTTAAATCTTAATCTACGCTAGATTGTAAAAAAGTAAAAAGGGGCAGAGGTAAAAAAGATAATTTTTGACCAAAAGTGACTCTTTTTCAGACTTGTCAATTTTTTGAGTTATTGGCGGCACTGTTACCTCTCTGATTATACTCACAAGCAGCTTAAGTGCCCGAACAGAACCAAACTCTCAGAGAAATCCACTGAGAACACGTCCAGAATAGGAGCGTTTGTAGGATCAGCGTTGCTTTTCGGTGTGTGAATGGTAGAAATGTTATTCATTCATGTTTTTGTTGTTTCTTTATAAATATATGTATACTAACAAAAAATTATAACGGTTGTTAATCATTTAAAAAATTTTTTAATTTTTTTATTTTCGGAAAAGATAAATTATCTCCGAAAGTGGTAAATTTTTTCCCAAATAATGGTACACCAATGTCGGGTATTCTGTCACTCGCGGGCAAAGAGTTTTCTCTGCCGCCGCACGTACGCTGTTAGAGCTTTTTTTACACTTTTTAAACATTGGAAAGTTTTTGAATGTACAAATACACATAAACGCCAAGATTGTGGCTGTGTAAGAACCCAGCGGGAAAATAAAAAGCGCTCCTGGAAATAGCGCATTTTATGCGCATTTTTGATGCGCTTGAGGATGCGCTTTTCAGAGTTCAGAGTTGTGGGGCTCATATTTTTATATTCATTTTGTTCACAAGTAATTAAGCAAGAAAATAGCAGAGTGTTTAGACATTTGACTGTAATGCCAGCAGTCAGAGTTCAATCCCCGCATGTGACAAAAAATAAAATTTTGTCGCTTTGTTTTTAGTCCAAGTGCTCGGTTCTCGCTACGTTTTGTTATTTACTATAATGAGAGCGAAGCACCTACATCTGATGACAAGCCAATGCTAAAAAAGGCTCTATCCATAAGGAGAACAAAGCGCTCTACTGCTTTTTGGGAGCGCTTCAAATACGCTAATGAAGCGCTCAGTTTCCACAAGTGGTGTTCACACGCATACTACCACAATTTTCAACTTTTGTGTTTGTGTTAGTAGCTCTCTCGTTCTCTGCACTGATAAAAATTGTTGAGCAGGTATTAAGCAAGAATTGTTTTATAATTATCATTGTCATCATCATTATCATTATCAGGATCATTATTTTTATCACTATCATTATCATTGTCACTATCATCATCATCATTATTATTTTTATTCTGCAAATAATGCATATTCATATGCCTCAAACATTTCGTGCAGTGCAAAACACACGACCAAGAAGCGCGGATCCTTTCGCTTGAAGTTCCAGCTCCAACTGATTGAGAGAACTTCGTGCATTCGATCGTGTACGTGTTTCGATTCTCGAATAAAGCCGTCGAGTCTCACCACGCGTGGTACTACGTGAATATCACTGCTGTACACTGAATAAAAGTTGGTTCTTTCCGCTGTGCTTCAAATTTCCAGTCAGTATGCTTTGAGCGCTCATGTGGAGTATGGGAGTTGCTCGCTGTTTTATTTATGAATGTACTTAAATATTTTGCAATATTTCAGGAAAAACATTAATACATTCTATTCTTCACTTTTACCTTTTTCTGATGTTTTCTATGTACAAATAGCAAAAAACAAACACAAAAATAAAAAATAAATGATTATATTGAAAATCCAAAACTCGACAAGATTTGCTTGCACCAAATGTTGTGAGAGCTTTTGACAACTTCTTGTTTCACTGTCAAGATGTGCACTCGGAAAGCTCTTTTTGTTGTTTTTTGAACCATGCGTTGATCGTCACTGCTCTAGATATTAAAGAGAAAACCAATATTTGTACTCAATATAAGAAGCTTAATTTAGTCAAGCTTCAAATCCATTCATTTTCAGAGTCATGTCGTTGGTAGTTGTGTTGTGAATATAGTGTAGAAAAATGAATAAAACTTGAATTAAGCAAGAACAAAATTCACTTGCAATATATAGTATAAGAACAACATGTAGTTTTTAAATATGTGTTACTTTCATACCCTTATAAGCACAACATCCAGGAAAATGCATTGAAAAAGTAGCCCTCAATAGCAGTTAGAGCTAGTTTAGTGCTAGTTTAAAAGAAAAAACCCCTTAAAACATCCTATCAACATCCCTTCAAAATCACAATTGAAACACCTGAAACCCCATTACACACATAAAACTGAAAAAACGCAAAAAAAAAACAACAATAAAACCACAAAACCACACAACAAGTAGTCGAAATCATAACCAGTTTGGCCGTGTCGTGGTAAATATGTAGTGAACAATTTTTTTATATCTTAAAACTTGATATTTCTTCAAAATATTCTTACTTAACAATTTCCAACCAGTAGATTTTTCTTTCCACTATTAGAACTCTGTCTTAGAAGTAGCCCTACATTTTCAAAAAACGAAAATAAAATTCACTTTTACTGAAATCCTCACAACTTTTACAGATTCATGTAAAAATTAGACAAAACTTTTACACTAAGCTGTACTTTTCACTCAACTCTACGCTCTCTTGAGAATTTTAAGAGCTTTTATCCGCTCACTCCTGCTCTAGCGAGTGTTCTGTCGTATTTTTCTTCTACTCTTTCTTATTCGCTTTTTCTTTTACGCTTCTCTGCGGCATAGTTATCTAGTTGCTTTCCTATACACTCTATCTCTTGCTCCTCCCATTTAACTCTTTAAATTCCCTCACTGAGATTCTTTACACAAAATTAGTAGAATTTAACAGTTTAGTAGTAGAAACAAGTTCTCAGCTAGTCAAAAAAAAATATAGCGAACTTTTTTTTTGTTTCAAAATTGTTTCTTTTCAATTTTATTATTCTGATTATTATTATTATTGTTATTATTATTAATTTTTAATCGATGAAATTTTCTTTTTTTCTTTCTTTTTTTGATTTTTTCTCTTGGATTTTCCTTTTCTCAAATCAAAAATCTTATCGAATCAAATCAAAAACCAAAAATCAAACACAATCAAATCAAATCCAATGAATATTTGATTCAATCAAAAAACAAAAACTTTGTTTGAACAAACAATCAATCAAACAAACAAACAAACAAACAAACTGTGAAACACACAATGACACAATGACAATGACAAAGATGATGTTCCAGGCAAGGTGGACGAAAAGGCGACCCAGCTGCATGCGATCGCCTCGTTGAAGGTGCTGCTCGATGCAACGAAACCGCAGCGTGGCGGCGCCACCACTTCAGCAGCCAATCACGTTAAGATCAATCTGAAGGAAACCACACTGGCCGATCGTCCGAATGGCAACATCGATACCACATTGGATTCGGTGAGTGAAAATTGTTACCATTCTATTGTATAGAGAAAAAACAAAATATCGTTATGTATTGCAAAAAAACAAAAAAAAAATTTCTTTATATAATTTATATAAATATTATATACATATATTTTTATTTCTATTACTTTTAAGTTGAAAATCAATCATCAAATGTGTTTCGAACTCATTACGGAATGGTTTTGTGGCATACTTTCAGGCAGTTTATCTTAAAAAAAGGCCTCATATTCAAAAAGCTAAATTTTTAAAGAGAGCCTTTGAAATTAAAGTGCAAAAAAAACATGATTCGATAATAGTATTTAGCTTAAAAGCTCTTTTAAAGCTCAGTTTTATAAAAACGAAAAACATTAATTTTAGGTCTGTGAAATTTTTTATTTTTCGAATTAAATAAATATCAAATTTTAAATAAATTTTTAAAATTTTTAAATGAAATTTTGAGTAAAAATTTTGAGAAAAACATTTAAATTTTCTTACGTTTTAAATATTTTCAAGTATAAATATATTTTAAAGTTGCCAAAAGCTTATCTGATAAATAAGAAAATACCAAACCCTAGAGAGCTTTTAAGCTTTATAGAGCACATGAGCACTTTGTAGCATTCAGCCTTGAAGTATGCTTCTACAAAGCCCTTCTGACCAACAGTTATCATTCATAATAAAAAATTTATTCATTTCTTCAATTATTTTTTAACCAAATCCATCCTTTTTTTCAACTTATCAGTTTTAATACCATTTTTTTATTTATTTATAAAAAAATAAAAAAAAATATATAAAAAAAGAACTTCATTAAATGTCACACACTATCCGAAGCATTTTCTAACGTCCCATGAAATGAAACAATACTTTTTTTGCAGTCAACTATAGAAGACGCAAACAACAACAAATACTAATGTAAAAAATTACAGAGATAACACACCGAAAAACAAATCATCGAAAAATAATGCAGATCTTGGTCAAAAATATGACATTTAAAGAAAATGTCCTTAAAAAGAAAAAAAAACATTTCTTTTCAAATGTTTTTCACACTTTTCAAACACACTTTTCAAATGCTTCCCAATCGTGGAAAAAGTGATAATGCTTAAAATATAATCGATTTTTTGCCATATTGATTAATTCATAAAAAGATTTTTAAAGTTATCAATTTATCGAATTTTAAATTTATCGATTCTTATATTCAAAGTTGATTCAAGTTCATTCTAGCGTTTTCTTGTATTTTAAATTTATTTTCACATGAAGACGTTACGTCTTACCGCCCATATTTCACAAAAAGTTAGGCATGACATTTTAGCGAAAACGCAATGACGTTGCATGAATTTTTTTCGTATAGTATAGGAGTTACGATAAAGGTAATGCTAAAACAGTTTAAATAGTTTCTTTGGCCTCATAACAAAAATTTTAAAAAATTATGAATTTAACAGGATATGAAGTGAGCCGCTTAAGCAACGAAACTAGAAAATTGTTGCATAAAACTATGACTCGCTGAACATAGGTGCTACGGTAAGACTTAATATACGCCCATTAAGTCCCTCCTATTTTGTCGGAACGACAAAACAAAAACAAAAGTTTTATGTTGTCATGAGGACGCAGAGCGAGCAGTTCAAAAGATCGAAAATGAAACAGCGTTGCATGGAATTATTACTCGATGAGAGTAAATAGTATACAAAAAACTTCGGTAACTACGTTATTTTTATAAAACTAAAATTAAGAATGGTCGTATTACACGAAAAAAATAAAAGAAAGGTCAGGAAGGCGCGTAGGTATAGCTTGTAAGTTGCGTTTAATTTTATGTTATTACAGAATAGGTGGAACCTTTGGCGTCATAAAAAGTAAACAAATCATAATAACAACATGGGGCGCAGAGAAAGTCGTTTAATGAAACGCAAATGATGTCATCGTTGCATAGAATTATTGCATAACACCAAGGAGCAATCATTGTACTACAGTTAAGGTTAGTTCTTAAGCCTCATGTTAAATAAATAACGACAGAAACAAAATAAAAAAAGACCTAGACAAGGATTGTGACCACAATAGTGCAAGAATTTCAAAAAGGATTAGGACAACTAACGTATTTGTCTACGAATCATGATAAAAATAAGGACAAGAATAATTACAAGGTTTAGAAAAAGGATAAGGTCAAGGATTGGAAAAGGACTTGGGACAAGAGTTGAGACAAGCCTTGTGATAAGTAATGAGTCAAGCCTTAAGACAATGATTGAGACAAAGATTGGGATGAGAATTGGTGCAAAGATTGGAACAAGCATTACTACAAGAAATGTGATAATTATTGGGCCAAGGATTATAACAAGAATTGGAACAAGGACAAGGAAAATGAATCCGACAACGGTCAAAGCGAGAATGTCGGCAAGGATTAGGGCACGGATTAGGACAATATTAGGATAGGTTTCGGAAAAGGATAAGGAAAGGAACTAAGCAAAAAATTGGAATAGAATATGAATTAGAACAGGGACTAAAAGGGTATAGATAAGAGTTGGGAGAAGTTTATATATAAAGACATTTCAGTTCTGGGCAAGGATTGAGAAAAGAGTTGTGATAAGTATAAATAATGGGACAATGCTTAGGGCAATAATAAATATGAGAATTGGGACATATATAACTATTGGGACAATGTTTGTGACCAGGTTAGAGGTAAGAGTTGGGATAAGTAAGTTTCACATGCTTGGGACAAGGGCAAATATAGAATTAGTTTTGAGACAATGTTAAGAATAAGGATAAGAAAAATGACAAACAAAAGTTGGGAAATTGGATAAAGACTAAATTAGGACAGGATTGGGCCAAAGTTTGGGACAACTATTAGGACAAAATATCGGGTATAAATATATTGATAAGAGTTGGGATAAGTATAAAGAGTGGGACAAAATGGGACAAAATTTGAAAAAAAAATTGAGATATAAGTTTCAGATAAAATATATGTGACCCGGTCTATGAAAAGGTGGCTTATGACTCAAAAAAAAAATTTCGAGAAATCATCATTTGCATTTCATTTGTGCTCTTCTTTCTCTACATTTTTAGTACACTTCTAAGCAAGTTAGGGCTTTCTGCTTTTCATCATGTGAAAGAGCCTCTCAAAAACTATCCAAAATAAAAGTGAAAAATAAGTTTTGAGTCATAAGCCACCTTTTCATAGACCGGGTCACATATATTGGGACAAATTGTGTGACAAGGACAAGTATAGAATAAGTCTTAGGACAAGAGCTAGAACAAGGATTGCGATATGGATAAGGATAAGGATAAGGATAAGGATAAGGATAAGGATAAGGATAAGGATAAGGATAAGGATAAGGATAAGGATAAGGATAAGGATAAGGATAAGGATAAGGATAAGGATAAGGATAAGGATAAGGATAAGGATTAGGATAAGGATAAGGATAAGGATAAGGATAAGGACAAGGATGAGGATAAGGATAAGGATAAGGATAAGGATAAGGATAAGGATAAGGATAAGGATAAGGATAAGGATAAGGATAAGGATAAGGATAAGGATAAGGATAAGGATAAGGATAAGGATAAGGATAAGGATAAGGATAAGGATAAGGATAAGGATAAGGATAAGGATAAGGATAAGGATAAGGATAAGGATAAGGATAAGGATAAGGATAAGGATAAGGATAAGGATAAGGACAAGGATGAGGATAAAGATAAGGATAAGGATAAGGATAAGGATAAGGATAAGGATAAGGATAAGGATAAGGATAAGGATAAGGATAAGGATAAGGATAAGGATAAGGATAAGGATAAGGATAAGGATAAGGATAAGGATAAGGATAAGGATAAGGAAAAGGAAAAGGAAAAGGATAAGGATAAGGATAAGGATAAGGATAAGGATAAGGATAAGGATAAGGATAAGGATAAGGATAAGGATAAGGATAAGGATAAGGATAAGGATAAGGATAAGGATAAGAATAAGGATTAGGATAAGGATAAGGATAAGGATAAGGATAAGGATAAGGATAAGGATAAGGATAAGCATAAGGATAAGGATAAGGATAAGGATAAGGATAAGGATAAGGATAAGGATAAGGATAAGGGTAAGGATAAGGATAAGGATAAGGATAAGGATAAGGATAAGGATAAGGATAAGGATAAGGATAAGGATAAGGATAAGGATAAGGATAAGGATAAGGATAAGGATAAGGATAAGGATAAGGATAAGGATAAGGATAAGGATAAGGATAAGGATAAGGACAAGGACAAGGACAAGGACAAGGACAAGGACAAGGACAAGGATAAGGATAAGGAAAAGGAAAAGGAAAAGGATAAGGATAAGGATAAGGATAAGGATAAGGATAAGGATAAGGATAAGGATAAGGATAAGGATAAGGATAAGGATAAGGATAAGGATAAGGATAAGGATAAGGATAAGGATAAGGATAAGGATAAGGATAAGGATAAGGAAAAGGATAAGGATGAGGAAAAGGATAAGGATAAGGATAAGGATAAGGATAAGGATAAGGATAAGGATAAGGATAAGGATAAGGATAAGGATAAGGATAAGGATAAGGATAAGGATAAGGATAAGGAAAAGGATAAGGATGAGGAAAAGGATAAGGATAAGGATAAGGATAAGGATAAGGATAAGGATAAGGATAAGGATAAGGATAAGGATAAGGATAAGGATAAGGATAAGGATAAGGATAAGGATAAGGATAAGGATAAGGATAAGGATAAGGATAAGGATAAGGATAAGGATAAGGATAAGGATAAGGATAAGGATAAGGTTAAGGTTAAGGTTAAGGAAAAGGATAAGGATATGGATAAGGATAAGGATAAGGATAAGGATAAGGATAAGGATAAGGATAAGGATAAGGATAAGGATAAGAATAAGGACAAGGATAACGAAAAGAATAAGAAAAGGGACCTAGAAATATTGTTACTCCTAAATAAGTGCTAGTGTGTTGATACATCATCAAATTACATGCTTTATTCGCCAATTATTCGATCTTGTGGGTGTTCAACATGGCGATTGTCAAATTTTTCACTTTAAAATTAAAACATAATGACATAAAAGCTTTTTAGTTTTATCGATTGGACAACAGTTTTTCTATCGGAGCATAAATTGATGCTTTTTGAATATATCGATTAACCAATTGTTGAACTGATGATCGATTGTAGTTATTGTCAGTCAATTGTTAATGTATTGTCAATTATATGAGCCATTGATTATTCACTTTATCTATCGATTATTCGAAGTATCGATCAATAGAAGAACAATCTATTTCAATGAATGATGCGTGCTTCAAAATGCAAGCTTTTTTAAAAAAATGGTGACAAAAAAGCTCATTGCTTCTGGTAAAATATGCAATGAAAATATTTTGTTTTGTCTTGGCATTAGAAATACTATAAAAATATATAGTTTTTGCAAAACAAACTATATAGTTTGATAATCAAAACGATACAACTGCTTCTATCGCATTTACGGCTCTACAAAGTATTTCACTTAAGCAATAATTAAAACATAACAGGATTTGCATTGTTTTTTCGCTACGCTCACACCGCAAGTAAAAAAAAAAATAAAAATAAATAAAACGCAAACACACCAAAAAACAACATTTTTGCATATAAATATTATTATTCATTTACGTTCACATCTATCTACATTTTCTTCATTTCGCGCGGCAGGTCATGTATTTTTCATGTGGAAAAATTGTTAAATTTGTGTGTGTGTTGTGTTGAAAACACAAACACCTACAACAACAACTACAGAAACAACAGGAACTCACTAATTGCCTGCGTGTGTATGTGTGTGTTGGTTTGTATGTATGTGGTGTTATATAATGAATTTTTCATTTTGTGTTTTGTTTTCTTTTTTTTTTTTAATTATTTTATAAATGTTATGTTGTTGACACTTTCATTGTTTGGGCAATTATTTCAAAAGAACAAACATCCCAAATGTTTGAGTTTTTCAGTTTTTATGCTTTTAAGTTGAAATATTTATGTGCAAGTATTTTTAAGGAAAAAAAAAAAAATAAAACATACACATGTGACACATTGCTTAATATGCCATTTAAGCACAACAAAAGCATCAACAAAGTTGAAAGAGCACAATTGTCGCCAATGCAATAATGAGTAAAGCTTTAAAATTGAGTATGTCTTTTTCTGCACTTTGTTGTTGTATTGCTGTTAAAGTTTTTGTTGCGCTCAAACAGTTTGTAGCAACTTGATATTTTTTGCAATTTGTCCGAATTCGGTGAGCAATGAAATATGAGCATTGTTGTTGCGATGCACATTAATGAGCTGTAAAGATGAGCGCATGGAAACGAATCATAAAAAAGTTATAAAAAGCTTGATTAAATTTTGCTCAATTATTCAAATAAAAACGGAATTTTTCATTAAAAATTCACATTTAATGAGTGAAAAGTTTGCAATCTCAAAAGGAAGATATAAGTTTTATAAAAATATATATTTTTATTGCTAGTAATCTCAAGTTGAGAGAGATGAGAACGAATTGCTGCGGTAAAAGTTGATGGGAGAGTAAGACATTCTGCAGTTTGAAAAAATTAACAAAAATTTATTAAATAAATAAAATTTACTTTAAAAAAAAACCCCGTAATGTTTTAAAAATAATAAATTATAATACTTTTGGAAAATGGAACAAAGGAGATCTTGATCTGCTCTCCAGATCTTCAGAAGATCTTGCAGATCTTGAAATAGCTTTGAGCGAGCTCCTTATGATCAATTTTTTTATGCGTTCATGTTGACACATATTCATGTTCTTAACCCTTTCAGCCACCAGGTTGCCTCTGGGCAACTTCTGACTTTGAGGCTTTGTTTCTAGTTCGGGACCACCCCGATTTTTAGTAATAAATTTATAATAATATATTGAAATGTGGCGAATAAGACGAGAAAATCAAAATTAAGAAAATTAATTTTTACAATATAATTTTCAAAGTTATTCCGACTGAACTTATGTGCGCGACCATGTGACTTAAAAAAAAAGCAAATTAAAAATTATATTTTTAAATATTTCCGAGAATTTTTTTAATATGACTTTTCATCATTTATGTCAAAACAACTTTGAGCTTTAGGCTCAAGTTTGTTGACAACAAGGCAAACAACTAACAACAACAACAACGGCTATGTATAGAGCAAATCACACAGCAGACTAGACAGACTGTTTCGTTGGCCGCTACACCAACTCATCAGTAGTCTGACTTTTCAGTAGTCTTGACACAGGGTGCACAATAAGTAGATAAGAACTTAGTTACTAATGTGAAAGCGTTCTCTCTGTCAAAATAAACTTCCGCGTAACTTTGTCCGCATATTGGCAGTATAAATAGGACCATAGTCGCTTGAGTGGATCACAGTGAAAAGTCATGCAAAACTACTGATGAGTTGGTGTAGCAACCAACGAAACAGTCAGTCTAGTCTGCTGTGTGATTTGCTCTATACAGAGCCGTTATTGTTGTTGTTGGTTTTTTGCCTTCATTGTCTTCATGTTGTCTTGTTGTCAACATACTTGGCCTAAAGCTAAAATTTTTTTTCAATATTTCCGAGAATTATCATTATAAGAATTAGAATTATCATCTTATCATTTATTATTTTATGTCTAAATAAGTATTTCCGAGAATTTTAATAATTATAAAGATAATAAAATGTAATAGTATGAATACAAGAGATCTTATTTACATTTTTAGTAGAAATGTAATATTTGGAGTGCTAGAGTTCTTTAAAATTTTTTTAAATATTAGTTGAAATTGTTTGTAGTATCTATTAGGAAAGCAATACGACCTTAGAAACTCGTACTCAGCTTAATTAGGTACAAAACTGCTCCTCAACGAAGTTTGGAATTTTTGGCACCGCCAGAATTAATTCGGGGAATAATTTCGTTCTTATTTTCGGGGCTGAAAGGGTTAAAGCGCTTTTCATGGCATTACTTACTCTCTGAAGAGAATTTAAGTTTTTTTCGATATAAAAAGTTGACCGATCAGAAAAATTCATTGCAATTGAAATAAAGTTTTGTGTCAGATGGGATGTATGGTCCGAATCCTTTTTTTTATTTTGTAAAATTTTCAAATTTATTGAATCTTTTATGGCAACAAAAAATTAATGATCAAAACAAAAAGGAGTTGGCTGTGTTGTCGACACACCTGTGGGTTTTGACGTGACAGCGTAACCTTTGTTTTCAAACTTGTTCTCATCCTTATTTTTGTTCTTATATATGTCCTAATAATTGTCATTATCCTAGCCCAAATTGCTGTTTTAAAGCAATTCCGGACCCATTCGTTGTTCAAATCCCTTTCCTTATCCTTGTTCTGCATAATTCCTCAATCTTTGTTCTAAATGTAGCTCTTAGTGTGTCCAATTCCTTGTTCTATTCCTTATCCCAATCCTAGTCTTCATATTTTTTTCAATCTTGAACTAAATATGACTATAAGAGTGCCTAAGTCCACGTTCTAATCCTTTTCCCAATCTTTGTCTAAATCAGGAGTGCCCAAAACTTTCTTATGGAAGTGCAAACACTAATACATATAGAATCCTACAACCTTTCGTAAACGAAAGCATACTATGTAAGATAACAACAAAATCTACGTAGAAGATCACTGTCACCAAAATGTACCAACAAAGCATACGAAAGTGTTGTTGCTTGCACTTCGGTATAAGCAACGAAAAAAGATCAAAAACAAAAAAGACAAATTTGTTTGTGTATTTTGTATTGCTAAGTGCGGAGTGCTGTGTGTGTAATACACACTGTGTATATTAGAATACACAGCCTATGCCTAAGTGGTTTTACAAAAACAAATGTGCACCAAGTGCATAGGGCTTGGGCACCTCTGGTCTAAATCCTTTTCTAATTCCATGCTTTAATCCAAAGCAAATCCTTGTGCTACTTCCTATAATATTCTTGGTCCTAATCTTTATCCAAATCGTTGCACTCTAGTCTTTGTCCTAATGCATATCCAAATTCTTGTTCTGTTATACCAACAAGTAAAAATATTTTTGTTTTTACTTTTATGTCGTACATTTACATTTACTTAAGCGTCATGCAATATATTCATGCAACGATGGTGCATTTAGGTTACTTTTAGCGGTTCTCTGAAAGGTCTCATGATGACTTTAATTTTTGTTTTATTTCCATATGGCTCCATAAAATTTACCGTAACGCCTAAAGTCACGAACTTATAATTCCATGTAACATTTTTTATTGTTGTTGCACTTGTACTGCATACGGCGGTTGCCAACGTGGTTCAAAAAAATTTTTTTTCATTTTCTCATTTTCGTTAAAGAAGCATGTTTTGCTGTCGTAAAATAACATGTTCAGTATCACTTCTACTCTGGCGAGTAAAAATTCCATGCAACAATACTCCAGTTTTGTTGCATAAGCCTCTAACTTCGCGACCAGACTGCGTTATAATTTTTTTTATATTTTTATAGTTAAATTAAGTAAAAATTCTTCATTTGCTTTTTATAAAATTTACCGTAGCACATATACTCGACGGCAAATAATTCCATGCAACCCCGTTGCATTATAGCCGCATTTTCAATCTTGCATCAGCTCTCTTCATGGCCTTATGACGTCATCAGTTTTTCATCTATTTTAGTCGTAATGTTTAAAAACCAGTCTTAACTGACATATAATCATTTTTTCGTTAACACCCATACATAACGGGTTATAATTCCATGTTTCTCAATATGTTTTCATAAAACATTCCGTGTTTTATATGCAATAATAAATTGCCGACTAAACGGTTGGAGCAATTTTGTTGGCATTTAGTATAAAGATTTTCCTGACTCAAGATTAAAAGATAGGCTGGACCGATTTTAAAGAAACTCTGTATTAAAAACGAAACCAAATGAAGCTGAACCGAAGACTAACGAACAAACACGGAGATGAACGAAGGCAAACGAAGATGAACCGAAAGTTAAATCCGAAAAACGAAGCCAAACTTGACCGAAAATTAAATTCGCTGTTTTTTCCTTTTTCCTACTTTTTTTCCTACGAATGAAATCAAAAAGTTTCTTCACAAAAGTTTAATGATTTTTTATGAACTTTTATTTTCTTAAAAACAAAAATGAAAGTTTTGGGGTTACTGAGGAAATAAGACGAAAAGTTGAAATATCTGGTCAAAGATGGAATCGGAGGTAAAAATGTTGTTAAAACGAATTATAGTCCTTGTTGAGATCTATCTCAAAATAATAATCAGTATGGCACAAGAGTTGAGACTTTTTAATTTCCAATAGACTCGAGAAAGACTTTTAAAAAATTATTTAAAATTTTTTAATTCTATTTGGAAATATCTTCATTTTTCCCCAGCATTGTTAGATATCGAACTATAAAAACGAAATAAGAAACAGATATAAACTTTTATTTTTTTTTGTTTTTTGTCCTTTTGCTACAACTGATATCGAAATTGAGAAATACTACTTCTTTAATCCTTCATATGATGTACTTTTTTTCTGATTATATTAATTTTTTTTTTTTTAATAAACTGTTTTTCATTGAAATAGTATTTAACTATTCCTCATTAAAGCTTATTTTGTATAAATATCGTATTATTTAAGTTTTTTAGTTATTATCTTGAGTTTTCTTCAATTCTATACGAGTATTCAAAATTTGTAGGTGTTTTTTCGTTATACAGTGTCATCAATTGGTAAATGTTGTTTGAGTTTTCCATTGTTAAGTGTGAATATTTTGGTGTATTTGTATGTTTGTTCAAGGAAACTTATAATTAAAAAAAAAACAAAAAAAAAATCTAAATATTTCTAAAATGTTCTATTGAAAAAGAAAATAACTACTTATTCGTTTATTATATGACATTCTTTCCAACTATATAAATATATTTTAATATATATTTATTTCTATACTTACCCTTTACTACAATTTTCTACGAATGCAACGATTATGTGTGACTAAAAAAAAAAAAAAAACTCTAACTTAAACTTTTCCTTTCAAATACAACCACTTTTGTACTTCAATCACTTTCCTCTTTTTTTTCTAGTCTATCACTATTTTCATTTTATTTTCCTCACCTTCTATGCCGTTCTATTGAGTTCTTTATCTTCACTTTGTTGAAATTTTTATTGTTTTTTTTATTATTTTTATGCGAAAACTTTTTTAACTAGATACTTAGACCTGATTCGGAAAATTAAAAAAAAATTTTTCATCAGTTAGTTTTTTCATTGCAATATTTGCAAATTTTCAACATAAATACCGTTACAATTTGACTTTATTTGCTTTGTCTATAGTTTTGATTTTGCGATTTTTATATTTATATACCTACATACATATATTTATATAGAACGTTAAATAAAAGTTAAGTATATTTACGAGTTTATTCAAAGTTTTTAAAAAAAAAAAAATCATGTATTCTATCATCTGTTGGAATAATTGTGTTGTTGGCAAAAGTTCAGACCTCAACGAGCTTATTTTGAGCTTATAAAAAAGTTGTAACCATAAGTCGTGAAAATTTATTTTTATTTTCAAAGCAAACATATTTATAAATTTATATAAAGCTTTATTATATCGCTTAAAAGCTAAGAATACAAACTGTCTTCACAAAGCTTTAGAAAGGTTTAAATTCAAGATTCATAATATTGAATAGCTACATGTTTCAATGACTTTTTTCGAATATCGCATTGATATTGCGCTCTGAAGCTGATGCTGGCTTGCGCTTGCAGCTGGGAGCAACTGTATTAAGCTGATAGTGATTATACTGCGCGCTTAATGCTTGAAGGAGAGAAACTTTGTTGCGCTGGCAGTGATTAAACTATGCGCTTGTTGCTTTTAGATGGAACCAGCTTTATTGAGGTGGTGCTGTTTATAGGGCATACTTGCTGCTTGTCGATAGCTTCTATTTTGTGTTCATTTTCTTGTGTGAAAAATAATGTCGTTTGCGTACTGCGAAATAAATTCCTATCCTTTAAATTTTGTATGAACAAAATAACGCTAGAACAAAGCCAGCTAACAACGTAATGTTGTGTTTCGTTGCTTCCTTTCCGTTTTGTTCTCTGCACTTTTTTCACTCCAAAAATTTTCATTAATTTCGCAAAATACAAAATAAAAACTGAAAAGCCACCAACCACCCGATATCTTTTTTTCACATTAAGAGTGTAGGCAACAAAAACGAAAGGATGTAAAGAAAAAAATATATTTGTATTGCGTTGTTAGTATTAAGGTTTGACTCTAGCGTAATTGCCCAGCAGGAAATTAAAAAGCGCTTCTAGGAACAGCGCATTTTTTGTATGCTTTCAGGATGCGCTTTTCAGACTTCAGAGTTGTGGAGCTCATATTTTTATATACATTTTGTTCACAAGTAATCAAGAAAGGAAATAGCAGAGCGTAAAGACATACGGCTCTAATGCCAGCAGTCCGAGTTCAATCCACGCATGTGACAAAAAATAAAATTTTCTCGCTTTGTTTCTATGTATAGTCCAAGAAGAACACAACGCTCAGTTCTCGCTACGTTTTGTTATTTAGTATAATGAGAGCGAAGCGCCTTCATCTGATGACATGCTAATGTTAAAAAAGGCTCTATCCATAAGGAGAACAAAGCGCTCTACTGCTTTTGGGGAGCGCTTCAAATGCGCTAATGAAGCGCTCAGTTTCCTGCTGGGTGTAGACAAACAAAATAAAGATAATTAAGATCAGAAACAAAAGATCACAACAACTGCGTTCAAAGAAAAAGACATAAGGACAACAACGGTTGAACAACACAGAAAGAATACAAAAATATATCAAATAAATAAAACAAGAACAACGACAAC
Source organism: Pherbina coryleti (assembly GCA_943735915.1). Taxonomy (NCBI): domain Eukaryota; kingdom Metazoa; phylum Arthropoda; class Insecta; order Diptera; family Sciomyzidae; genus Pherbina; species Pherbina coryleti. The sequence continues at coordinate 178,742,731 of OX030948.1, forward strand.
CGAAATTAACAATCGAGATTGAAGAAAAAATTGCCAAAAGCAACATAAAAGGTCTACCACTACAAAACATGATCAATAAAAACCAGAAAAAAAATAAAACTGTAGTAACCAGTTGCTTCAAGCTTAAAATCACCTTGCACTTTAAACACTTTGGGCTTTTTCTAAAAGATTAAGCATGAAGCATTTTTCAGCAGCGGTTGCCATCTTCAGCTTCAGTGCCCAATGAACTGAAACAAAAACTCAAAACTGTGTAAGCAAGCGAAATAGAAGTTAAAGCCGCTGAAAACTATTTTTCAAGTTGCTTCAAGCTCAAAATCAGCTTGCACTATAAATACTTATAGCTTTTTCCATTAGATTACACATGAAGCGTTTTTCAGCAGCGGTTGCCATCTTGCACTATAACAGTGGTGATTAACGCATGGTTCAAGCATCAAAAAAGAGAGCTTTTCGAGTGCACAGCTCTACACTTAAACGAGAAGATGTTAAAAGCTCTCACAATATTTGGTGGAAGGAAATCTTATCGAGTGTTGGATTTTCAATATAATCATTTCTTTTTTACTTTTCTGTTTGTTTTTCGCTTTTTTAACATAGAAAACATTATAAAAAGGTAAAAGAAGAAAATAATGTGCTAATATTTTTCCTGAAACATTGCGAAATATTTAACCCTGGAAGGACTTGCTTCGTCGAATCGACGACGCATTTTTTTTCCTTTTTGTATAACAAGCCAAAAAACTTAAACTGTGAAAATAGTTTTTTGTATTAAAAACATTTATAAATAAAATGCATTGCATTTTTCCTTTACTCTTAATAAACTTCATAATCAAGAACAAGTGATTTTTAAAGATTTTGTTGGATAGGAAATTAGTAGGGCCATATTAAAACATATTGTCGTCGATTCGACGAAACATGAACTTTATGTATAAAAAATAAGCATGTCCTTCCAGGGCTAAGTACTTTCATAAATAAAACAGCGAATGACTCCCATACCACATGAACGCTCTAAGCATACTGACTTGAAATTAAAGCACAGCAAAAAAACAAACTTTTTCGCAGTGTACAAACACAGCGAGCCGATTGCTACTTCGTGTGCAAAAGCTCAACAGCACACGATGACCGCGGGCTATGGGAAACCATGTAGTGAGCACCACTGCACTATAAATACTTTGAGCTTTTCCTTACAGATTAGACATGAGGCTTTTTTTCAGCACCGGTTGCCATCATCAGCTTCAGCCCGCACTTTAAGCGCAGCCTACCTAAAAGTTTTTTTCTCGCCTTTCCTATACAGGCAAATTGCTTACAAAGCTTCTACATAACTTTTGCCAGCCTACAACAATTGCAACAACAACATTAACAACTATCATCATTGCAATCATTTGTAAAGCAATATCTAATGTTGAAGAAGCTTTTCAGAAGCTTTTCTTTATCATCAAAGCTTCAAGGAATGTGTTATAGACACTTTAACACTTTTGTATGTGTAGCTTTTGATATTTTCATACAACTTATGTACATACATATAAGTTCAATTTAAATAGTATGTAAACGCAATATTTCAATGACAAAGCAAAGCAAAATTTTTAAGTTTTTTCCATATGAACTTTTTATGTTTTTTTATCATTTTGGCAAAAAAAAAAATAAAATTATTATATAAATAAATCTTCAAACATCCGAGTTGGGCCTAACTTCAAAGCTTTCTCAGAGCTTTTCACGGACCAAACTAAATCAATTCAACCCAAAACCTACTATTACTAATCTTCACAACCCTCTCTATTCTTAAATGTATTCTTAATTCCTTTTTTCTTACTATGTTTTCATTTTATTTGTATGTACTTTTTATTTTTTTATAATAGCCTTATTTTAAGTTATTTACAAATTAAATTAATTATTTTAAAAAAAACCAAAAAAAAACTTCTATTCTACTTTCATTCTACTTAACTAAATTCAAATAAATTAAATTAATTAATTTAAAGCCATCGTTAAGTGGTCGTCGTCCTAGCTGGATTGAACAGAGGGTCAAAATTCAGACACGAAAATTTAGCATCAAAGTTAGTTTCAAATTCAACTTTTTTTACAATTATATATATTTAACAATATTAACCAAAAAATAAAAAAAACTAAAACTACTGCTATTTTTCTCTTACATACATATATATATATATATATAAATTAATTCCAATATAATATAAATTTTATATTATATTTATACATATATATATATATATATATATAATATTAATATGCTCTATACATATATTTATTTAATCCAAAAACATAACCTTCAAAGAATATAACACCCTAATTTTTTTTTAGTTTTATTTTTAGAAATTTTTTTGTTTTTAATTTTTTGTTTGTTTATTGCTTCAAACTTAGTGCAAAGTTGTTAAAAAGCTTTTAAAAGTACCCACATAGTTCACAATAATAATAGTTTCAAAACAATTTTCTTTTCTAATTGGCCGCTTAAGTAGAGCAGCTTTTAAGTTTTACAATTATTTTATCCTCTTACTTAAAGAGAGCGAGCTTTTATTTTCAAAAGCTTTTTGCAGTATTTTATTTGGTAGTTCTTTTAATTTTATTTTTCAATCATCTCTTGAAAACACACAACTAAGTAAAAACAAACCATAACAACAACAACAGAAACTCTATGAGGTTTCAATTTTTAATCTATTCTATGTGTGTGTGAGTGTTGTACATTTCATTTTTCAGCTTTCAGTAACCGCTTTTTCCAATGTAGCGAAAAATAAAAATTTTAAGTAATTTGTTATTTGTAAGAATAATACATGTTACTGCGTGTAAATTGCATGTGGAATGTTTTGGGAAAATTGGAGCATGTCTTAAAGTGATAAAAAAATATTTAAAGTGGTACATTTTAGTAACTTATTTTTTTATTTTTTTTTTTTTTATTTAAACAAAGTGAAATAATTCTGATGTTATTAAGACTTAATACCCCATTTCGATAAAATCTTAAATTTTTTGTTCCATATGTCAATTAAAACACAAACAACTATTATAAAGAGACAAGAATTAAAAAAAATTTCTCAAAAAAATAAGTGTCAAGAAAGTAGTAATACACTGGTGAGCATAAAAACAAAACAAACAAAAACAAGTGAAGAAAGAGCATGAAAAACCACAATTTTAAGAACAACAAGAACACTGTATTTTGCTTTGATTGCCTTAACGGCATTATTTTTACTCTTTGGGGTGAGCACATAATTAAGCGCATATGGTTATTATCAAGTCTAACTTAAACTATTGTTGAAGGCAGTTTAAAAAAATATTCCTTTGTGCATTAAGTGAACAAGTTGATAAATGGGGAAAGGAAAATGTTAAAATGACCTTGAAAGAGGTCAAATTACAGTGCTGCTTAAGAATGGTCTGTCGATGAGAGCAATTGGCAGAGAAATTGAGAGATCGGAGACAGTTGTTCGAAATTTTTTGAAAAAAGGGGACAGTTATGGAATCTATAAAAATACTGGAAAAAATCAAAGCTGACCAGTCGGGATAGACGTCGAATTGTAGCTACTGCAAGTAATTCGATGTTGAGTGCGAACGATATAATGAGTTCCTGCGACTTAGAAGTGTCCCGGTTTACAATATATAGGGCTCTTAAGCAATCCGGTGTAATTGTAAGACAACGCTAAAAGGTTGCACCGAGACCAAAAGATCACCACAAGGCTGCGCGTCTTGAGTTTGGAAAGAAGAACATGTCAACTGATTGGACCAAAGTATGTTTATTTTTTTAACTTAAACACATGTTTTATTTTGTGATGAAATTAGCTTTCAGATTATTTTTTCTAACGAAAAAAAAATTAATTTGGATGGTCCGGATGTGGTTACCTGTTACTGGAGAGATCTACGCAAAGAACCATGATATTTCTCCAAGAGAAACTTCGGAGGAGGTTCTGTGATGGTATGGGACGGTTTTTGTTTGAAGGGAACTTTAGAGCTGGCCTTCACTAGTTGCCACATGAACTCCGCCGAGTACATAGACATACTTAAAATGAGTGTACTGCCTTTTTTGAAGAGTAACCGCACAAAAAATATGTTTTTCAACACGCATCGATACACTCAAGCAAAGTGACTAAAGCTTGGCTTTGTTCGGAAAAAATTAATGTGTTAGAATGGCCAGCATGTTCTCCGGACATGAATCGCATCGAAAACTTTTGGACATTCTAGTTCATAGAATTTATGAAAATAATACCCAATACAACACTATAAAAAAAAAATAAATAACTGCCCATTTCAGCCCTTGAAAGGACTTTGACCTAGCTTCTTATGATCAATTGTGTTGTGCGTGTTATTAAGTTTGTACACAATTGACCGAGAAATGGACCTACAGGCTTAAAGCCGACTCCGAACGGCGATGAACGGAATGTTCTTATTCTCAAGAAGCTTTACATGGCATTTTTATTACTCTCTGAGGTTTGCCATTGTCTGCAGAGAGGTGGCGGCCGTACAGAAAAATTATTTTAATTCAAATAATTTTCTGTCGCTGCTGGGATTCGAACCTGGGTCTCCAGGTTCTTTGACATAGCGGCCACGCACTTCAACCAACTACGCCACGGACGCCACAACACTATAACTGACCTAAAATCTGCAATAATACATGCTTGGGACTCTCTAGAAGCTTCGACCCTAAAATCTCTTATAAAAAGCATGCCAAATCGCGTATTTGAGATTCTCCAAAATGGAGGAAGTTCTACCCATTACTAATTTTAACTTTATACTTTTTTTTTTAGTTTGTTTTGAATAAATACTTTTCTTTCGATATATACTATGACTGCATTTAATTATGTGCTAATCCCAAAAAGTGAAAAAATTCCGTTAAAACAATCAAAGCAAAATACAGTGTTCTTGTTGTTGTTCTTAAAGTTGTGGTTTTTCATGCTCTTTCTTTAATTGTTTCTGTTTTTTTGTTTTTGGTCCTCTAAGTTTTGTTACAGTGGAAAATATAGTTGCGGTTAATTATATGCTCACCAGTGTATTGAAAAACTTTTAACAACTGTCAGAACTAAGTGTTTAGAGACATAAATAATAAATAATTAAAACAATTTGATCATTTATAACAGTCTATTAATTCTATTGTCTATTCGAATTAAGAGACATAAATTACAAGACATGTCTTGAAAATAGAAGTGTCAAGACCTCGTAATAGGTCTGTTTCCGTACTCGTTTCGACTTGAAGTTACTTGCAAGCGTTTCCGTACACATTTTTCTTACACAAGAGTAAGTAAGAACATGTAATTTTTCTTACATTTTTTTTACAAGAGAGAAGAAGAACAAGCAAAATGTCCCTCTCTATTACTCGAACTTTACTTAAACTTTACTTGAAAAATTTCTTGAACAAACTTCTTTGAATTTTCCATTCTTTTAAATAAATCAACCAGCAAATTCAATTTATATTTAATTTCAATTGTCAAAGAACAGCTGTTGTGCTTGAAATTTCTTTGAAGTCGTTTCCGTACTTTTTGGCAAATTTTCTACTTATTAAGGTTGGAATAAATAAACTTGTCGCATGGGTGAGAGCGCACGGGTCGTTTGAATCTAACCTAACCCGAAAGTCCTTGCACTTCAGATTTTTTTTGGCAGAACTGGTTTCCGAGATATGAATTTATGGAAAAATACTTTTCCCAAATCGAACAACGAGCTATTTCAGTTTATGCGCCATTTGAAAAATGTAATGTTTGGTTCAAATTTGTTTTTTTTACAGTGTACAAAAAAGGTGTGTGTATGTACGTGTACGGGTCTTCGTTCTGCCCATATGTGTATACGGACACCCTGAAACACACACAATCCCATAAAAATACTGCCCCACATATACACACACATACAGTCACAGAATAATCCCAACAAGAGCGCGCTCCACAGCACGGCCCCATACAATACTTTGTAGTTTCAACTAACTTTGTGACTGTGAACACGTCGAATAAGCTTGGTCAAACGGTACGAGCTACGATATTTCGAAATGTCTTCTTTAATCTCAAAAACTTCTCACAGTACTCATGCACTTTCACATGGAGAAAATCGAAGCAATGTGTGTTTCTTGTGCTTGAAGAAGAATAAAACGATGTTCAAAGTGTCAAGTTCATCGAGATCGCATTTGCAAAAATCACTTCAGATTAATCTCGACAATTTGCTGAGTGATGAAAAATTACCGAAAGTTGTCTGCACTGCTTGCTAGAGAAATATATACCAAAATATATCGGAGAGAGACTCCGGAAGCGCAAATCTTCAAACCCTTCGATTACCAGATTTTTCCAAGTTTCAAAAGCCAAATTTATGTACAAGATATCAGGCTGGGAAGTGTTGTGAGTGTAATTTGTGTGAGCTTGCAAGATGGAACGTCACAAAGCCCCTTTTGACTCGATCTGTTCAATCGTCTGCTCCAAAATTTGTGAAACGGTGTTCAAAATGCTTCATCGTACCGAAAGGTGGCACTTCTCATAAATGTACTAAAGCGGCTACGTTAAAAAATCTCCATAGCTATGTTGACAACTCATTACGACAGAAATTAAAGGAGCAACTCACAGTACACTGGTTAAGGATATTTCTAATAAGCACGTTTTTGAAGAAAAAAGACAAGGTCTACCGATCTCACTGACGCAGCCCGCTGGAGGGAAAGCTATGAAAATTATTGTGAACCCGTCCTGCAATACAGCTGCCCCTGCAATTACTCCTTATCTCTTGTCTGGACAAGATTTTGTGAAAATTCTAGTAGTCAATAAGATAGTGAACCATATGCAGGGCGAATTCCAGGAAGAAACATATAAGTGGACTAAACTCTGTAATGTGCAAAACGAAATAACCCATGGAGGCGCCGGATTCAAAGGAAGTTCTTGCAAAATATTGTTGGATAAAATCGATTCTCTCCGGGCTATTTGTGCCGTGGGCTGTTTAAAATATGTAGAGACTCTTAAGGACTTTTATAGGGTCGTTAACGAATGTTTCGGAACTCAATTGAACCCTTCTTACAGAGAATCAATTGGGAAATTTAAATCGAGCTATTTAGCTTTTGGTATATTTATCAGTCACACCAAAGGTACATGCGGTATTTTATCATATCGAAGATTTCTGTGAAAATTCTAAGAGAGGTCTTGGATTTTATAGCGAACAAGCTATGGAATCCGTACATTCCGATTTCAAAACCGTATTGAACAAATATAAGGTTCCTGAGACCCACTCTGATTATGATTCTAGGTTGTTGAAAGCTGTTATTGAATATAATAGTAATCATGTATAATATATAAACGTTGTTCTGTCATATTTATACAATTAGTGAATACAGAATATTTTTCATAATAAATAATGTATTGTATGTGGCCGTGCTGTGGAGCGCGCTATTGTTGGGATTGTTCTGTGACTGTATATGTGTGTGTATGTGTGGGAATATTTTTATGGGATTGTGTGTGTTTCAGGGTGTCCGTATACTCATATGGGCAGAACGAAGACCCGTACACGTACATACACACATCTTTTTCCTACACTGTAAAAAAAAACAAATTTGAACCAAATACTACATTTTTCAAATGGCGTATAAACTGAAATAGCTCGTTGTTCGATTTGGGAAAAGTATTTTTCCATAAATTCATATCTCGGAAACCAGTTCTGCCAAAAAAAAATCTGAAGTGCAAGGACTTTCGGGTTAGGTTAGGTTCAAACGACCCGTGAGCGAATTCTCATAAATGTTAAATTGAAGTTGACAGCTCATACAAAATCTGAAAGCGAAAATTGATAACATGCAAAGCCGATTTTGTTGTTGCTTTTAATTGATTTTGACAATTGTGGGTACTGAGAAGAGAGTACGATCAGACCCGAGACAACCTTATTTATTCAACCATGCTGTCTATTACTCGAACTTTACTTAAACTTTACATGAAACGAGTACGGAAACAAACCTAATATTGAAAAAAATATAGCTGCCAAGCAGCTGTCAAAATTAAGAGTTCACATAAAATAAGCGAACAATTGGAATTGAAACATATGATCATTGACTATTCTAGAGAGGATTTTATGTATAGTATATTCATTTTAATATGGAATAAGGAACAGTTAGAATTGAAACCTGGTTAAACCTGATGGCTTTTATTATAGGCAAAAATATAGGATTTACCCTGAAACGCAAATTTAAAAAAAAACTTATGTTCTTTTAATTTTGTTTCATTTTGGCTATGGTATACTTCTCTAAGTCGCTTCACCTAGTGTAGAAAATATTGTTCCTGTGCGACGCCTAGTTACCTCCTCCTTAGAGATGATATCAGATGACACAGTGATCTGTAAAATAACCAGATACTTATGATTTGCAGACTTAACTTGGACTTGGAGTAAATTATATGATTGCTGCTCAGTAACTGACAGTTCAAAATTTCTCTGCTTGCCTCTGTCTATTGAAATTATTCCAGTGGCATATAACATTATTTGTGTTCCCAGATCGTAAGCTTTTCTCCGATGCTACCCTTAGCCATACTACCTCATTGTTTTGGACGAAAAGAAAGTCGGGATGCTCCTCTTTTGAAAAAGCAGTCTACCCATTCTGTCTACCCTACCTAATACCCACCATAGGTTAGGCTAGGTTGACGCGGCTGTCTCTTATGCGACACACTAAGAGCAATTAGGCCCGTTGTGATACCAGGAGTTAATTATTTTCCACTCTATCTAAACCAATTGGAGCTATTTATAAATTCGGTATACCGAAGATTTTGAGAGCTCATCTAGGTCACTGTGTAACCAGTTACCTAGGAAAAGGTGGCGAACCCGGGGTTAATTATTTTCCACTCTATCTGAATCAATTGGAGGTATTTATAAAGCTGAGTATTCGGTAGACCGAAGATTTTGAGAGCTCATCTAGGTCACTGTGGAACCAGTTACCTAGGAAAAGGTAGCGCCCCAGCGCTGGGCATGTGCAGAGAAGATGTGTTGTGGATTCTACCTCCTCCTCGTTTCTGCAGCTTCTACAGAAGTTGTTATGGAGGATTTTTAGTCTTCGAGCATGGTTTCCAATTAGAATTAGGCACTGTCCTGTTAGAATGTCTATGACAATATTTATTTGGTCCTTTCTAAGGGAAATTAGTTTCTTTGAGCGTTTTAAGTCCAGGGTTGGCCAAACTTGACACGCTGTATGGCGTGTCATACATGTGGCGAAAGGTATTCAAATTTGTTTCTTATCTGTCGATAAGGGTTTAGTAGTACCGTTACGAGCAAGTTCGTCTGATTTGCAGTTTTCTGGGAAGTCTCTATGTCCGGGGATCCAAGATAGAAATATATTGAGCTGCTCTGTCATCTCATTTAGAAATCTGCAGTAGGCTTGGGTAGTTCATGAACAAACTAGTTCAATTTGACTATTCCCACTCATGAACTATGTGAACTAGTTCAGTATTTCTCGTTCTTTTAGTTCATTTTAGTTCAATTGATATTGCAGCGAGTAGGAACAAAACGAACGAGGGCAAGAATAACTAAATTTACCATGCTATGGTTTGAGTCCTTGGTTTGAGACACTTTTTGTTTATGCACTAATACAAATGGTGAATTTGATGGATATCACATATTCATACCAAGTTTGTTTCATTTTGTATACCTGGACATGAACGAGTAAACGAAATGAACTAAAAGACCTAACGAACTAAAAGAACGAACGAACTAAAAGACCTAACGAACTAAAAGAACGAACGAAGTAAAACATGCAACGGATAAAAATAACGAACGAACTAAAAGAACTAAGTAAATGAACGAACTAGTTCATTACATACGATTGAACTAAAAAGAGCGATCTTTGTGGTGAACTAAAATGCCCAAGCCTAATCTGCAGCAGCTTAGGACTGTTTAAGATGTTGTTACAACAGATTCCAGGGCTTTCAAAGCGGCTTGACTATCAGATAGAATACAAATATCTCTAGTTGATATATCATTCATCTGAAGCCAAGTAACGGCTTCGTGTATCGCAGTAACTTCCGCTTGGAAGACACTGCAGTGGTCGGGGAGTCTAAAGGCAAGGCTGATGTTTAGTGATTCAGAGTAGACTACTCCCCCTACTTTGCCATCTAATTTTGATCCATCAGTGTAGATTGGTAGATATATGGTTGGATCCATCAGTGGCATTGTTTGGTGTAGGACTCCCAAACTCCCATTCACTTCTGGAGGGAATTGTTATATCAAACTTTTTGTAGAATAGAAGTTTTTGCGTGATGTAGTCTGCGGTTTTAGGTATTGCAGGAAGAAGTTTCCTAATGTTAGAGTGTCCTATTATTATTATTATTTCCTTTCCATTGGGAAGTGGCTTTAAGACGGATTGCTGTGTTTGCAGCCATCTGTTTTAATAGGATAACTAGTGGTGTCAGGTGGAGCATAATGTCGAGGGCGTTCGTTGGAGTGATTCTCAGCACTCCGCTGATGCACAGCTCAGCTGACCATTGAACTTTGCGAAGTATATTGAGGTGTGTTTGTTTGTTTTGTGCGGGCCACCAAACTATAGCACCATATAACAATATTGGCCTCATAACAGTTGTATAGACAGTGAGTAACCTTAGGTTGTTATCCCAATTCCATTTGTTACCCATTGCTTTCTTTCATGAATATAGGGCTATATTGACTTTTTTGGCTCTCTGGAGCAGATTGGGTTTCCAATTAAGTTTCCTATCTAAGATGACACCCAGGTATTTTGCTTGTTCCGAGAAATTTAGTCTAGTATTTCCCAGTTTTGCAGGACTGATTGTGGGTAAGTTGAGTTGTCTAGTAAAGACCACCAACGCAGTTTTATTAGGATTAACGCTGAGTCCACAGCTGATAAACCAGTTTACGAGAGTGTTTAGACAATTTTGCATGATATCTCGCAGAGTGGATACATATTTTCCTGAGATGACAATAGCAACGTCATCAGCGTAGGCTATCACCCTGTACCCCTCTCGTTTCAGTTTACCCAGCGATTCATTCACCGCTAGGTTCCAGAGTAGAGGCGAGAGAACTCCTCTCTAAGGAGTTTCCCTTGGTGCAGATCAGAGATTTGTATAAGACCATTCGTAATTTTTTGCCACCCGAATAACATTCGTCGTCAGGCACAATCGCACTCAAAAATTAATGCATTTATACCGCTCGAGTTCGTCAACAACGATTGCTGCTAAGCACAGTTTGTTACGATTGCGAATGGATACAAAGGCAGCATCCAGAAAAAGCAGGTATTCGGATGATTCGCTTTAAACTCGAGTGTTAGCTGCTGCATGATTTTTTGTTGTTTTGATACTTCTCTGCCTTTCTCTAGCAATGCTTTGTGTTGTTTGTTTTCTTTAGCTTTAATATTTACCATTTTTTTTCTTTGTTTCTTGGTGCGAATGGACATAAAAGCATGAATATTTCTTGCTTTTGGTGAATGTTGTGAATGTCTTGCTTCGTCGGGCATTCATGTGTTGTAGGCATTCGTAACCGTGAGCGATCGTACTCTATGGCATTCGTACCACAGCGATTGGCGCATGTATTTGCGAATTAATTTAAATGCGGAAGGCACATTCGTAGCTCGTATATTGACGAGACATTCGAAACGCAATTTGAATGCACTCAAGTTGTTCTCTGGTACAGATCTTAGCGTGGATGCTGTTCCGAGTTTTGCCCTTATAATCCTGACTACTAGCATTTGATTTATTAAGTGCTATTAGCACAGAATCCATCCCAAGCTTCGTCAGCGCATTAGTGAGAACCTCTGCCTTGACATTGTTAAAGACACCTTCTATATCAATGAAAGCTATCATTGTATATTCCATCTGATGAAGGGTATTTTCAATGGTAGATACTATGGAGTGGAGAGCTGTTTCCACAGATTTGCCTTTGGCGTAGGCATGTTGTGCTATATCTCAAGTAAATTTTTATTAGTGTTGATACCCACCATAGTTGTATCTTATTGTTTTGGCCAAAAACATTCAGTTTTTTGTCAGTCCTATTTCATTAATTTATTCAAAATTTTTGTGCTTTGATCTGCCCTGTTCGAAGTTGATGAACTTTCATCAGTTTTGATTATCTTTGGTCATCTTCCATTAGCTTAAAATAGGATACTATTGAACAGGCGAGTATTAATGTAAAATTGTAAAGTTTTCATATTAATATAAAGTAGACACATGAAGATTGTAAAATAGTGTAAAATAGATCAAACGACAATTGGCTGACTTGACCTTATAGGCAGATGTTCGCTCTTTTAACAAAAAAAAAATTCATCCATTTGGGGATCAACGGCTAAACGCCCCGAACTCTTCCTTGAGACTTGAAATAACTTTTGCATCATTGGCGCTTACCTTGTCATTAAAAAAAGCCTAAAAAAAGAAGTTTCCAGTGACAAATGACAAAATCTCGGCGACTAAATCTTTCAGTTGGCAGATCTTTCACAAAAAGTTTGTGGGGGGTTTCTTGTTGATCATTTGTGTTATTTTCTATGACCAAGCCTCCACGATTGTTTATGACATATGTTGAAAAATATGTAAATCATATTTATCAATAAAAAAACCGTCAGATTTATATGAGTCACACTATGTTTCAAAAATTTTCACGATTACGATCCCAGAGGTCCCGGGTTCGAATTCCGGTCAGGTCATGATCCTACCCTATAACCTTTCTACATTTTCTATCCACATTTCTAATCAACTGAGAGTATTTTATTGATGAGATTGCCTTATAACTTGAATTGGCCAAGGGAAAGACAGTAACACTTGCCTCAGATTCAAATGCACAATCTTCGGTTTGCCATGACGCTTAAAACATCCTACACATGTTTCACTTGATTGCGCTTTCCTACCCACTAATCTATCACCACATTTCGAACCAAGGAAAACTTGGCTGAATAGGTATTACACCTGATCATCCTTGGTTCAAGGCTAAAAAAAAAGTTATTGAATATTTCTGTCATCACTAAAACGTAATTTTATCAAGTATGAAATACAACTTTAAATTTACTAACTTAATCCTATAAACTTATTCAATTAAGTCCAACTGAAAAAACTATCTTCAATTCAGACAATTCAAAAATGTACGAGAAGATTAAAGCTCCTTTCAACAATTGCTCAAAGCTTATAACAATCAATTTAAGCTCCGAGCAGTCTTCCTTTTATTTCTAATAGTTTTGAAAATATTGCCAGATGCTAAATAGCACATCCCTTTATTTTAGAAGTTTTATCCTTAAATTACTACGAGTAAAACCCATAAAGTAATAGTAAAAATATATCCTTTATGACAGCAATAAATATCAATGCCCGAACATAAGAAACAATTTACTCTTTTGTTTCCTTTCCTATTTTGTTCCTCCTCACTGCAATGTTCAGTGTCGAAATAACTGTATAAATGCCCCCACAATCAGACTGAGCCAAAGATTTGAACATATTTTTTTCCCAACACTGTATTGTAGTGGCTCTTATGTTTAAATCTAATATTTTTCCATAAGTTTTCCTTTTTCAGTTCGTCGGTTTGTTGTTTCTTGGCATTTAAATTGGCTTTTTTGCTTTATCGATTTGCTAGAACATCCTTGTATGAATGTTCTGTCAGTTTGTTGCTTTGTTTATTCTTTTCTCCCTTTTCGCCTGTCTTGTCATCAGTACAAATGTATATATTTTGAGCTTTGCTCTCCTCCTGTTACGCCATCAATCACTCGTTGGCAATCAATTAAGCTTTTTTTTTTCTTTCGGTTTCTCTTTCTCTCGCTCTCTCACACTCTCTAGTATTGGCTCCCAATTCAATCAGTTCGTCTTGCTTACATTTTATAAGATTTATGTGTTGAAATTTTGATTTAAATGCAATTCAAGACAGACAGACTGATGCACAGATAAATATATATGTACATAAATAAAGAATTGCAAACTGAGATATATAGACATATGAAAGCAGATAGACAGACAGAGCGAGCACAATATATGATGATCCCAAAATCAAATAAGTCAGAATAAAAATTATTGAAAGGATAAAATATTTTGCTATGAATAACTTGAAATAAATGAAACAAAATTCTTTCTTTCTATCTTTAGAGAAAACTATAACAGAAAATTATTCTAGCGAAAGTTAAAATCCGAAAAGATTGAGCAAGAGCTTTACAATTTAAACCCTTTACAGAGGCTTTGTAATGCCAGAAATTGAATAAAATTTATTGATAAGACCAACATAAGAAAGTTTTGCAATTTTGTTTATTTTGCAAAAATAACAGGATTATTTCCTTAAAATTTTTGCAACTTTAATAACGTAAAAGCTTTAAAAAAAACTTGCATTTTTACTTAATACAATAAAGCTTTCAAGAACTGATCATAAATACCAAAGGCCTAACAAAGTGGGCCGACGCCTACCGAAGCTGATCAAAGCTGATGAATAAGCTGACTTAAACTTATGAAAGCTGACCAAAGTTGATCAAAGCTAATGAAAGCTCATTAACTTCGACTGAGATATATCAAAACAGAAAAATTTCAATAAATTACTTAATCTTTTAAAACCTCCAAGAACTGTTCTTAACAACCAATACCTGAGCAAAGCTAACAAGCGCCTACCAAAGCTGATCTATGTTAGTTTACTAAAGCTGATATAAGCTTACCAAAGCTGATCTAAGCTGATCTAAGCTTACCAAAGCAAATCACTGCTTACTTAAACTACTTATTAACTTAGTTCAAAGCTGACCAAAATAAAAAAAGTTTATTATCAAAATATAAAAATATTGTAATTTACATAGCATACAAACCCCATTCAAAATCCTACCCCATACGAGGGCAATTTGATAAAACAGTGACTTTTTGAATAAAACCTATTTTATTCGGCAAAAATAGTTCAACATAGTCTCCTTTTAGATCAATAGATGTAGTCTATCGTTTTTCGAATTTTTTTTTCGAGTAATAGATTTTATCAGGGTTTTAATAGGCTTTTGTTTCAGTGATGACTCTTTTCATGCTACCCGCCGAGACATGTTTTCAGATTTAAAAATAGGAAATAGTCGTAAAGGGCTAAATTTGGAGAATATGGTGGATGGTGTAACAAATCGGAGTCGAAGTTATGGTTTTTTGCCGTTTTCATAGAGAAGGAGAATTTTTTTTCTTCGCCAAGTGCTGTCTTTTTTGCTTCAAATCTGTCCCACAGCTGCAAATAATATTCGCCGGTGATCATTTTACCCTTTTTCAAAGTAATCGATGTGAATGACTCCGCATGTATCTCAAAAATCTCTTCAGAAATACCTTTTCGTGCCAAAATCAATCACAAGAAAATTTAGATTTTTGGAAAATACAGTGATGTCATGTCCCCTTACTCGAAAAAAAAAACTTTAAAGTTCTCATCAAAACTACTTCAAGCTGATCATATGTGACTTACGATTAATAAAGCGGATAAAAGCTGATAAACGCTGACCAAAGCTGATCGAAGCTGACCAAAACTTATCAATAGTAACTAAGGTTCATTTAAATTGGCCAATGATGATTATTAAAGCTGAAAAAACTTATAAGTTGCTAGCAAAGCTGATAAACGCTGACCAAAACTCTAAAACTAAAGCTTATCAAAGATGACCATTATGGTGTCCCAAATTAAACTTTTTTTCGAATTTAATAGTTGCTCAACCTTTGTTTGAAAGCTTATGGAATCAAGTATTTTTGAGATTTTTTTCAGATTTTTGTAAGAGGTTTAGAGGTCATGCTAGTCGAATTTTCCCAAAAAATCAGGTTTTTCGGAGAATTTTTGAATTTCAATCATGATTTGGTCAATAACAGACATTTTCTAAGTCTTTGAGTCATCATATCGAAAGTTAAATATCCAAACTTTACTTTGATATACATAAATCAGAAGTGTGGAAAAGTTTTTTAGACTTGTTTGTTTACTATATTTTATTTTTTCGTAAAATTTGCGAAAATTTTTTAAAAAACGCTTCATAACTTTTAAAAATTTCATGAAAATGAAAAAAGTAATGATGCACTTTCAACTATGGTACAGTTTTAAACAATTTAAAAAAGAAAATTCTTGATTTAACTTTTACCGTGCTGAAGTTATATCCTTTAAAGCTTTGTAACCGTTGATTGAATCGTTAAATCGTTGGTGGGTGCATCGACTATGAAATTGCTAAAAAGTTATGAAGCGTTTTTTAAAAAATGTTCGCAAATTTCACGAAAAATTAAAATATAGTACGCAAAAAAGTCAAAAATAAATGGCCACATTTCTGATTTAGGTACATTAAAGCAAAGTATGGATATTTGTCTTTCGATATGATGATTCAAAGGCTTAGAAAATGTCTGTTATTGACCAACTTACGATTGAAATTCAAAAATTCTCCGAAAAACCAGATTTTTAGGGAAAATCCGACTAGCGCGACCTCTAGACCTCTTCCAAAAAAATTTGAAAAAAATCTCAAAAATACTTGACTCCATAAGCTTTCCAAAAATGCTTGAGAAAAATTATTTTTTTTTTGGGACAGCCTAATGACCATAGATAACATATTTAAAGCTGGAAAAAGTTTAGATGATCAATGGTGGCAAAAGCTTTTAATAAACAACCAATACTGTCCAAAGCGGATTACTTAAGCTAATAAAAGATGATCAATGCTGGATCAAAGCTTATCGAAATCAGTCAGAGCTTCTCAAAACTTATCAAAATCTATCAAAGCTTATCAAAGAAGACCAAAGCTGATTAAAGCCGACCACAGCTTATCTATGCTTTTTAAAGAAATTTAAGACTGTTCATGATCAATTAAATTAATAATTGCATAAAAATCACAAGATGTCGTACAAATAAGTTATTACTTTTTAATACCTAGTAAAGCTGATGAAATCTGGCCAAAGCTGACTATCTCTGACCATCTCGGAGTAAAGCAGACCAAATCTTACAAAAATCAACCAAAACTAACAAAAGCTGGCCTAAACCGATCAAAGCTGAACAAAGCTGGTTAAAGCTCATTAAAGCCGACCAAAGCTGATAAAAACTTACGAAATAATTTTGAATGTGTTTGAGATTTTTAAACATGAAAATAACTTTAATAAATTTCAATCATTTCACAAACATTATAACCACGATAGGCAAATAAGATTAAACTTTTAAGTATCCAGTAATTAAACAATCTCTGCTATGCGATTGAAAGTGAAACCACAAAGACACATTGACAAACCCACATAGACGAATTCACATTGACAGCAGCAAACAAATCCTTGACAAGTGAATCACTGAAGCACTTAAGCATAATCATGACCTCGTTTCAATATTTCATTTGAAATTTCATATTAAAACAAAGTTTCAACCCTCCATTTAATTGCGACAAAAATTAAAAAAAAAAGAAAAACTACGCAAAGAAATTAAAATGATTGATTGATGGCAGCATTAATGACAACAGGATAAGAAAATGATAGACGAGAACAAGTGATGGATACAAGTCAACACATGTTTGTGATATAAAAATGTTAATGTTAATATATATATTCATACACAGTGACAATAAAATAAACCACACAATGCGAACTAGTAAGATCGCATGCGACAAAAAGTTTATGCCACATCGATTCTATCACCAACCTCATAACCAATCACAAATTGTGGATTTGTAATAAAACACTTTAATATATCCTGAAAGCATTCATGTGCAATGAGCTACAGCTTTTATGCATACTTGGCTACATATATATTTAATGCGCCAAATTTTTGTAGCACCAAAAACATATCTGCTGTTGATTTACTCTGACAAATGAATGCTGCAAATGGTAAACAGTTAAAATTAAAAAATAAATTAAATGCCACAAACTTAAAGTTATGACAGAAATTTGCGTACAAATGCATTTAATCGAAGGAAAAGTTTTAATATGACAGCAGGAAGTAAACAGAGCTGCAGAGCTTATAGATAGAGATTAATTTGATGGTAGACGAGAAATATTGCAACAAATAAAAATATTATTTCATATATACAAAGCTCGTTAATTTATACACATAAATATGTAGTATATTAAATTGTTGACATAAATGACAGCTTCAAGCTTTATGGTAAATAACTTTTTTAATATTCATGAAGCTTTATTCGCGTGTCGTGCACAATTTTGTCACTCTTCAAAAAATATATATAGATACATTTTTTTTTTATGCAACATGAACATAATTTTTTTGGGCAAGATAAGGCTTATAAATGCTTGCCTAAGTTGGTCAATGATATATATATAGAAGCCAAGCTTATTTATTCTAGACAAAAGCTAACCAATACTTGTCAAAGCTGTCCAAAAATTGCCTAAAATTAATCAAAGCAAATCAAAGTTGACCAATGCTATCCAAAGCTAATCAAAGCTCAGCCAAGTTGGCTGCTCAATGCTTATCAAAGATGCTCAATGCTGATCAAAGCTGATCAAAGCTCATCAGAACTGATCAAAGCTAACAAAAACTGACCAAATCTGAGTAAAGTTGATCAATGCTGACCAAAGCTCATCAAAAGTGTATTAAGCTTATCAAATATGAACAAAGCTGCCCAATGCGGGATTAAGCTTAAAAGCTCAAGGAAACAAAAAAACCTGATTAAATCTGTGTAGAATAGAACAATTGTTCAATTCTGTTGATCAAAATTTATCAAAACTGACCAAAGCTTGTCAATGCCCATCAAAGGTCACAAAAATTGACCAAATCTGAGTAAAGTTTACCAATACTGCATGAAGCTGATCAAAGCAAATCAAAGTTGATCAATGCTATCCAAACCTCGATGCTGATCAAAGCTGATCAAAGCTGACCAAAGCTGATTAAAGCTGATCAAAGTTGACCAAAACTGATCAAAACTGATCAAAGCTTGTGAATGTCCACCAAAGCTCACAAAAACCGACCAAATCTGAGTAAAGTTGATCAATGCTGACCAAAGCTTATCAATCCTGCCTTTAACTGATCAAAGCTGATCAATACTGGTCAAAGCTGTTTAAGATCTTTCAAACATATTTCTTTACAATAACATTATGTTCTTGTCTCTTTATGATACAATTCTCCTCAATTACATTTTTGCCCTGAAAATTGATAATCAAATCATGGAAAACAACTTTTTCGAAAGCATTTTTAGAAACTTTGATCAAGCTCTACTTATCCTACTGAAATTTTAAATTTAACTTTCGGCTCAATAAAGATTTTTTTTTTTACTTTAATCAAAAAAGGCTTATTTTATGTTGATCGTTTCAAGACTAGATGTTCTTTAAGGCTTCTTTAAAGTTTTTTCCCTTCAATACTTGGAACTTATTTAAGGGAAGAAATTTTTACAAAAATATATTTTTTTCGATAAACTCAAGTTTTTCCATTTTTAATAAATTCGTAGCACAATTTCCTCTCTAAACTGGGTACGAAAATTCACGTAAAGTAATCTTGAACTTTTATTCAAATTTTAACTTTAAAAATATGTAATAAAAATAGCCAAGCAAAATATTCTTTAAATTATTGAACACTGTGAACTAAAATTCAAGAAAATAATTTATACAACAATTTTTCAAATTTCAAAGCTACAAATAGCTATAAATTTTATTTTGAGATATCTCTGAAAGGTGGAAAGCAAAATTCACGGGAAAGATTTATTTTGAAATGGAATTATTTTTTTCTTCATATATCAAATTCTTCATATCTTTTCATGGATTAGTCCAGCGTTTTTGCAATTTTTTTTTTATTCCCTTTTGCGGTTTTTTATGCAAAAAATAATTGATGAGTACACGAAATTCACTTTTTTCCATTTTCGTCGAAATTCACTAGGTTGTCTGCTTTCAATGGCAATCAAATACAAATTAAATGACACAGCTTGCTCAAAATTTGACAGTTGCCTATTCACAGATGGTAGTTGACAGGACCAGCGTTGCACTTAAAGTTACTATTCAAAAAGTCACTGACTTCTCAAATTACCCTCTTATTTTTCATTCCAATAATTAATTCTTCTCTATACTTAGTACTCTCATATGTTTTGGTCTGAACGTGCTCACTGTGATTGAACTACTGAATGCACTCGAATCATCTTAACGAAGCTGCTTGCAAGAAAACAAAATCAGCACCAATTAGCAACTTTGCTGAAGAGTCAAAATTGGCTCTTGGGACTGAATATGTTTCTATCCCATTCTAACGTCACTTGTTTTCAGATTTAAAAATTGGAGAAAAAAATTAAGTGTCATATAGGCGAGGTGAAAGATAATCCCAATAGCTAATCCAAATAAACAAATTTGAGTCTACAGCCATACTTTCTCTAACAGCGATTGATATTTTCGGTGGAAAGTACATTACGATGATGCACAGGCCTTAAGCTGGAAATTCATTCGATGCATTTGCATATGAGTCCGTCTACTCGCAGCAAAAATTAATCAAGTTTTTAAAATTAAATGTGAAATAAAATTTTATTTATAAATCAATTTTGCATTAATTTATGGATTTTTATGTCGTTATTCAGTTGTACTTAAAATTCTAAAAATAAATGCAGATTTTACAGCTCTGAATACAGATCAAGCAAAATATTCCTCATTAAGGTATCGCTGCCATTAATTTCACAACAGTCCAGTTTGCTGAATGTGACCAGTAATAACAAATGCAAGCAATGGCAGAAACTTGCTCTTGCTGCCTGTCAAATTAAAATTAAATTGAAGCCGACGGTAATGTCGGACGACAATGTTGCGCGACAAGTCTCCAAAATACGTCCCGTATTGTGCGTATTGTGTTCGGGCTATTAGGCTGATTAGACGGTGCTCGTTTGTGTGGCGTGCAATGAACACTTTTATTCTTTTTTCTCAATTTGCAGGTTGCTAGGTCACACAACAGAAATATGTAAGCCCATGGTGTAATGATAATAAGGTGTTAGCGAATTTTTGACAACACCAAGAATAGCTTTCTTTCTGTCAAAAAATTGAGAGCAAAAGAGAGGAGCCGTTGAAAGTTATCAAATTGTGTTATTTGTTTGAGTTGCTAGATGATGATGTGTTATAGTTTTTATAGGTTATTGTGCGAATATAGGTTAAATAAATATTTAATTCAATTACTTGTGCCGTGTTGTGTTGACAAAAAGTTATTGCAGTTGTCTTCGCCCATTTGCCAAGTTCGCCATTGAATGGTTTTGTCATTTTATCAAAAACGTGCGCTGGAAGGTGCCACCGACATGAAGCATGCAAATTGTCTTGCATTCACATCCACTGCTTCAAGAAAATATCGAATGCCATGAAAGAATGTTCAACACCTCAACTGATAATAACCATCAAAAGAAGTAGACATGGCATTGAGCTTCGACCGACTGCACGTTAGCTGATTTATTTTCATTCCAATCCACCATCAGCTGTTTTTGACAGGAGCGGGGCGAAAAAATTTATCATTTTGAGAGAGAAGTGTCAAATTCACTAACACCTTATTATTATTACACCATGTGTAAGCCGAGCTAGTTATGACATTTCATTGAGTTCCATTACTTTTTCTCCTACACTTTATTCCAATAAGGGTTTCCTACAACTATTTTCTTCATACTGTTATAGTACAATAGTAGCACTTTTCTTCAAAAAATGTACTTTTTAGCTACTTAAACACCCAAATCTTTAATTTCACCACCCAGCAAAACTGTTTTGTCCGGTCAACGCTGTATTCATGGTTGAATAAATAAGGTTGTCTCGGGGCTGATCGTACTCTCTTCTTAGTACCGACAATTGTCAAAAACAATGAAAAGCAACAACAACAACTTCATTGTCTTTGCATGTTATTAATTTTCGCTTTCAGATTTTGTATGAACTGTCAACTTCGATTTAACATTTATGGGAACTCGCTCTCACCCATGCGACAACCTTATTTATTCAACCATGGCTATATCGACATCGTGCAAAAATGAATATATTTTGCCCGCTGTTCCAAATGTTCATCCTCTCACACTCTCAACGGTTTTTGACAGTTTCACTTTGATTGCAACAACAAAACCGCTTGCACGCCGTGCAAACGGTCACCGTGTAATAAGGGCGGGCCATACAGGCTTAACGAGACAAATGACAATCCCAATTGCTGACCGCGTGGAGGAGTTTACAAATTACAAGTGTGGCTGTAGACACTTTCTCTAACAGCAGTTGATATTTTCGGTGGAACGTACATTACGATGATGCACACGACTTACAATATCTGTGGCAGATTCGTTTTCTTCAAATTTCCTGATTTCATTGGTAATTATTCGCTCAGTATAACGAATATGACCACCATAATCTTCTCATAAAGCGTGAAACGTACTCTAAGAGAAAAAATAATAAATTTATCCAAAAACTATTTTAATTTATCCAAAAAGCGAGTAATTTTTGCACTAATAACGCATTTGCATACATGGACTACGTAAATATTTAAAATTTGTTTAAATACTTTTTTAATTAACCCTTTCCGCATATTATTTGCCATACGGCAACAGTTTGCTTTGTGGCTCAGTTTCTAGTTTGGGACACCCCGATTTTTAACAATACATTTTTAATACTAGATTGAAATGTGATGAAAGAGAAGAGAAAATCAAAAATACGAAAATTAATTTTTATAACATGTTTTTCAAGGTTATTCCGAGTGAACTCATGAGCGCGACCACGCGGCCACGCGACTTCAAAAAAGAGCAAATTAAAAAATTATATATTTAAATATTTCCGAGAATTTTCTTAAGCTAAAGGGTATTAAATATAATACTACGAGTATAAGAGATCTTATTTACATTTTTAGTTAGACAAAATATGTGATATTTATAGCGCTAGATGTTTTGAATATTTCTAAAAAATTTTGTAGAATCTATTAGGAAAGCAATACGGCTTTCAAACTGCATACTCAGCTTATTTTAGTCAAAAACTAACGCTGAACGAAGTTTGGAATGTTTGGCATTGCCAGGGCTAATTTGGCACTGAAACGGTTAAATAAAATATTAAAATATATAAACAGAATTAATAAAAAATATTTTAAAATTATGCACGAATTTTTGAAATATCTTTCAAATAATTGCTATTTGAAAATAAAACTATCGAATATAAAGAAAATTTATATAAAACTATTCAAGTTAAGAAACAAAATATTTAAATTTAATATGTTAATAATGGTTTTATAGTTCTCGATTGGTTTTTGTAATAAAGATTATATAGCCGAAGCCTTGACAACTAGACAACTGCAATATTATGGCACCAAATGTCAAAAGTAGTATAAATTAGAGAAGGAAAAAATTATAAAGAAAATAAAAAGCAAAATATGCGGGTAAATGACAATCAGTGCAAGACATTTGTGAGAAAATTTCTAATTGTCACTCTGTGATCATGCGATCACCCATCAAACTCACTAAACATCTTGGCTAAACATCTAGGCTATATTATATTCATAACAAAAACCAAACGAAAACTATAAGCAACCGAAAACAAGAATCTTAATTCTAAAAACTTTATTGATAACTGCTGGAACAGAGTGCGATGTTGTTGCTGCTTGTTGGCTATTTCAGCTTTATGAAATAGGTGTGTAGGGTGTGGAATAAATAAAGTTTAAATACGGGAAAAACACGAGTTGTAAGGAAAATATTTGATTTATCCACATAAATACACAAATAAAATTTATACTCATGCGTGGATAATGTTAATATGCGTTTTTTCCTTAGTATAGTCACGGCAAAATCACCATTTTTGTAGAATAAGTTAAAAATTTTAACGAAATATTCGCTTTAAAAAAACTAGTTGCCAAATGCCAGGGCTGCACTTCCAAAACCCGAAATGGATAGCCCTTATGTCATATGTAAAAATAAACAGATATAAATAATTTTTTTTCCCTTAAATAAAAACACTTATTTAACATTTTTGTTTTTTGTGTTTTCTAGGAAATGGTTTTGTTCTTCATTTTAAAAACTGGGAGAAGAAACTTATAGATTTTTTTTTAAGAAAAGCTTCTCTTACAGGGGTATGAGAGAGTTCGAGTTCCTCATTTCAAGTGCTGGAAAAAAATTAAAAACTAAATTAAAGGGAACGATAAGATATTTACAATGAACATTAAAAAGAAATATCCAGCTTTTAATCAACGTATTGTTAAAACATGTTGTTAATATTAAAGATGTTTTCGATATAAGAAATTTTCACATATTTTACTATTTATAAAAAAATAATTACTTAAGCTTTGCAAACAGCTGATACCATGGAAGCAGCGTCTAATATGTTCCAATTTTCCAAAAATTCTAAGCTTATCTGAGTATATCTTCATTTCTGCCTGCTTTATACAATATCAGAGTTATAAAAAATACTTTTCCTTTTTTTTAGATTATTGCCTTATTTTTTTTTCTCTTTTTTTTTGTAGTAAAAAGCATACATATTTATTTTAACCAACTGCTTAAGCTTCTCCTTAGGCGCCCTTAACTACTTCACCAAAAGCATGCCAAAAAATTATTTATGTTTAGCTACACCCTAGTCTACAACATTAGTCTCCTAACCGAAAAAAAAAAAAAAAAAAACTTACTAAGAACTACTCCATTGAAACCGGCACTAAAACCGCCTGTCTGTGAGTGAGAACAAATTTTTATATTTACATTTATAAGCCAAAAAATCTTACAAACCATTTAGTAAAACAACAACAAAAAATTTACAAACCAACAGAAAAACAAAAACAATTAAACAACATTGACATCAAAATTCATTCAATTGTGTTTTTAAATCATTATTCTTTGTTTTTGATTTTTAATGAACTTACTGCTAAATTTTTAAATTTTTCAAAACATTTTCATCAAAATTTTGCAATATTTTCATTTTAATTTTCAGCATTTATATTGAAATGCTATTTTGGCCATTTTTTTTTTATTTTTTAATTTAACAAACTTTAAATTTAAAAAAAAAATGTTTTCTCACACTCAATATTTCGAATCATTTTCTTTTTCAATTTTAATTTAAAAGTTTTATTCAATCAAACTTAAGCGAAATTCCATAATTCACTCACTTTTTATTATATATATAAAATTTATGTATAAATTTAATAACTTTTGTAAAATATTTACAACTTATACTAATTTTTTTTTTTAATTTTTTTGTTTATTTTTTTATTTAAATGCAAATTGTTTTTTTGTGAAATTGTGACTAATCGACAAATTTTAATTCACTTTTTTTGCTTGTGCTGAAAAAATTAAAAAAAAAAAACAAAACAAAAAATACCACTTTAGCAGACCAATGAAATTGAAGATGAGCCGGAACCGCTGAGCATGGCTTGGCCTGATACTGCCCGCAAGCGTCTTACCTATATTTTGGTGGCGCCGCTACTGATACCCATGTGGCTGACTCTGCCCGATACGCGTTCGCCGCGTGGCAAGAAATTCTTTGCGATAACATTTGTCGGTTCAATTGTGTGGATAGCTGCGTTTTCGTATCTGATGGTGTGGTGGGCGAACGTAGCTGGCGAAACGGCAAAAATACCACCGGAGGTAAGTTTTTTGGAGCAATCAAGTTGAGTGGTTTTAAAATTTGCATTTTTTTTAGGTTATGGGCCTCACCTTCCTTGCTGCTGGCACCTCGATACCTGATTTAATAACATCGGTGATTGTGGCCCGCAAAGGCTATGGCGATATGGCTGTGTCCAGTTCTGTCGGCAGCAATATATTCGACGTTACTGTGGGGTGAGTTTTATTAACATAGCGCTATTATATGTCTTATGTCTTTATTATTACTTTTGTGATAAAAAAATTGTAATTAATTTTCTAAAAATTTAAAATCTCTGTATCTCTAATTAACCCTCTACTGAATAACAATGCCTTTAGGCACACTTACGTTTGTATTCAAATCTAGAACTAAAAACCTTTTTTTCAAATTCAGAAATTAAATAATAGATTATATATCGGTTATATTTACTTCGGGTAACATTTTTTGTAACGGAAATTTTTTTCTAGTTTAGTGCATTTTGTAATTATTGTCAGTTGAATTTGTAAAAGTAAGCGTTTCGCACGCAAAAATCATGCATTAGAGGGTTAATGGAAATAGAGTTATAGGGAGTTAACTTTTTCTCTAGTTAACTCTAACTTTTTTCAACTTTGAACCAGAGATCTCAGGATTCAGTCAAGTTTGCCTTGGTTCAAATACCATGGGGTAATACCAGAGCTGTAAAAGGATTGAATCATTTTGGAATTCACACACCCTAAATGAATTCAAAAGCTGCGTCAACCAGATTGCACTCTTATGATTCTATTGCGTTAATGAATTACAAAGGAACATTTCATCATTCTTTACAGATAAGAGAATGCATACCCAATGCTCTGTAAGAAATGGGACTTTGGGAGATATCACTCCCATTCTTGTAGGTTTAAAAAATATAATGAATGCACTCAGTATTATCATTCTTTTCAATTCTGAAACACTGGAAATTTTGTTTACTACCATGAAATATATCTCAATTGGTACAAAGGACATATGGCTTAAGGTCCGATTATAATAGACGGATGTAATATTGTCAACTGTCATCATGCCGGGACTTCTACTTTTACAATTAAAATACTTCTACAATTTGTTGTATATAATACATTTTCTTTATATAATATAAGCCAATGGCCACCCATCACAGTCAGGCGCAACAGTAACACACACGTTCATATTTCGTATACAAAAATATGAATATTTTTGTATACGAAAAATTTGCATTTTTTAAACTTTCAAAATTTTTATCTCCTAAACTATTCGAGTTCATGAAAACCACTGCAACCAAAGCGGCGTTTGGACTTAAGGAAGCTAAACTTTGGAGGCACTGGACGCATGGACACGCCTCTATACTCACAAAGTATAGTCCTGAGGATCTCGCCACCACCTCCGATTACATCACCCCGGAAATTGACTTTCGGCAGAACATGTCATTCTCCTTTCCAAAAAGAGAAGAATGGGATTCGAACCACCCTTTTAGTGAAGACGATATCCAGATCTTCACTGATGGATCCAAAATGGAGAATGGCATGGAAGCCGAAGTCTACTGTAATACACTACAAATATCCCTGTCATACAGACTTCCAGATTACTGTAGTGTTTTTCAAGCAGAAATTTTTGCGATCGAGAAAACAGCTACGACAATCCAATCAAGGAACATCAATCCATCAAGAATTACAATCTTTGTGGACAGCCAGGCTGCGATAAAAGCACTCCGCAGCGAAACAACAAAACCGAAATCTGTACTGAGCTGCCGGCAAGCTCTCACCAGAATCAGTCCTCCCCACAAGATCAATATCTGCTGGGTCCCCGGTCATCGAGACATAGAGCGAAACGAAAAAGCAGACAGATTGGCTAGGGAGGGCTCTGAACTGGAAAGTAGTTCTGTGATTGGGTCGATCATGGCTCCAATCGGAGAATTCAAGAAGAAAATAAATGATAAAGCCAGAAATAACACAAATAACTCTTGGTCAAATAGAGACGACTGTGTTATCTCTCGCCATCTCTGGCCTAAACTCTGCGAAAAAAGGACCCAATCCCTACTTTCAATGAGTAAAAATGAAACTCGCATCTTAATAGGGGTCCTCACGGGGCATTGTTGTATAGGCACAATGGCCTCGCGACTAGGAATCCCGCACCCAGACTTCTCCAGAAGCT
The DNA here is from genome assembly GCA_943735915.1 of Pherbina coryleti. Classification (NCBI taxonomy): domain Eukaryota; kingdom Metazoa; phylum Arthropoda; class Insecta; order Diptera; family Sciomyzidae; genus Pherbina; species Pherbina coryleti. The sequence goes on from OX030948.1 coordinate 178,770,183, forward strand.
GTGGAGATGTCGAGGAAACAGAAACCATCAAGCATCTACTTTGCGGGTGTCCCAACCTCCAACAACGCCGACTTCGCCATATGGGAAGCAGAGTGTACTGAAAACTGCAAGAGCTCGTGGACGTACCACTGATGGATCTTTTCAGAATTATACGGAGCACCGGTTGGTTCGACCAACCTTGCTCAAGTGACTAGGATTTTTATTCTGGTTTTGCCACATTTAGGTCCACAAACATAGGGAACCACAATGGACCAATAGGCCCCCGTGTAGGCAACATCGGGTTGCCCTTCCCTCTTAACCTAACCTAACCTAACTGTTCGAGTCTGATAAAATTTTATTGTACCAATGGGTTAAGGAGGTCTATATACATATTATAAAAATAAAAAAAAAAATATTTAGGCGTGGGTGTGGGAGTAAAATTATTCCAAAGTCTGACAATATTGCTTGTGACGTCATGCTCTCTCTCTCTATCTCTCTCTCTCATTTGCGGAACGCGTTATCTGGTTTCTATTAAACCTCTGCACAAATGCACTCGTTTTTTCCACAACAGTAGATCCAACAGTGCAGAGTTCAGAGCTTGACAGAACTCTGTTAGTCAAGCAGAGCTTATCCAAGTCATTGAATGATAACAAACGAACACTGCAGAGCACTCGTCAGCTTCAAATCAAACCATGTTCTCGGTTTGCTTTAACAGAACAATTACTAACAGCGAAAAATGCACCAATCACACCTAACACAACAGAACCTTGGCGAAGTAATTATTTCTACCATTGGCAAATAGAAATGTAATTTTTACGAATTCGATGTTTGGGCGAACACTAGGTCAAACTAGGTCGCTGAATCCGAAATCGTTGTCAGTATTTTAAATTTATAAAATTTTTAACAAAAGGGTTGCCACCTTATAATGTATTTTTTACGAGTTTTAAACATTGTAAAACAGTTTTAGGGGGTCACTGTTTTCGAATCTGATGTCAGAATTTTAAAATTAAAGATAGCTGAAAGGGCTGCCACCTAATTTTATTTTATTTTTCGAATTCGGTGCTGGGGCGAACACTAGGTAAAAATGGGTCGCTGAATCCGAATCCGTTGTCAGAATTTCAAAATTATGAAATTTTTAATCCTATAGGGTTGCCACCTAAACATTTGTTTTTTTTTAACTTTTAATCACTATTCTACAGTTTTAGGGGGTCGCTGATTTCGAATCTGAAGTCAGAATTTTAAAATTCAAGATGGCTGATAGGGTTGCCACCTAATTTTTTTTCATTTTTACGAATTCGATGCTGGGGCGAACACTAGGTAAAAATGGGTCGCTGAATCCGAATCCGTTGTCAGAATTTCAAAATTATGAAATTTTTAATCCTATAGGGTTGCCACCTAAAAATTCTGAAATTCTGACAACGGATTCGGATTCAGCGACCCATTTTTACCTGGTGTTCGCCCCAGCATCGAATTCGTAAAAATGAAAAAAAATTAGGTGGCAACCCTATCAGCCATCTTGAATTTTAAAATTCTGACTTCAGATTCGAAATCAGCGACCCCCTAAAACTGTAGAATAGTGATTAAAAGTTAAAAAAAAACAAATGTTTAGGTGGCAACCCTATAGGATTACAAATTTCATAATTCTGAAATTCTGACAACGGATTCGGATTCAGCGACCCATTTTTACCTGGTGTTCGCCCCAGCATCGAATTCGTAAAATTAAAAAAAAAATGAGGTGGCAACCCTATCAGCCATCTTGAATTTTAAAATTCTGACTTCAGATTCGAAATCAGCGACCCCCTAAACGGTAAAATAGTGATTAAAAGTTTAAAAAAAACAAATTTTTAGGTGGCAACCCTATAGGATTAAAAATTTCATAATTTTGAAATTCTGACAACGGATTCGGATTCAGCGACCCATTTTTACCTAGTGTTCGCCCCAGCATCGAATTCGTAAAAATGAAAAAAAATTAGGTGGCAACCCTATCAGCCATCTTGAATTTTAAAATTCTGACTTCAGATTCGAAATCAGCGACCCCCTAAAACTGTAGAATAGTGATTAAAAGTTAAAAAAAAACAAATGTTTAGGTGGCAACCCTATAGGATTACAAATTTCATAATTTTGAAATTCTGACAACGGATTCGGATTCAGCGACCCATTTTTACCTAGTGTTCGCCCCAGCATCGAATTCGTAAAAATGAAAAAAAATTAGGTGGCAACCCTATCAGCCATCTTGAATTTTAAAATTCTGACTTCAGATTCGAAATCAGCGACCCCCTTAAACTGTTAGATAATGTTTAAAACTCTTTAAAAAGCAACATACTATTAGGTGGCAACCCTATTGTTAAAATATCATACTTTTGAACATCTGACAACGGATTCGGATTCAGCGACCAATTTTTGCCTAGTGTTCACCCCAGCACCGAATTTTTTAAACTACAAAAAATGTAGGTGGCAACCCTATCCACCATCTTTAATATTAAAATTCTGAAATCAGATTCGAAATCAGCTACCCCCAAAAACGGCTAAACACGAAATCTACAGAACTCTAAACGGTCTTAATACGCTTAAGTTTTTCCTACACTTCATTGAATTATTTGGATACTTGAATTATTTGGATCGGAGCCACACCCATTTGTCAAATCCCCATCCCAGTACCCTACTTCCCATATTCTACTTTCTAGTAGAAGGATATACCAAGTAAGAACTCCATACATATTGAGTTTCATTGTTATACGGCATTAACTTCCAAAGCTATTCAAAGACAGCATAACTCCAAGCGTTCTGCTGTTGTGTACATGACAACATAACTTTCTAGTCAGTGCACACTTCTTTTACGAATCGTGCCTAACATTGGTTTGGTTTTTGTTTGTTCTTGTTCTTCTCAAGCGACGAGTGCTCTCTGTAGTGTTAGGCTTGATTTCATTGATGAGAGCAAAACATAGCAAAAGCTTGCACTACAAACGAGTGCTTTGAAACGCATTTCAAGCGCACTCGTGCAGAGGTTTAGTTTCTATCATTCTTTCATAATGGCTTAAGCCTAAAGAGTTCAAACTCTGAATGCTACAAAAAAACGGATTGCAGCTTTTGAAAATTTATACAAGAGAATGAAAAGTGAAAATGAATTCACACTTTTACAGCTCTGAGTAATACATAAGTGGGAAGGTAGTGCCTAACAAGTTCAACATGTTCAGAATGTTCTACGCGTGGAGGTGAACCGTAGAAACACTTGAGTATTGACTTTACGTTAGTCAATTGGCCATCTGAATCAATGGAGCTAAAACAGGAACCTCATTATAGATTTTCCAATATTTTGGGTTGTATGGGAGGTGAGCGTTTGTGTGAGTGGATTCCAAAAATATTCAATAGTGAGTGCAGTTTCTTGGGTTAATATGAACATGTGTTCCAAGTTTCGCCCAATTGTCTCAACTCTTTCTCCTTATCCTGTATTTACGGACAACATACCCACGAAAGGACAGACAGATATAGCTGAATCGACTCAGGAGTTGACGCTGATCAAGAATATACCATATATACTTTTCCATAACAGCCATAGCTACTTCTGTGCATTTCAAAAGTATTCACGAAGTTAAAATACCCTGGCCTTTTCAGGTGTAGGGTATAAATATACAAAAATCATAAAATTTGCATGGGAGTCTCCTAAGGAGTGATCGACAAGAATAGGTCCCAAAAGGAGACCTTTTCTTGCAAAAGTAATGGGGGTCGGTCATGCATATTAACCTTCTGCGGCCCTCTCTTAAATAAATAATGAAAAAAATCATTTCAAAACTAAAATTTTAAAAATATTCCAATTTAACTCAATTTCTTTCAAATCTATTCCTTCGATCATGTATCAGTTGACTCGTTTGTACTTGTAATATTGTCAGCTATTCCAAAACTTTTCGAAAAACTCATATGTGAAAAGCTTACAGGTCTAGTGAATCCATTACTACCTGTCAACCACAACAAATCTCACAATTTTAGTCTCACATGTGCTTACTGAAATGGAAAAAGGACATCAGGTCGACGCGGTATATACTGACTTCAGTAAAGCCTTTGATCGTGTTGATCATGATATCTTAGTTCTAAAATTGCAGAACTTTGGTATTTCCGGTTCTGTACTTAATTGGCTGAAATCTTACCTACACGAAAGGTCCCAATATGTTAAGTTACAAGGTATATTGTCTAAGAAAATATCTGTCTCATCTGGTGTTCCTCAAGGCAGTCATCTCGGTCCAATTCTCTTCAACATCTTCATCTCTGACTTGTCTGAAGTATTAAATGACATCCCGCATCTTATGTACGCGGATGATCTTAAAATGTACCACATCATTAAGTCGGAAGTAGATCCCAGTTTCTTACAGTCGAAACTATATGATTTGGAACAATAGTGTAATCTAAACCGGCTCTATCTGAATGTAAGTAAATGTAACGTTATAAGTTTTTCCCGAAAGATTCTAGTAGAGAATAACCTCTACTTTCTGAATAGCATTGAACTTAAAAGAGTAAATCATATCGTAGGTTTTGGTGTAATTCTGTACAACAAGCTACGCTTTAATCTTCATTACGACAAAACTTTATCTAGAGCTAGTAAGCAACTCGGATTCATAAAAAGGCATGCAAAAGAATTCAAGAATGTCTGGGTAACTAAGACCCTTTATAGTACATTAGTGCGCCCAATACTTGAATATGCCTGCATAATCTGGAATCCTGACTTTGATTCACATAGCGCTAGATTCAAATCTATCCAAAAAAAAATTTCTGCTTTTTGCTCTAAGAGAATCTTATGACCCTCGCTACTTTAGTAACCTGACTCCGTACGAACACAGACTAGGCCTTTTGAATCTGATGCCTCTATCATCACGGAGGGTCTTACGTAGTTCATGCTTCACATTCAATGTTATAACTGAGCATTGAATATATCTCGAGTAAGATTACATTTAAAATCCCTGAAAGACTTACTAGGCATACAAGACTGTTAAACGATTACCAGCACTACGCTGTTTATGCATACAATGAACCCATAAACAGATATTGTAGGATATTCAATAATATCAGCGACTGTTCAAACCCACATTTAAGTGTACCCTCTCCAAATATATGTTTCTCACTTAACTTCCATCTCTCCCTCTCTTGTCTATATAGTTTGTAAGAACAATTTGCAAAAGTCGCTTTTTGCCTTTTCTTTTCTCTCCTTTTTGACATGTTTAGAAAATAAAATGTTAGTGACGTGGGCGGATCACGCCCTGTTAATATAAGTATAACCTTTTAGTATAAGTAAAATTGCCTTGTTTGGCTAAATAAATAAATAAAAGTTGTTGTTGTTGCTTTTCATTGATTTTGACAATTATGGGTACTAAGAAGAGAGTACGATGAGCCCCGAGACAAGCTTATTTATTCAACCATGGATTTGTGACGTTTATACGAAGTTATTCTTTCACGGCCTCGATAAATTACTTCGCATTAGCTTCTCGCGAGGAAAGCTACTCAGGCTAGCTCACCAAATTTTGAAACGTGCCTTCACAAGTACTTACGAAGTGTTATCGAGAAAAAAATTTCAAACATGATACACAAGTGCCTTAGAACGCGTGTATGGTGCGCGCTGAAGCTGGTGCGAGATTGAGCTTGCAGATGGGAGCAACTTTATGAAGCTATTGGTAATAATAGTGCGCGCTAGTTGCTTGTGGATGGATAAACCAGCTTTATGGAGCTATACCCATCCGGTAGTGGAGATGATGTATAAACGTTGGCGCGCTCTGAAACTGGTGCGAGATTGTGCTTGCAGATGGATGCCACTTTATTGAGATGCTAGTAATATTGGTGTGCGCTGGTTGCTTGTAGATGGGACCAGCTTTTATAGTGCGTTTAGTAGGGTTTATAGTGCGTACTTTCTGCTTGTGGCAGGCTTATGATTTTTTCTTTATAATTTTTTTGTTTGGAAAATAATGGATGAAAATGGGAATCTAATGACAGATATCCAGAGTACACTGATGATGTGGAGGGAACACTTCTCTAGGCTTCTGAATGGCGACGACGACAACAATCCCGCCAATAGAGATGATATCCCGGAATCCCCAGTTTTGGACGACAGCGTTGAAGTTCCGCTGTCCGACCATAGTGAAGTCTTGAAAGCTATAGCTCGGCTTAAAAACAACAAAGCCGCAGGAGCCGATAGCTTACCTGCTGAGCTCTTCAAGAATGGAGGCGAAGCTCTATTTAAATGCATTCATGAACTTCTATGCAGAATATGGTCGGAAGAATGCATTCCAAACGATTGGAACTCAGTGTGCTCTGCGCAATCCACAAGAAAGGCGATCCCACAATTTGCGCCAACTACCGTGGGATAAGCCTTCTGAATATCGCATATAAGGTCCTGTCGAGCGTGCTATGTGAAAGACTGAAGTCCATCGTAAACCAGCTGATTGGACCTTATCAGTGTGGCTTCAGACCTGGCAAATCCACCATAGACCAGATATTTACAAAGCCGCCTTCGACAGTCCAATAAGGAATCATCTATATTCCACCATGTCTGAATTTGGTATTCCTGCAAAGCTCATCCGCCTTTGCAGAATGACACTGAGCAACACCAGCAGCACAGTTAAGATCGGGAAGGACCTCACTCCTCCATTCGATACCAAACGAGGTTTCAGACAAGGTGATTCCTTATCGTGCGACTTTTTTAACCTAATGATGGAGAAAATCATCCGAGCTGCTGATTTGAGACGCAGTGGCACGATATTCTACAAAAGTATTATGCTGCTGGCGTATGCTGATGATATCGATATCATTGGCCATAATACGCGCGAAGACAGAGCAGCATTCTCCAGGTTAACGAAAGAGTCGAGTCGAATGGGTCTTGTAGTGAACGCAGATAAGACGAAATACCTAGTGTCAACAAATAAACAGTCCCAGCGTCTTGGAAACCACGTCACTGTTGACAACATCTCTTTCGAGGTTGTTAAGGACTTCGTCTACCTGGGATCCAGCGTAAACTCTTTCAACGATGTCAGTATTGAGATAAAGCAAAGGATAACTCTTGCCAACAGGTGTTACTTTGGGCTGAGTAGACAATTGAGAAGCAGAGCCCTCTCGCCACGAACAAAACTCACGCTCTATAAGTCTCTAATCATGCCCGTCCTATTATATGCAGCACAAACCTGGACGTTGAGCAGTTCTGATGAAAAGACTTTGGGAGCCTTCGAGAGAAAGATCCTTCGTAAGATATTCGGTCCAATCTGCGTCAATGGCGAGTACCGAATTCGATGGAACCACGAGCTGTATGAGCTGTACGCTGACATCGACATAGTTAAGCGTATTAAAATCGAGCGGCTCCGCTGGCTAGCTCATGTTGAGCGAATGGAAAACGACGCTCCAGCGAAAAAAATATTCGATTCGGTGCCCGGTGGTGGTCAATGCAGAAGAGGACGCCCACATCTTCGTTGGAAGGATCAGGTGTTGGATAACCTGACTACACTTGGTGTTTCCAACTGGCGCCAGCAAGCGCAAAACAGAAATGGCTGGCGCAATTTCTTATACGAGGCCAAAATCGACCTTCGGTTGTAAGCGCCAGATAAGTAAGTAAGAAGTTTGGAAAATAATGTCGTTATTTGTATTTTGTGAAAAACATTCGAACTTGCATTAGCTTGCTTCCTTTCCTTTATGTTCTCCGTACCCTTTGCAATCCAAAATTCTCATTAACTTCTCAAATTATCATAGAAAACGTTTAGGACAAACACGAAGAGGCATCGTGTAGACGCGGAAGGAGCTTCCTAGGCAACGAAACTGCAAATTTGTTGCATAGAATTTTAACGCTCTATGTATAGATGCTATGGTAAAAAATATTATACGCCAGTTAAGGCTGGTTCGTAACCTTCATGACAAAATAGACAATAATACATATTTATTACGAGATCGAAAATACATCAATCATGCAACGGCGTTGCATGAAATTATTACTCGGAGAGTAAATATGTGACACCGTTACTGTTAATAAATAGAAATGAAGGATTTATACTTGGCCTTATGACAAAAATAAAAAAAATAAATTATGACGTCGTTAGGTCGCGTAGCAGCTTATGCAACAAAAATGCAATAATGTTGGATGGCATTATTATTCGCTGAGTACAAGTCATGCGAGAAATATTTTACAACAAGCATGGTTCCTTGATCTCATCACGAAATAAAAAGAAAAATGTTTGGAACCTCGACACCACGGAGACAACCGCTTAATGCAGTAAAAATGCAACAACAACATAAAAGGTTGCATGTACTTATAACTCCGTGACTATGGGTGCTACGGTAAATTTTATGGAACGTTAGGAAAGCTAAGATTTTTGGACACATTAGATAAGAAAAAAAAATAATGGAAAATAAAAAATTTTATTTTCATAAAATAAAAATAAATATGAAAATAAAAAATAGGAAAAGGATTTTGACAAGGATTAAAAAAAGAATAAAAATGAAAATAAGAATAAAAACTTAAATTAAAATTAAAATAAGGGCAAGTACTAGAGCAAGGATTTCGACAAAAGTTAGGACCAGAAATAAGACAAGGAGGATACAGATTTGAACAGATATTAAAGCTAGAAATTAAAGAGGGATTAGAACAAAAATTCAGACAAGGTCTGGAAAAAGGACTATGACAAGATTACGACAAGGAATATGTGAAAGTTGTAGGCACACCTAAAACAATATTTAGAACAACATTGGTAAAAGGATAAGGACAATAAACCGCACAAGAAGTAAAACAAGGATTTGCCCCTTAATAAGTTCAAAAATTAGGAAAGGGATTGAAACATGGATAAGGTCAGGAATTTGAACCTGAATTAAAACAAGAATTTTGACTGGAAGTAGGACAATTATAAGGACATTTATAAGAATAATATAAAGATGAGGACAAGGAACTGAACAAGGATCTGGACATTTTAAGGACAAGATTTAGGATAAAGATTATGAATAGAAGTAAAACGAGGATAAAGAAAGTAATTCTAACAAGGATAAGGGTAGGAATTTGGACAGGAATTAACTCAAGAGTCTGGAAAAGAATTAGGTCAATTTTTAGGACAAATAAAAGAATAAGGATAAGGATGAAGACAAGTTCGGAATTAGGATTAGGATTAGGAAAGTTTGTGAAAAATAGTGGAACGCGGATAAGAAAAGTATTCGAACAAGGATAAGGTCAAGACTTTGGAAAGGGAATAACTCAAGAGTTTGGAAAAGAATTAGGCCAATTTTTAGGAAAATTATAAAAATATGAAAAAGGTTAAGGACAAGTTTGGGAACAAAGGAAAGGGTAGGCACAAGTATAAGGACAAGGATAAAATAAGTCATGATCTACGTAGCCACGAAACAACCACTTTCTTTTTTATAGAAATTTAGAACATTAGAGATTATTATTTCAGTTTAAATAATCAACCATAGTAACTGTATCATAGGATCTCATTGCATTTATAACTAGATCATCTAGTTGTAAGAATCAAGGATTTATGACCTAAATACTACCAGCCCAATTCAAGTTGTATTTTACCATTCATCACTAAGCGGCATGAGTAAAAAAATGTAATTTAAAATTTCATTAGATGCAGATACTCATGATCTGCAGCCAAACCAAAATCAATGAATGCATGCATAAAAGTTCCATTAGCACCCACTTAGCACCCAATCCATAGCAAACCGAAATCAAAGCAGAAAAAAAATTAATAATAAAGGAATAATACATGAAGCGCATACACACACACACACCTATACGTCACACACACATACATAAACATGCATTTTCAAATATCTAGCAGAGGATATGCACACAAACAAATGAATGAATGGAAAAAAACTACGTTAAACGCCTGCTGGCAGCATGCTGCAAGGTAATGCTTGATACTGCCTGCTACAGTGATGTTCATGAGCATGATAACGATGATGATGGTGATGGTGATGGTGATGATGATGATGTTGCTGCTGTTCCAATTCTTTGCATATTCGGCTTATACAAGCATTGACTGCACATGGCGACCAACAAAGTTATGCAATGTGGCGGCATTGAGCCAGCCGCCTGCACTTCACGAGCAAAACGAGCCCAACAACGCCTCCACCACAGGATGTGCTGCTCTGCACCCAGCCTAGGTACTAGGTGCATCATGTAGTGACGGCCATTAAATGCATTTGTGTGCTGAATTGCATAGCATAAACTAGGTGCATGTGTATGCTTTTTTCCCTCTTTGTCTATGAGAGCATGTGAGTAAATGTATGTGTGTATGTTTGCCTTGTAGCAATGTACTATACAGTGTGTATAGCGTGTCAATCGCTTTGCATCTGTAACTGTGCTCGTCATGCAAAATTCACCAATGCAACAGCGCATTCAGTGCTGTTAATCTGCAGTTAAGGGATTTGTAGCTTGGTTTATTTTTTCAATATCGAGGATACACTCGAATCCCTTCAGTCGTGAGTGTATTGAGCATGGGGCGCAGGGTTTGTGCTGAGCCGTTTGTTGCTGCCAGGATGTAGAGATTTAAGTGATTTTAGACGTTTTGTGGCGTTTGGCTGCGGCTCATGTTCGATTTCAATACACTTAGAGAAATTGAATGATTATGCCATTTAAAAGAAGGCGTATTTGACCTGATCTGAATACTTCTATAATTCATCTACATATGTTAAATTGCCTACAACTGTATTATTTGCTTAATACTACAATTAAAAAGGACATATTTTATTTTATGTGTACCCTTAATACGCTCCTTAAAGCCTGCAATTAAACACACGCATGTATTTAAATACCACTTCATACATACACTGGCCCACTCACACGTGTACTCGTAGCTATGACATTTGCACTTTGTTCTCCTACTTCTATTTGTTTTTCAATTTGTCAATGTCATCGTAATTTTGTATTGCGGTTAAATGAGTAGCTTTTATCTAAGCTTATGTGGTGTTGTTGTTGTTGTTGTTGTTGTTGTTGTTATTGTTGTTGACGTTGGTGCCGTTATTTAAAGTGCCAATGCAGCTGTTTGATTGGACGTTTAAGACAATAGCAAATCACATTAATGACGCTTAGCATTGATTGTTTTGTACAGATTTGTGGTCGTTTTTTTTTCTCAATATTTGAACTTGCGCTTTTTTATGGCTTATCTTGCTTTTTAGTGTGGTTTAGCTCATTGGTTCTTGTACAGACTTAGAAAAGCTTAGTAACCGCTAAACCGATATAGTTAGTTCTTTCACTATTCAATAGTAAATATAGGTTGCATAAGGTTTTTGCAGAACCATTTCTATATTTAATAAAAAAATTATATATTTTAATGCATTCTTACATTACAACAACTCTTCTAAATTCCAGTCTTATAAATTTTGCTTATGTCCCTAAATTATGCTGTTCTTGTTCCATTTTTTCATTCGTTAAAAGAGTTAAAAATCACACGTCTTCGTCGATTCCTTCTCGGCTGATAAAGTGAACCTGTTGGCTAGATTGCTTGCACAAAATTCCACAATCCTGGCTAGCAATCAGACAATGCCCTCTATAGAAAATAGATCCTTTTCGATGTAGGAGATATAATTTCGAACGAGAGCAGTTTAAAGAGACCTTGCAAACCTTAACATAAACAAATCTTCTGGCATTAATGATATATCACCAATTGTGCTAAAAATGTGTGCTTCTACACAACCTCTGTGAAACCTTTTACACGTCTCTTATAGGCCAGGAGTATTTCCATCTTGTTGAAAGGACGCAAATGTTCAGCCATTACCTAAGAATGACGATGCCACGAACCCTTTGAATTACCGAACCATTGAGATATGCTCTACCCTCTCCAAAGTCATTGAGAGTGTAATAAACGTCCACTGTATGAATTATCTAGAGCGCAACGAATTGCTCAGTAACCGTCAATATGGTTTCTGTAGGGCTCTCTCAACTGGTGACCTCAAGAATAATGATACCAGATTACGCGTTCCGTAAATGAGAGAGAGAGCATGACATCACAAGCGATATTGTCAGACTTTGGAATAATTTTACTCCCACAACCACGCCCAAATATTTATTTTCTTATTTTTGTAATAACCCTCCTTAACCCATTGGTACAATAAAATGTTGTCAGTCTCGAATAGTTTAGGAGATAAAAATCTTGAAAGTTTAAAAATTAATATTTTTCGTACACGAAAATTTTCATATTTTTATACAGAAGAATAAATATTTTTACTTTACTTTTTCGAAAGAACTTATTTTCAGTTTCGTCAATTTGCCTAAGAGATCGCACATTTGCATACGTTTTTGTCAAGCAAAAGTACTGTGTGACGTCATGCACTCAGTTGAGAAAGAGAGCATTAGATAACGGGACTGCGGAACGCGTTATCTTGTTTCTATCATTCTTGTGGTGACCAGAGAACGCAAATAAACTAAACGATATCTGAACCGATCGCTCAGAGGGTGATACAAAACCTTTATTTTTTATTCGTTTCGTTCGTGAGGCCTACCGAAACACGAAACTTTTCAGTGGAAGAGAGAACTGACGTAATTTTTATAATTTTCGGTAACGTGTCAGTATAAAAAACGAAACCAAATCAAACGTTTCATTAATGATCATTGGTATGCAAAAGGCATTGAACTCGAACTCCGTGGAAAGAGTCAACATGCGAATGATGCTTGCCTCTTCTATCGAGTTGATTTTGAATTTTGTTTTTGACCTGTTTGTCAATAGCGTTGTCATCATTCAGAGCCCGAACAGAATCAAATATCGTTGCGATTTGCGATATCGCAAAGCAATAGAATGCATGCAAATGTATGAACACGCCCAGAATGAAATCGCAGGTCAGCAGCCGCAACGATATATCGCACAATTAGAATCTATTCTATTTTTTCTCTTGCGATCGACGATTCTCTCTCTGAGTGGCATTAATGTTGCCATATTTTGCTAAGAATTGGCTGTGTTTCATGAAATTTGCCTAGTTTTTTGTTATCTACTGACATTTCTTCTTTGTGTGTGTTGTATTCACACAACTCAAGATACCGATACATTGAAATGAAATAGAAAAAATAAATAAAAAAATACTAAATAAAAGCAACTTTGAATCGTCAGTCGCAATCGCATCATTCTGGACGTGTTCTCTGCGATCGACGACCAGAGAGGATCGGCGGTCGCAACGATATTTGATTCTGTTCGGGCTCTCAGTGGTTGATATTTGTGAACGTAGAAAAAACAATTTTATTTGAAAAATCTATCAATGACGATCGCTTCTATACTTTTGTCCTCTTTATTTTCGTTTGCTTTGTTTTCTGTTTTACTCTGATATTCTAAGCCAAACATTCATCAAGTTTGAGGCAATATTGTTGATACAAAAATGCAAAAAATGAAAACTGAGCAAAAAATGCTAACTGCGCCATGGTATAATAATACAAGGTAGCATTGACAACTGCTTATTTTCTCTTCAACAAGAAAACATCTCCTGTCAAAAACAACTGTTTGTGCAAATGCATCTGTAGCTGCTGAAGTTGTTTTTGTTTTTTGCACTTCTACGTTTTCAACATTGTTTGTGTTTTCAATGGCGGATTGTGTGCGCTCTCTTTTTGAGTATATTTTTTGACAGAAGATGGTTTCCCAAGCAACTACCTGCGCAAAATAATGCGAGGTAGATGATTTTTTTGTTGTTATCCAACGATCGTTAACGAATCGTTGTTTCGGTTTCGTTTGTGTCTCTTCGTCGCTCAATCGTTTTGTTTTGTTAATGGTTTTGCTAGTGACAGAAACCGAAAAACAAAACAGACGCCCAATCGTTCTTTTGTTGTTTGAATCGTTTTTGGTTCGTTCGCTTGAAAGATCCGAACGTAACAAAGTAGAACGATTCGTTTTTGTTTATTTGCGTTCTCTGGTGGTGACCTCATGGCGTTCCTCACAGAGCAATGAAAACATTGTGTTCACTTCTTCGGTGAAAGCAGAGTTGTTGCTCTGGATATTTCTAAGGCGTTTGAGAGCCCGAACAGAGCCAAAGCGGCTGTCGGGGTTCGGTTGCGCTGTGCAACAAAATACATAAAAATCTATGCAGTCACAAAAAATTAAATGGCCGTAGAAATCCGCGACGAAAAAACGCCACAATAAAATCAATTCTATTTTTTCTCGGACGACTAGCGGATCTCTCTTTGAGTGGCGTAAGTGTTGCCATATTTAAGCTAAGAATTGGCTGTGTTGAGTGCTATTTTCTTAGTTTTTACCATGAGCTGACGTTTTGCTTGTTGTGGGTGTATGTTGCATTCCATGAGCTGACTTTTTTTTTATTTTGTTAAAGACGAAAGGAGGGAATCTTTTATAGACAAATAGAAGCCCGTACTTCCAAATAGTGGCGTCTGTGGCGTAGTTGGTTAAAGTGCGTGGCCGATATGTCAACGAACCTGGAGACCCGAACTCCAGCAGCGACAGAAAATTATTTGGATTAAAATAATTTTTCTGTACGGCCGCCACCTCTCTGCAGACAATGGCAAACCTCAGAGAGTAATCAAAATGCCATGTAAAGCTTCTTGAGAACAAGAACATTCTGTTCATCGCCGTTCGGAGTCGGCGTTAAGGTCCGCGTGTAGGTCCGGTTCTCGGTCAATTGTGTACAAACTTAATAACACGCACAACACAATTGATCATAAGAAGCTAGGTCAAAGTCCTTTCAAGGGCTGAAATGGCCAGTTATTGTTTTTTTTTTTTTATTTTACTTACAAATAGTGTCAGAGTCCCTAATGTGGTAATACTGACTAAGCCCATCCTTACTTTTCTCTGCTCCTGCAAGACCCTACGGTACCACCAATCGAGGCATTACTTCGTAGGACAGGATTAAGTATGTTTACTCATCTTGGTTTTTACGCTTCTTCTTAACAAAGAAATGTTTTGCAGATCAAGCTTGTTCATTTCCCAAAACGATGATGTGCTGTACTTAATATACAATTACGCGTTGGAGGCTCATCGTTGTTGTTGATGCATCAGGTGAAGACCGCCTCGGGAAATGGTCCCTAGCCGAAGACGCTGACGGTGCTGACGACTGCGGTCTCTTCTTGTAGAGGGGATGATTTCGGGGAGGGAGACCGCTTCGGGAGATGGTCCCTTGCCGAAGACTCTGACGACGCTGTCGACAGCAGCCTTTTCTTGGAATGGCATCACTTCGGGCAAATGAATCCCTAGACAAAGAAGCATGGTACAATCGACTGTAATACCTTCCAAGATTAATGTCGTGCTTCATCACCCCCTAACCCTTTGCTCTGATCTTCAGCAAATCTGCACGGTGCGGCCTAGCAACTTTGTCTATAGTATAGAGCCGGCCGTTGATCTGTGCAGTTTTTCTACACGACGCAATTCTTTGGTTATGGCGCATGTCATATTGCCTACTGAGATCCAGTTTTCTTCAGAGTTAAGCATAATGTCCACGAGAGTTTCCACTGTTAGTGACCTCCCTAGTTTATTTCTTAGCTCTAGTCTTTCAGCGTTAAATTTTGGACAGACGAAGAAAACATATTCGGCGTCTTCAATAATACTTCCAGCACAAAAACTGCAAAACGGATTTTCGTCGTGCTTGATTCTATAACGGTACGATTTAAAGCACCCATGACCAGTTAGTATTTGGGTGAAGTAGTAATCTACCTCACCATGACGCCTGTTAAGCCACGGTACCCCGGAATCTATAAAGGTACGATTTAAAGCACCCATGTTAACCAGTTAATATTTGGGTGAGGTAGTATCTACCTCACCATGACGCCTGTTAAGCTACGGTACCAAATTTAAAATTAGGTGGTGCATCCATCGTCCGTTCTGTGATGCCTCGCTGCTCGTTCACAAGTGGGTCTATAGGGGGAGTTCCCACAATAACCAGCGTTGCATCCGAGGAGACAGTTTGGAACGCACTGCATACTGCATTCAGAACACCAGAGTAGTGGTTTATCCACAATAGTAGCCTACTCTGCATATCTGCCACTAGATTTTCGTTTTCGGCCTTTCAAGCGAAGGCCCCGATCTTAAAACCATCGGCTAGGCGATTTATGTTAAGGAAGCATATTCCGATCCATTTCGGTCGCTCTACATATCAATTTTCTCGCAATTATGCTTTTATGCGTCTCCATTTTCCCGCCTCTGCAAATGTGTCTCTATTCCCTCCTCACCTCTTTGTATTGCTCCAAAACAAAACACCTTAAAACTGACTGCAGAGTATGTTTGTTTGCCTTCAAAATCGTTTGACTCAATTAAAAAAAAAAAAAAAAACGTAAATTAATTGAGGAGTAATATTTTATGGTGAAAACCAAAACTAATATAAAGACAATTTTGCATCATCCGGGAGAAGAAAATCTAAGAAAAATAATTTATGGCCAATGATTTTAACTGACAGCTGATACAGCTGATTTTCAAGAATATTTTTATTGTTGTGAATACAAAATGCAAAAATTCAAAATGAAAAAAATCCCAATTAGCACATTTTTTCTCCCTTTTTTTACTGAACAGTTTTATAATAAAAAAAGCATCAATATTTCTTTTGTAAAAATTAAATTTTTTCTTTACAAATGAATCATTTAGTAAAGCCTTTAACTAATAAAGCATAACACCAACAGCTGGTCCACTCTTATAAATTTTGTCCCAAAATTATGATGTTTTTGTTCCTAAGATTTATGTTTAAGTCTCTACTAGCTACAACAAGGTTTGGTTCGAATTGCTTGTTACTTCAACCCAGTGTTTGTAGCCACGTTTGACCTTTTGACATTTACAAGCTACATGGCTTTGCTTGCGAACATTTGCCGCTGGTGTTTAAGCTTTCTTTGGCCGGATGCGTTGCCAACTTTCTAACTTATGCAAACAAAGCCATATTTACAACCAAACAAACATTAACACACACAAACACATACACACACGCACACACGCACACAATAGGCAAACACTTGAACATTTTTATGATGTCATCAACGCTGACATCGTCATCGCAGCGCGTCTTGCGGTGGATATGATGGGTTCGTCTCAGGCCGCAACTATGTCGCTAAAGTGTGTATGTTTGTATAAGTGTAACAATATAAAAAAAAAACTATGAACACAACACACACACATATCAACCCACATACAGACATAGATTTTGTCTTTATTTGTAAGCTTATTTTTTATTGAGGTGAAGGTTAACATGTTTATAGCTGTTATTGTTGTAGGGAAAAGCTCTCAGTGCTATCATGCCTTCTCTTTTACACTTTCATTATTTTGTATATCTTTTCTATAAATTTTATCAATACAACACGAATAAAAAATAAAAGAAAAATGATGGCAAAACTAAATCTAAACTTTTCAAACATCCGCCAGCGGTATTTAATGGCGCTCTATTGACATTTCATACTTCCGTTGTAGCCTAGTTCTGCTGCTATCTCTTTTCAATGCCTCTTTTCAATAAAAATTCAGACTTTGCAGGCTGCTTTGCTTTATGTAATCAAACAATTATCTAGAGCACGCTATGGCGGTATAGTATATGTAATTCCCGAAGGCTCTCAGGGTAACAACATAGTCGCAACACCAAATTCATATATCACCCAGTGAACCAAAAATATATTTATACTCCTTTTGATATTTTAATATAGAGGCAGTCATTAAAAAGTATATATTTGGCCAAACCATGTCCTAATATCTTTGATCACGATTACAGCCATGGTATTTTTATTATCGATCATCTTCAAATCGTTAATTGGGATGGTTCTCTATCCAACTAATAAATACCTTGGAAAGATACAAAGCTGACATCACTGCAATCCAAGAAGTGCGAAGAAAGGTACAGGGTTGCTCACGTCAAGCTTTCTGTGATATCGAACAACAGCCACCATAAGGAAAAGCACGAATTTGGATGCGGATTTGTAGTTGACAAAAGGCTACGGCACCAAGTTCTGCGTTTCACACCAGTACATGAAAGACTCGTCATCATTCACTTCAAGGTTTAATATCAGTCCCATATTTCTGCACGCTCCGATAGAAGAGATGAACGATAGCACCAAAGAAAGTTACTGCAAGCGCCTTGAAGATGCCTACGAACACCGCCAGAGTTACGATACAAAAATTTTGTACTTCATATGTAACGTAACGTTATATAACGTATTTCGGCCCAGCACGAAACATGTTAATACCACTAGATTCAAACATCTCAACTTTTATGAAGCCACCTAGGTGTCCCCTGATCAAAAGACACGTTACCAATTTGATCACGTTTTGATTGCCGGAAGGCTTTTCTCCACTCTATTAGATGTACGGAAGATCCATGTTGCCAACGTAAACTCGGATCATTTTCTGGTAACAGGCAAGGTCCTATCATGTCTGTGCTCATCCAATAATGTGCACAATCTAACACAGTGAAAGCTACATGTCAACAAGCTGTAATCAAAATGGACAGCCGATGTCTCCGTTGTTCGACTCTCACTCCTAATTCAAGAAAACACTCCTCCGATGCGTGTAGTAGACACACATTTCCCACTCTATGGGTACCGCTGCCGAAGAGGTGACCGACTGCCACCATCTTCGCCAAAACCAGTTGCACGATCGGATAAGTCTCAACGACACTGCAGAGAAAGACGCCGCCTGTAAAGCCACCCTACAGTCGGTCGTAACGTTGCCGATAAGGAGCGATAAGGAGCGATACAGAGATAAGAGGCGGGAAGAGCGTCGCATTTTCAGTCAAAATAAAAGTGAGGCAAAATAGCGTGTGTGCGAGAGAATTGAGATGCATGGTGGTAGGAATGAGGTCCGAAATATATTCGAAATATAAAATGCCTGGCCGATGATTTTCAGACCGGGGACCCTGTTTGAAAGGACGAAAACGAAAATCTAGTGTCATATATCCAGAGTAAACTGATGTTGCGCAAAGAACACTTATCTAGTCTTCTGAATGGTGACGCTTCCAACAATCCCACCAATAGAGACGATACCCCGGAAACTCAAAAATGAAGTCTAGCTCGGCCTAAAAACAACAAAGTCGCAGGAGCTGAGGGCCTACCTGGTGAGCTCTTCAAGAATGGAGGTGAAGCTCTATTTTGAATACATTCATGAGCTTCTATGCAGTATATGTTCGGAAGCTTCTGACCTGCTTCTGACCTGACAAATCTACTATCGATCGCATACTTACAATACGAGAAATTTTGGAGAACTTCTTAGAAAAACAAATCGACACACACCATCTTTTGGTCGATTACAAATCCGCCTTCGAGAGTCCGAGAAGAAATCAGCTATTTTCCACTTTATCTGAATTTGGTATTCCTGAAATACTCATCCGTATTTGCAGAATAACACTAAGCAACACCAGCAGCAAAGTCAAAATCGGAAAGCAACTCTCTATCTATTCGATACCAAGCGAGGTTTCAGACAAACTGATTCCTTATTTAGTGACGTTACAAACAAGTGTTGGAGAATATTATCGGGGAGTAGTAATTTTTTTTTTTTTAAGACTAAACCAACGCTCAGGGGATGCCCCCTATAAATGCGAAAGCATTGTGTTAATTCGGAAGAAGGGTGATAGTTAGTTGGAGGGTGGAAAGATGGAGTAGTGTCGGTGAAGATTAGTTTTAAATTTAAAAATAAAATAAATAAATAACTGGCCATTTCAGCCCTAGAAAGGACTTTGACCTAGCTTCTTATGATCAATTGTGTTGTGCGTGTTATTAAGTTTATACACAATTGACCGAGAACCGGACCTACATGTTTAACGCCGACTCTGAACGGCGATGGTTTTAAATTTACATAGCTATATAATAAAGTTTTAAATTTACATAGCTCAAAATTGCCGGGGAACACGCTCGCAGGGAGATTGTTCCACAATTTTATTGTACGACCGAAGAACGAACGATAGTTCGTTCTATTGGGTATCAAGGCAATGTTATAGGGATGGGCTTGGTGCACTGCCCGAGTGGACCTGGGAAACACACGAGCTGATGGCATCAGGTCATGTATCTCCCTTGAACACTTCTCATGGTAGTACCTATACAAAAGGCTTAAGCAACCAACATTGCGTCGATGCCCAAGAGAGTTGAGAGAAGATGAAATGTTTTCATCTCCTATCAGATATATCGCACGTCGTTGAATTCGGTCCAGAATCTCCAAATAAGATCTTGATGCTCCTGCCCAAATGTACGAATTATACTCCATTTTCAGCCTAATATATGAGGTATAGATCACGCGTAGGTCAGTTGAAGTGAAGTATTTTTTACACCGTTTTAAGAAACCTAGGCACTTGGCCGCTTCTTTCGACACATCAAAAATGTGATCGTTCCAGCGAAGATGAGATCTGATTGATATGCCCAGAACGTCAAGAGCACCTGACTCCGCGAGATCCACACCGTTCATATTGAGGGGTGCTAAGGGGCAATTCACTCGTTTGTGAGTTAACAGACAGCACTGGGTCTTGCTAGCATTAAACTCAACTCTATTAGCAAGCCCCCACTCGAAGATTTTTTGCAAGTCATTAAGCAGTGTGACATTCATATTAAGCCTCTTTCTCTCAATCTACAAAGAGCTCGGGCGTTTTTTGAAAGAATATGAATGACAAATGCTGCTGTCATCCGCAAACGAGTGAATTGGGTTATGAGTCAACGACAGAAGGTCGTTGATAAAAACCAGAAACAAAGTTGGCGATAGGACTGAACCCTGTGGCACTCCAGCTACGATGGCATGTTCACTGGACGAAATGCCGTCGACCACGGCACGAATCAACCTGTCCTTAAGAAAACATGTGATCCATCGAGCAAAGTTACTACCAACGCCATATGCAATTAGTTTTGACACGAGTGCTTTATGCCACACTCGGCCAAACGCCTTAGAAATATCCAGAGCAACAACCCTGCTTTCACCAAAGAAGTGAACACATTGGTTCCATTTCTCCGTGAGGAACGCCATTAGGTCACCAGTAGAGCGAGCCCTTCGGACGCACGGAAACTGAATTCTATGGAACCACTTGAACAATGAACTTTTAGAACACGCTCAAGAGCTCGATAATTCGAGAATCATTTTACAAGAGTTTTTCTTAGTATTTAATCAAAGAGGTGCTAAAAACAACACCTGAAGTATATTTTTTTAAAACCTGGTATGCACTTCGTTTTTATTTCATTTTTTTTTTTAAATAGCTATCAAATTTAAAAATCAAATACAAGTTAACAAAGTTGTTATATTTTACTTTTTGAAAAAAATCAATTTTCTTCTTAGTTCTCAATAGAAAAGTGGACCAAATTTTAAATAGTTCTGAACTAGTTCCAGAAAAGACCAGTACAAGTTCCACTACAACACCCTTTAACATTGAACGAACTGACGCTTTTTGCGGGTTGATGTCATAGGAAAATACAATTGTCCCCATAAACACTCCTTTTTCCCCATATTTTAACTAGTTCCATTCGGAACATTTTTATACTGGTTGCTTTCGCAGTAGCCTGAAAGTGGCTATTTTTCAAATAGTTTTAAAGTGAACATTTTAAAAGTGCAAAAATTTAGTGTACTGGAGATTTGTACGATCTTTTCCATCTAAAGATTTGCATTTATACATATAGAACAGTGGGGCCCAAGAAATTTTAAGCGCGGGCCAAAATTTAAAAAAACAAACACAAAATGTTGCTCATTGTTGCGTTTGCCAAAAAATCAAACAAAACAAAAAAAAATTACAATGCTATAAAATCACATATCATTAAGTACACTGCCAGAAAATGTAGTATATTTTTTTTTAAATATATTCAATGTTTGATAGATATTACAATTATGACAAATCAATGAACTCAATTTTATTTGTCAGTGCACTGCGACAAGGGTTAATTTCTATTACAATAACAATACATGCAGGAAAATTACTCGACACACAAGTATCGGGACAATCAGCTTCAACATCGACATCATCGAGCGTTATTTGATTTTGCGTTATTTGATTTTGGCTTTGCATGCAATTCTTTTTGTAAAGTTCGCTAGAAAATGTGCTGAACATGTGCTGAACGAGTGCAGTTTGTGTTGTTGTTGTTTTTCAGGTGTTCTTTCATTTTGGCTCATCGCAAAGACAAAATTAATATAGAACAAATTTGTATGAAGGGCCACGCGGGCCATACGAGCAACTACGTGGGCATGTTTGATATAGAATAACAACCGATGCCGTCTTGTGCGCAGCATATTTAAAAAATAGCCAGAGATTGTTTAGTTTTTTTCAGCAATACTTTTGAAAACAAAAGCAAACTGAACTATTTTACACTGAACCCCGTTTGTACTTTTTCAGAGCTACTTCGAACAGCGCTAGAAATTAACTAGTTCACTTTTTCAATTGACCCCAAAATAACTGGTGGGTTGTAATAAAAAGTTTTTATCTTGATAAAAATCAAATGAAAAAATTGTAATGAAATCGCTCGTTATAACTCAAACTCAAAAAAACTAACTCAAAAAAACTAGATTTTTCAAGGAGATTTAAGTTTTGAACAGACAAAGGAAATTAATTCACCATTTTCAAAATATGGACAAAACATCAAATATACAAGTACTACTGTAATGTACATGGTTTAATCCATACGAAGTGACAAAAAAAACCTGGATATTATCGATATAATATAATACGATCTAATCGGAAATATATTGAGGTGAATGAATCACAAATTCTACTCTCCTGCAAAAATTAAAGAAGATATCGTTACCAAAATTGTACACAGCATAGATCATGGTAACACGAATGTTGCTGTGTAATTAACTCAATTTTTATATTTTGACGTAGAATACGTCATTCTCGGAGGTAAGTAGGGTGATTCATAGTGATCAGGTGTCGGTAGTTATATCACAATTTGAGCCTTTGGTGTGCCTAAAGTACTGATCGTACAATGTTGATGTTAGCACTTGTTGGTCTGCTTGATCCTCACTGGGAGAAAAATTCATGTTTGAACTCTCTAACTTATATAAATTTTACACAATTACATGAAATATAAAGCCAACATTTGATGTTTTTGTTTGCTTAAGTTTGCTACCTATTTATCGACAATTTCCGGTTTTATCGACAAAACCATAAAATTTGTATGGGAGACCCCCTAAGGAGTGGTCGGAGGGAATAGGTATCCAAGGCAAAAATATTCCTTTTGCAAAAGTAGTAGGGGTCGGTCATACATATTAATCCTCTCCGGCACTCTCTTAAAGGGCATATGCTCAGGTGTATGGAATAAATATACAAAAACCATAAAATTTGTATGGGAGCCCCCCTAAGGAGTGGTCGGAGGGAATAGGTGTTAAAGAAAGAAATGTTCCTTTTGCAAAAGTAATGGGGATCGGTCATACATATTAACCCTCTCCGGCACTCTCTTAAAGGGCATATGCTCAGGTGTATGGAATAAATATACAAAAACCATAAAATTTGTATGGGAGCCCCCCTAAGGAATGGTCGGAGGGAATAGGTGTTACAGGAAGAAATGTTCCTTTTGCAAAAGTAATGGGGGTCTGTCATACATATTAACCCTCTCCGGCACTCTCTTAAGGGTCATATGCTCAGGTATATGGAATAAAGATACAAAAACCATAAAATTTGTATGGGAGCCCCCCTAAGGAGTGGTTGGAGGGAATAGACGTCAAGGGAAAAAATGTTACTTTTGCAAAAGTAATGGGGGTGGGTCATACATATTAACCCTCTCCGGCACTCTCTTAAAGATCATATGGTGTATGGCATAAATATTTTGGTAAATATTTCTTAAAAAAGATGTCATCAAAAGCGAATTAAATAATTCTACGTCTTGTGTTACGACATAGGCTAAACTACTGTATCTTTTTTCGATTATAACATTATTGAAGAAATCCAGTGAAATGTTATTGAAGTATTTTCTGAAAAACTCAAAAATCCAAAAATGCAAACACATGCTTATGGCATACTTTTTAGATATTTTTTTACAAAAATTTACCAAAACCAAAATTCATACAAAAAAGTTACAGATGTTATTGCATTTCAAACATTCATAAAAAATCGAAACAACGACATTTCTCACTTGAATGCCTTTTAAATGAATATTTGTTAAATATTTCTGATCTTCGTATTACAAAAATTTGGAATTACAGGGCTGCCAACATATCAGATCCTGATTAGATGATCAGACATGGCATATCTATTAGTCATAAAATTAAGTTCTTGTATTGAAATATTCAAATATTTATTCTTACTTCATTAATTTCCAAGGAACATGCAATTTATTTACAATAAATCTCTTCTCTCTTCCTTGCAGTCTCCCAATACCGTGGCTACTCTACGGGCTCATCTATGGTGCACCCGTTGAGGTGAATTCCGTCGGCATGGTTTGCTCCATAACGATACTGTTCATGATGCTGATCTTTGTGGTCATGTCCATTGCATGCTTCCGTTGGCGCATGAATAAGGGCCTCGGTTTTACCATGTTTTTGTTGTATTTCGTTTTTGTTGCCGTGTCGCTGATGTTCGAATATGATGTCATTCGTTGTCCGGTGTAAGAGGTGGTTATTACTAACAACAACACCAACATGAAGAACAACAAAAACAACAACAACAACAACATCAACAACAACATTAGCAACAAGAACAACAACAGCAGCAGCAAAGAAATATCAAAACACAACAGCTATAGCTGATAAGCAGCAATTGCTCGATTACTTTATATAAAATATATATGCTACCCACACACTCACACACACACAAACACAAAATTGTAACGAACTCTTTTTCTCTCCTTATCTATGTGTAACAAATACACACACACACACACTTTTTGAACACTAACTCTATCCTAATGTTTCTGGTTATTTTATTATTGCTAACATAAGCTAAGTGCAAATGAGTTATAATTTTGTTCTGAAGAATTTTAAATTAAAAAAAAAAAACAAAAATGTTAAAAGCAAAGCGTACAAAAGTTTTGTACGGAATATTATGAAAATGTCTTAATTTAAAGAACTTTGAGAAAGCAAAATTAAAAAATATATATATATATAAAATTAAGAGGAAAGAAAAGCTATGTATAACGAGCTGATATTGGATATAAATCAAGAACAACAGCAGGTTTTATAATTTTTGTTCAAATTACTGTTAAATAATAAAGTTAAACTGTTATTTCTTTACAGAATGTTAAAAACTAATGTTACTAAAATGTTGTGTTTATTTAAAATTGTGTTGAATAAAAGAAAATTAAAAAAAAAACCTAAACCATTTAGAAAGTTTGATTTCTTTTAAAAAATCTTTTTTTCAGTTCGATTTTCTCTATTTTTTATAAAAAAAAAATATTTTTCATAATTTTATAATTTATAAAAACAAGGTTTAAGTTTCCAGTTATCATTGAAAGCTCTCACGTCCTTGTGTTTAATAGGTACTTAACATTCTTTGCTTAAATAGTTGAGCTTAAAAGTTACAGTTTGATTTCAAACTTCCAAAAGCAATACTCTTACTTTTTTAGGACTCGTATCAGAAGTAAAAGCTCTGCAAGCTCTACATTTAAAAAAAAAATGTAATATATTCTTATTTCTTTTTAATTTTTATTATGGCAATCAAAACATTCACTATATTTAATTGCTAAGCTCTTTTACTCAAAATAATCTCAACTAAAAGCTCTCTTCTGGCAAAAGCAAAAAAGAAAATGTTTACACTTGATACAAGTAAATAAAGTTAATATATAAAATGCTTTTGAAAAAAATTAAATAACTTTTTTGGTTAAAAAATATATCATATAAAATATTCGAATTTTCTTTCAAACTTTGTTTATATAAAGCTTAAAAGCACTTAGCTTGAATTATGGCATAAAAGTTATAACATCTTTAAAGGCGACAATTTTCCAAAATCTCCAAACGTTAAAAATTTATAAAATCAAAAGCTCCAGAATATTTTCACACAATTTCGAAAGCTTTTTATATATTCAAAAGGTTTTTAATCTAGAATTAAAGCTTTAAAGTTTCAACATCTTTAAGTCCAATAATTTTCAAAACCCTGGAATTCAATTGTGGAGATATCTGGATGTTAAATAAGTAAATATTCAAAAGCTCTGGTGTTTTGTTACTAAATTTTAAAAGATTTCCTTCCGCTTACAAGCTTATCAATTTTCTTTTAAGCTTTCTTTTAATCTTACTCTTTAAAGCACCGAAGTAAAATTAAAGCTTTGTATTTTCAGCAACGTAAAAAATAAAAAAACATTTTAGAATTCTCCAATAAAATTCTAGGAGCATTACAGGTTTATTTTTAACCTATCTAAAATATTTTAAATAAATTGTGCTCATTTCTAAAAGTTATATTAAAATTTTTCCATAAGCTCTGATTCTATGATATTCAAAAACTTTGATTTCATATTTAATAATTTAAAAAGCTTATTGTTTGTTTGCTCTGCTGTTTTCTGTTTTTTAAAAATATTTCTAAATAAAAAAAATTTAAATTTTCTCAAGCTTAACCCTAGAAAGATAACCCTATTTGTCATACATATCAAAAATATGTACATAATACGTTATCTTTCTAGGGTTAAGTCACATGAAGCTTTTATTTATAAAACTTAGTGAAAGCTTTGATTAAACATTCTTAAAGTCAGGTAATTTTGAGAATGCTTAAACATGAATGCGAAACCCATACATATATCAATTATAAATTAAAAATTTGTTTTTTTTCGAATACTTTCAGAAGATTTTTCGTTTTGATTTTATACTGAGCGCCAAAAGTTATTAAAACAAAGCATTTGAAATGAAATTTTTTCACATTTCTCTTACAAGATAAAATAACTAAATAAGTTCCTTTCATATCACGCCTGACAGCAAAAAGCTCATATTGAGCAAAAAGCTCTGCAAAAATAATTTTTAACACAATTATGAGAATAAATCTTAAAATTTAATCAAAATCGGCAACAAAAAGCTCATGTCTAGCATAAAGCTCATATGCAACAAAATGCTCTACCACAAAAATTTTTTTCACAATTAAAAAAAATGACATTAAAATTTAATCAAATTTTATCTAAATTTTTAAAAGCATTGAAAAATGCTTAGAGCTTTTAATCACGCTATGAGCTTTTAAATGGTCTGAATCGCAAAAGAGAGCTATGGAACAGTCTTTTAATGATAAATTTGGTTTTTTGGCTATCAGTGTTAATTTTAGTCTTTTTTAAAACTTTTTTACATGTATACAAAAGCTTAACTCTTATTCCTCTTGTTTAAAATATTCACTGTTTAAAACATGAAAATTGATTCAGGAACAAATATATAAAGAAATTTCTTATAAATCACGTCTGTAAGCAAAAAGCTCATATGTAGCTGAAAGCGATTCTACAAAAATAGAATCTTTACAATTTAGAGAAAATATACTAAAATTTGTTCTTGTTTTGTTTCTATTTAGTGAAAGCTCTTAGCGAATGTGCTTTTTAAAGCTCTTTCGTAGATTATATTTTAACAATAGCACGTTTTATACCCTAGACTACTACAATTGGTACTACATGTCTGTCTAGGGTATTAGGTAACCCGAAAGCTACTTTGATTTAAGAATTAAAAATCGACGAATATTTTTGAGAGATTTTTATCACGTGAAGAGCTTTTACTTTTTAAAAAGTTCAAAAAAGATTTTTGGAGGTGTGATTTAGTGAAATATTTAGTTTTTCATTTACGGTTTTTTTTCTAGAAACTGAAAAGTTTAAAAACTGAAAAGCTCAGTTGTTGTTATTTTTCATTCAAATATTAATTTGTAGTCTCTTTGTTATATCTTTTACAAATATGAGTCTTTTAATTCTTCAATGAAGTCAAAAAGCTTTTAAAAAGCTTTGATAAAGAGTTCATGATATGTTATTCATATTATATTAACAAATAAAAAATATTTTAAATTCTGTAAATCTTAAGGTCTAAAACAAAAGCTTTGAGAAGCTTGAGAGAAGTTTTGAAAGCTTTATATTTTATTCTTTTTTTATGTGTGCAAAAAAAGATATAAGAATAAATATTTAAGAAGGTAAGCTGCTAATAGGTATTTAGTAGATATTAAGCTTCAAAACTTTTCCATGAAATGAGCTTTCAAAGTTAACTAATTTTATAGAACTAAGCTCTTAGAGGTCAAAAAAACTTATTTTAAGCTCGCTTCATGCAAAAAGATTGAAATCTAACTATCTGTTGATTAACTTTTAGAAGATAATAGCTTTTTTGTGAATAAAATCAGAAAAATTTATGTTTATTAAAAGAGAAATACTAAAAGAAGCTTAAATTTTTTATATAAATTCTTATATATGATTCTTATATAGAAGATTTAAAATATTGCGAGCATTAAAGAACTTTTAAGTTTTGTTTGTTATAAGTACATTATTCTTCATGAAGTATTCTTGTTAGTATCTATAAATTTATTTCATTTTAAAAGCTCACTTCATAAAACTAGCTTTAAAGGCTTTCTTTAAACTAATTAGCTTTTTAAATCTTAAATATTTTAATTCTATAGAAATATTTCCCTTCGATAGCTAACTATAGGAAATTAGCTTCAAAAACTCGTTTTTTACTAATTTACTTTTATAAGCCTTTGGCTTTTTCTATAAATTTTTTTATTTTTTTAGAAGATTTATAATATTTCCAGCTTATACAGTTGCTTTTAGTTCTTATTATTTATTTTTTTTTTTTTATATGAGAAGCTTTTTTTCAATTCGAAAGATAATTTTGAATTTAATCCTTTATTTTCAATAAATTAACCCTGTTGTTCTTGTGCATATAAAACTAATTCTAACAAAAAAAATCATAAACCTTTTGAAAAGCTTTACTTAAAATTTTACGATAAGCATTAAGCTTCACCTACTTATATAATACTTTGCTAAAAAAAAAAAAGAAAAAAGCCACAACAATTTAAGCTCTATTTCAAACCTATTTATATACTTTAATAAGTTAAACGGTATAAACAAGCTTTTACTCTAAATCATAATAAATTTACATATTTAACAAAACCTCTCCACACTTCATTGGCATTGGCTCCAAATTTAAAGCAAACTTATTTTGCCACTTAAACTTAAAAATACTAAAAACAAAAAAAAAAACAAAAAGCTTTTATTCTTAACACAACCTTAACTTAGGCAAAACTTGTTTGAATGAATGAAAACTTTATGAAATTTACGAAATTTATATAAATATATATATAAAAACAACAACAACAACATCTAAGCTATGCGTAGTTCTACTAATATTCAGTTTAAAACCAAATTTGAAAAAACTTCATTAAAAGCATAGCAAAACCAAAAAGTTTTTACCTTAAAATCCTAAACCTAAGTATACATAATAATTTATTTTATTTTTTTTTATTTATAAGAAATAAATAACT
The DNA here is from genome assembly GCA_943735915.1 of Pherbina coryleti. NCBI lineage: Eukaryota > Metazoa > Arthropoda > Insecta > Diptera > Sciomyzidae > Pherbina > Pherbina coryleti. The sequence goes on from OX030948.1 coordinate 178,799,376, forward strand.
ATATTACTCAAAGTACGGCACGAGCAACTAAGGCTAATGGCCAGACCATTCATAATAAATACTTTCTAAACTCTATGAAAGTTTGTATGAAAAATGAGTTAAATTATATCAATAATAATAATAAAAATAAATTTCAATGCAAATTATAACACCTTGAAAAAACTTAATAAAATTAAATTTCAAATGAAAGCAATAATTAATTTTAAATAAAAATTATAGAGAAAATATGAAAACTGTTTTTAAGTGAGCAACCAAAAAAAATACAAAAAATTAAAAACTACATAAAAAACTTATTATTACTAAGCCAGAAATTTCGCAACAAAAAACTAATCATGCAAAACTAAAACTACACTAAGTTTCATCTAGGAAAAAACTTGAAAAAACTAGTTATATTTACAATATTTATAAAAAATTTAAAATTTAACATATGCTAAATTTTGCTATTGCTAAACATGGCAGCGAAACCGCAAGGAAATGAGCTTTAAAGCTTTATGGATAATTAAAACTTGTTTGCAAAACTCGAGCTCAAAATAAAACTGATTGCAACTTGAAAACTTATTGCTATAGGAAGAATGTTGCTCGACAGCACAAAAAAGCTTCTCTTAAATAAGCTCAAATGTTAAAGCGGCCTAAGTCCCGGAAAAGCTTAGCAAGTGCTTTGAGAAACGAGCTCAAAAATGCAAACCAGTGACCTAAATCAAAAGCTTTTACTGAAATCAGAGCTCTTGTAGCTCTCAAGCTTTTTCCCAGTGGTTATGAGGCTACAGTTAATATGTCATAACTTATATTTTAACCATTTTTTAACTAAATACTTAAACTAGCCTCAAAGCTATTCAAAAACATCGTATTAATAAAATAAAAAAAAAAACACATATCCTCTTTAAAAGTACATCATTACCAAAAAATGCTTTAATAAACGTCACTAAAAACGTAGTAGAATCTTTGAAAGAATTGAATTAAATACATTTAAATACTGTTATGAACTCTTATGGTAAAGAAACAAGTAAGGAAATCTATAGTAAAAAGTTGAGTCACATATATGAAGATGTTAAAAGCAAGTTTCTCTATATGTGAAGTATATATTTAATATATACTGTATATCGGAGTATATATAAAAAAAAACCCAAAAAGCAAACAAAAGAACTTTGTAAGTGCATTAGAAAACATGAATGAGCTTTTAAAGTTGACAACTGTTTGAAAGGAATGTTTTATTTTTTTTTTTAAGGTTATGTGAAAAAGCTTTTGTTTTTAACAAATTTCTGTTATTATGAAAAAATGTTCTATCAAAGCTTTTAAATATGTATAACCACAAGGTTTGGCAACCCTAAAACTATTCAAGCAATAGCAAGCTGCCATAAATTCCACAGACATTCAAACTGTTGTAACCATGACAGTGACTTACAAAACTATGAACACCTAAGAGTTGCCAGACTTGAAATTTTGTTTTTATCTTTTCTTGCTTTCCGTTCACATTCATTTTTTTAAGCAAATATTTGTATTTTTCCGCTCATCTCTTATTTAATATTCACAAACATTTTGAGCTACGGAAACAGGAGGTAACGTCTAGATCGAACATATAACAATCTTCATTGAATCTTATAAACTTATAGAAATCTTTCTTTATAAAATCAACACAAAAAACTTCAGCTTTAAACATTTTTAACTTTTTAACTTAAAATCATTAGAGTTAAACTTTCTATTATAAACAAAAAAAAAAAACAAAAACATAACAACTACATAAAGCTTAAACAGCTTGAAAGTCACTTTAACTTATTTATATTTAACAAAAAAAAAAAAAAACAATAGGTTAGTACAAGATTAAACAAGCTATAAACAAGCAACTTCACTAATAATAATAATATTAAAATTGCGTCCGGAGAATATACATATGTATATACTATATATATATATACATATATATATATATATACATGCATATATATATATATATATAGAGCATCGACTCATCAGTATCACTAAATTATGCATTCATTCTCATACATCCATTTGTTGTTCATTCAATTTGTTCAATCAATTCAAAACGTTCGGGAAAGTAACATAAAAAAACTTCGTTTACTTTCCAGTATCGTTGAAGACCCATATATATAAAAATAATGGCAGAAAAGTTAACATTTTGTAGTCTTAAAACCAACAAAATATGCAACCAACAAGTTCAGCAAATGTACATTAAATTGCTAGCCAAAATAGCAACAAAACCATTTAACATATATGTGTCCAATATTTTCCATAATCAGAAAAATATTTTTCTTAATTTTTAACGTGATTTCGTTTTAAATTTTTCAACAGGTCGCGTTTTTTATCTGCAGACATCAAAATGTCACAAGAAATAGTTATGGTAGTATAAAAATATTCTAATACGAACTAATTCTATGCGAAAAATGTCTGCACAATCTGCTTTTAGAATGGGATTTGTTTAATATTTCGAATAGAAATCATAGAAGAACATTTTTTTAAAATTAACATCACCTTTTCTTTAGCAACAAACTTATTTACTTACTTTCTTATCTGGAGTTTAGAACCGTTGAGCTATTTTGGTCTCTTCTGAGAATGTGAAAAATTCGCATATTAAGGAATTATCTTATCTGAAACCACGTTTAGTATCGAGTGCAGGGAAGAGGTCCTTTCCAATTTTTACTCTGTTGTTCAGTGTAATTTAGGTATATCAAATTCAGACATGATGGAGTATATGGATATATGTGATTCTTTATAAAACTTTCAAAAGAATTTGCTTCTCTAGTGTTTGTTTCTCCAAGATTTTTCGTAGTGTAAATATCTGGTTGATAGTACATTTGCCAAGTTTGAAGCCACACTGATAAGATCAAATCAACTAAATAACGATGGGCTTCAGTCTTTCACACAATATTCTTGACAGTACCTTATATGCGATATTAAGAAGACTTATCGCTTTCTTGTGGATTCTTGTGTTCACACTGAGATTCCAATCGTTTGAAATGCACTTAGCGTCAAACTGCTACTTATTAAATTCAGCCTTTCAGCTACCGAATCGAATGAAATTTTAAATTTCCGTAATTTAAAAGAGTCAAGGAGTTAAGAATCAGAAGTGGCTTGAGTTCCTTCAAGTCCTGAAAAATATAAGTTGTAGAACGTCACATAAGAAAACCCCTAAAAATGAACTTATAGACTAAAGCAATAAATAAAATCATCTATTTGTCAGACTTTACTACTACACAGTACTTTTGTCTTCTATATTTCAGCGTCGAATGAAAAAGTTCTATATGAAAATCATTTCAAGTTTTGCACTTGAGTTTGGTGTTTCAAGCACTCGGTTGCTCTTCACTATGTGAGTTTTGCAAAAGGGATGTATTCAATTTATTTTTTAAGGAAATGATCAAAGATACAGATGTCGACAATAAAGCTCATAAAATTCTCTTTTTTCAAATCTCAATTGTGAGGAAAATAATGGTGATAGATAATGGTGGTGCAAAAGAGTCTCAGTAACCGGCAGAGTTTTCAATATCAACTAGTTTGGTACTGTTGTGGTACTTTGCTTATCATAACAGTGAAAATTATTTCAAAGTGTCAAAAAAGGATTTTACCAAAGACTCTGTACCGAGACTTGTTGTATCCTTTGTAAAATCAAAACAAAATTACGGATCCATTTTATTTTCCTCGATTGCTTAACGCATTGCTGACAATATTCTGTGGTGCTAGTTCTTATACACTCTGTTAAACAGATAGTAAAACATTCGTTGCATTTTTTATGAGCTGAGACTGTTTGATTTTTGAGAAATTTTTAAATAGATTGAAGAGGAAAGAAAAATGCTGTGTCTATCAGCCTATATCTTTAGCAGTATTTGGTACTATTGTCTGGGGTACTTTTCAGTAACTTGGAATAAATTAAGAATAGCAATCATATCGTGAAAACATTAGAAATTTCAAAATTCTGACTACAAACTCCAAAAACTCTTATATATGAATTTTCATGAAATTACGTTGCCAACAAAAATGTATGCCTCAAAGGATTAAATGTGTATTTCTCGAGATATGTTCACTTCCGAAGATAAGAGACTCCACAAAATACGATGGTTAAGCACACACAAATATATTCAATACTCTTTTGAATAGAAATGTTCTCATACAAATTTCTATAAGTAGTTCTTATAAAGAATGGTGCTCGAAAGCAGTTCCAATCAGTGTTCAATATTACCAATATAATCCTTAAGAACTGCAAATCTTGACGCCTAACATATCTTTGAGCTTAATCATTTGTAACAAACATGTTTGCTGCACTTCATAGGTACTCTCCAGTTTTAATGGATCTATTAATAATTTTTAATAGATGAAAGCTTTACATTTCTCAAAATATCTCATACATATCACCCTGTTTTTAAGTTAATTAAATTTTACAATTCCTTTACCCACTGAAATATTTTAGCAATTTGGTGGGTGGCAACACTGAAAACTGTTGAGAAACAGTTGTTGTCAAACTGTGCTTAAATGAGCTTTGCTTGGGTACAGTGGGTCAATGTCTTTATTTTGCTTTTGAAATTGAAATTCAATTTTAAAAGTATTTATTTGCAGGTTTCTTTTTTTCAGTCATAGGCCTTATTTACACATTCTGTAAAGCTTGGACATTTTTTTTTACACATCTTTTTCAAGCCAAAAAATTATGTTCTCTAGATGATCACGCTGAATAACTATCAGGATGTATCCTTAAGAGACGATATTTTTCAATGCTTTTAAATTAATTTTTCTCAAACTCATGTTCAAAGCTTTAAGCTTATGCTAATACGCCTTTATTTTATTGCAGCAAACTCCATTAAGTTCACATAACGACACTCAAACACTTTTGTCTTTATGTAAAAAGCTGATATTTTACTCTGTTTTTCGTTAAGCTCAACCAATGAAAGAATGGTTAACAAACTATATTTTCCATTATTACCAACCCATATAATTTCTCTCCCACCAACTCTGATATATATAACTATAAACTTATAATTCAAACTTTAATTTAAACTTTCACTAAAAAAACCCAATCCAGACGTCAATAAAGAAATAACAATAACTGTGGGTTAACACTTAAAATTGAATATATATAGAAAAAATTGCTAACTACACTTAAATTTAAAACAACTTAAGAACAGCATTAAATAATAGTAGAGCATATTATTATTATTATTGTCATCTAACAACTTCTTATGTATTTAAATAAATACATACTAATAATTATATATATATATATATATATATATATATAAATATACTTTATATATACATAACATTTAAAAATAGTTAAATTGTAATTTTAAGTAATTAATACGCTTTTAGTATGTAAGACTGTATAAAGGAAAAGTTGAAAAAGAATATTTCAAATAGAAATTTAAGAAAAATTTCACAAAAACCAACAAAATCATGTTAAAACCAATAATAAGCATTTTAGCATAAATAGTTAAAATTTTTAAATGAACAAGAAAAAACAAAAAAAAAAAAAAATTTATTTATAGCAGAGATAGCAGAATATTATATAGCCGAAGAATAACTAGACAATTGATAACAAGACGTTGAAATGCAATTGATAACAATAATTATAACAAGCAAAGAAATAGCGTGGTTATGAAATAGCAAAACAAAAGAGAACAAAAATATTAAATAAAAAGTTACAATATGTAAGCGAACAAAGCTTTTATAAAGTATGTAGCTGAATACAAAAAAAAAAAAAAAATACAAAAAAAATAAACAAAAAAATTCATATACGAACAAACAAAATTCCAAATGATTTAAAAATGAAAATACAAAACATGTTGAAGTTAAATGAAAATTACTGCAAGAGCATAAAAACTTAAAAATAACTTTTCTTACAAATTAAAATAATGCATATAGCGTAAAAACAAAAACAAAAAAAAAAACAACACTAAATTTATAAAATTGTTAAATTTAACACAGAAATCCGAAAACAGAGAAACTTCAAACACAAAATGCATAAGAGACACATAAAAAAGTGTTAAATATTAACTCACTGTTAATATAGTTAATCAAATATGATATAAATAGCTTTAATTTCGAAAGCTTCATATATAACAGCAGACAATTACTTTCGTTGCTATACAACAAAAATCATACTTTATTGATGAAAAAAAAATGTTTAAAAAGATGAATACAACAAAAAAGTTATTCATATGCTTAATTAACTAAATTAGTTAAACTTGACGCCATTTTTGTTGAATTGTGCATTTGTTTAACTTTTATGAAACTACATACTACGAAATATTTTTGATCAAAAGCAAATCTTAAAGTGAGCTTTTGAGCTTTTTAATTATGGCTTCAGCTTAAAGTTTTGTAAACGTGTATTTTTTAAATCAAATATTTCCTTTTTTTATACTCATGCCTCTCAATAACAAAATGTGTCATGCCCGGTAGCTCATCTCGATTTAAAACAAAGATTTGCTTAAACAAAATTTAAAACTGAGTTTCTATTTCGATTACGGTAACTCAATTCAAAAAATCTATATTCAACTTGGTGAAAGAAGTTTAAATTTAAAAAAAAAAAATACATCAAAATTAAATTCAACAACATTTGTTTAATAATTCTCCGGGTAATGCAGTTTTTTTGAAATATGATTACACTCATGGCTGTCCAGTGCAGTTACTCTTAATTGCCTTGCAAATTTGCTTCAATCAATATGTCAAAATCACAACATTTGCACTTGATCATCATTATGCAGACTATTCATTATTTTATATTTTAGTTCAACTTTCTAGCTCTTTCGTTTTTTGTTGAAAAATCCATGGTTTAAACGATCAACATATTTTAATCACATAAAAGAGCAGGAACATAAAAGAGCAGGAATTCTTGTTTTTTTTTTTAAAAAATTTGGAGATTTTAAACATTTCGCAGGAAAATTTTCCAAAAACTACTCCTGTACCACTCAAACCCGCCTTATGTCGTCATTTATTGATAAAAGGTTGAGGAAGTTTAACTTTTGAGATGAGTTACTGGCCGCTCAGAGTTAGGCGCTCTAACTCAAAAACTATGAGATTTTTCAAAAAAATCCTTGGATTGAAAAGTTCTTAGTATTCTTCGAGGGATACACTGATTTAATTTGGTTAACACTTTATTTTTTTGTGTGAAGTTTTAAATTCATCAAAAATTTAAAAAAAAAATTTTGTTTTATTCTAATTAAAGAAATCTAATCGTTTTTTTGTTTATAACAATCTTTTCAAAAAGTTTATAGTTTCTAGGAAAAAATATTCCAAACTTTCGACAATTATTACAAAAAACTTTTTTGGCACAGACTATATAAAAAAAACTGCAAAATTTATTGAAAATTTACAATATTCGGGACATAATGGGTTAATTTAATATTTTTATTTTTTCCTTTTTTCTGGTTTATAGAAGTCTAAAGTTCACCCTGTGCTAAGTATAAAAAACAAACTGAAACATCACAAAACATTTGTCATTGAGAGTCACTGGTTAAGTACACTTTAAAAAACTACTTATTTATATTCACAATTTTTTTTTCTTTATAAAAGTCTTAAAGTCCTACTGTGCAAGTTTAAAAAGCACTGAAATATCACAATACGATTTTCATTGAGAGTTGCCGGTTAAGTATGTACACTCTAAAAAATTACTTACTATAGCTTAACATTTAAGAAATTTTCAGAATTCTTCAAAACTCTTTCATCTTTCCTATTTAATCGCTCAACTTTAGTTTATTTCTCAAAGTAAAATTAAAAAAACAAAAAACAAAACAACCCAATTTAGAGAATATGCCTTATTTTTATGAAAATATGAACTTGATTCCTATAACCGTAACCCTTTTATTTCTTCTAATTCTTCTTCTTCTTATACTCATCAATATCTGTTGAAATAGTAACGAATAATTATAAAAAATATATATATTGTACCTTATATTTATTTATTTGTACGATAGCGACAAAGAAGTAAAAACAAAAAAGAAACCATAGATGTATGTGAAATTAAAACAACAAAGTACCTTAGTAAATATTTGTTTTTTTTTATTGATTTTTAAGTAATTGAAATTATATAAGGAGTCAAAAGAAAGTATAGTAACATGAAAGTTTTCTTAAGAAAAAAAAAATATAATGAAAAATAAAAAATTACACAATTACGAGTATATGTATTAAATTTAAATAATAAAAAGTTTGTTATACAGAAAATATTAAAAACAAAAAAAAAAACGAAGAAAAAATACTTTAGTTAGTTACAATTTATTAAAGAAAATAGAAAAATTTAATTACATTACGACATTACAAAAAACTGCGCAAACAACGATTATATAAAAAAACAAAAATAGAGAATGGGAATAACCGAGTAACAAAAACATAATTCCACAAAATTTTTTTATTTTATGACAGGCAATAATAAGAACAGACGAAGCATTATTAATACTTGAAATCATCCTTAACAATGGAGAGACAAAAATTTGTAAATTTTATAACACCCAGAGATGGAAATCACTGTGAGTGTCAGTTTTGAAATTGACAGCTTTTTTTTGTTTACTTTTAAAGCCATGTACACACTTAATAACTTAAACAAAAATAAAATGTCAATTGCACAAATAACATTTACAGTGTACCATCTAATATGGTCGTATAGAGCGCTACAGTGGCGGCCAAAACTCAATTTCGACTCAATTAAAAATAGCATTAAATCAAAGTATAATAGTTTTTTAATTTCAAAATTAACCCTTAGCACTTTAAATATAAGCTTTTAGAAATCAAATTCAATTTTTTACGCAAATGAAATTCAACTTTTTACACTTAAAATTCAACTTTTCAAACTTCAAATTCAACTAGTTCAACTTGAAAAAAAAACTTGAATTTGAATGAAAAAAGTTGCATTTGAAATGTAAAAAGTTTTATTTGATTGAGAAAAAGTCAAAGGTTAAATTTGAAGTTAAAAATCTATATTATTCTACAGAATAAATTTTCAAATACCTTACATAAGAAGATTTTGCAAAATTAGAAACTACCAAGTTAATTATTTCTTTGGCTTATTTCGAAGATGGATTTTTAAATAGCCATAAGTTTGCAAACAAATTTCATAAGAGCACTCTTTTTGCAGATAAATGAAAATACTAGTGATAATAGTAAAAAGGAGTTAACCATACCTTTTCCATTTATAGAGATATAGCCGAAATTTGAGTTATTTAACCTCGAATATTTCAACTTTCTAACGATATCGTTCAAATCTGAGACCAGATTCAAATACACCAAAAATTATTGGCAATATTAGAAAAAAATCGGAAATTTTACTTTCTGAAATTTGCGCACTTGTTTATATTAAAAGCGAAGTTTATATAAAGGGCTAATAAGAAATATTTATTATGATATCCCTTAAAATATGATATAAAATAAATTGACAAAAATAAGAATTAATCGATACTCGAATACAAATACTTCATTTTCGTTTTATAAAATTTAATTAAGGGCACTACTCACCGAGCAGTAATATTTTCATGCAATGCCGTTTTCATGGTTGTTGCATTTGGAAAGGCTCTCTCTGCAGTTCGTAAGAAATTATAAGACATTTTGTCTATTTTTGTCTCGAGGGCTAAGAACCAGCCTTTACTTGGGTATCCTATTTCTTACCGTAGCACCTTTACTAAGCAAGTAATTATTCCATGTAACAAATTTACAGATTTTTTTGTGAACTTGTTTAAGATAGTTGAATAAACTACTCAACTATCTGTCTGATGGATCTAAAACTTTTTCTCACTTCTTGTATAACTTCTTCTGAAGGAAAAAGGCTTTCAAATATTGCGATTTATAAAAACAGAATCCAGTTGTAACGGTTTTTATGAATCTTTTTTTTTTTAAATATTCGTCTTGTATAAACTCTTAAAGGTATATCAAGAGAGCATTGAAGAAAATTCGAAAAATCACTGCTTTATTTACTCCAACACCGTTACAGATACTTCAAAGTTTTATTTATTATTGATCTTTAATCTCCAATCTTTATATAGAGGGTGGATCAACAAGAGGTATACAATTTTTTTTATTTTTTTAAAGCAAACGTTCGGACGTCTCTTAAATTTTGATTGGATTATAAAGTAGACACATGTTTATGTATGAAACACAATATATTTCAAATGGCGGCCAAGGCTTAGCTTGTAGACCTTAACCTTGTTTTCGAAATTTTCGATTACTCTTTGCCATTATTGGGGCTCTATATAGGCGTTGGCGAATTCAAGGTTCGCTTTAAGAGTTCTGATTGTTTGCGAATGGTTAGCTTAGACCTAATTCTTAACAAAACCCAATAAAAAAAAGCCTAAAGGTTAGTTAAATCACAAAATCTCAATTGTCAATTAACTCATCCACTTCGAGAAATAACGCCTTTGCCAATGGTTTCCTTCAGTAAGTCGATTATTTGACGCGCTGTATGTGATTTGACGTCAATGTTAATGTTATTATTAATAATTATTGATTACGCGTCCCCTAGACTAATTTCAATTCACTTTCATACACCTGCATTCATTTAGAATGCCGCTTAATGTTAATAATAAAAAATTTCTTTAAGCCTCCTGCGAAGTAAAATTTTCACAGTGTAAGCCAAAGAGAGATGGTTTGCTCTCACTTGTGCGCAAACTACTACAGAACTAAAAGAACTGCGTATGTATTTATTTAGCCGACACTGTACTATAGCGTTCGTCGTTGACGATAACGTTCTCGTCGGCCTCTTTTTTAAAGAAGTAAAGAACAATGATTACACCGGCCAATAAACCGCACCAAATAGTGATTTTTGTGGACATATACATATATGTGGTGCCTCGAGAGAATCTTGTGTATTTTTTGCACTTCCAATGTAGCAATTTATGTCAATAAGCAATGTAGCTTATTGACATACCCATTGTACCAAAAATGAGCCTCATCTCTGAGGCGAACAAAATATTCCAATTCATTTTCAGCCCATTAACCGAACGCATGGCGCAAACGATGGTCATTCTGCTTTTATGCTTGCAGCTGGATCTTATAAGGTCGTAGACGAAGATCATACATACAGTTTCAATTTTTTCGCGCAATGACCAGCTTTGGGCAGAAAGCACTCTAGGAGCGTTGAGAGCAAGAATTGAGATCAAAAGCTTATGTAGCAACACAAAACACAACAAATCAAAGACAAAAAACAAACACACAAACAACACAGAAGCTTTAACTGAAGTGGTGCCCATACCCGGCAATGACAAATCGACTTATTTGAGTCCTCCTCAAATCGACTCTCTACAGCAGCAATTGTTTCTTCAGGGCGCACTGTATGACGTCTTTGAAGATGCGCTATATCATTAAGAGTATGTGTGGTGCGAAAACGATCAGTGGTTAATCCAATCAGTAGTGATTATATAGGTGATTATGTTCGTTCTTAAATGTACATAGCACACGGTACCATCACCGAACTGGATACCGGTTTTTTTAAATAAATTTGCACACCTTACAAGCATTGTCTATTCATTATTAAATGGCAAACCAAACTGAGCACAAATGATAATATAGTTGCCAGATCTAAGCACCGTATGAGAGTAATAAATCTTTATCGCAGCACCTCGTTTGGTTTAGGGAACCTTACCGAAACACGTTTAGGGAATCTCTTTATAAGAAAAAAAACCCTTTACATAAATTTATAATTTTCGATCGCCTTCGAGGATCTAAGCGATAAGAAATTATTTTTCACAGAAACTTTCGAGGGATATTTCTAATTTTCTATAGGTACTAAACTCTATACCCGCCATCAGTGGCGGATCTAGGATTGATCAAAAGAGAGGGGGGCCTGAAACGTATTTTTTAGACTTACATTGACTTTCATTTTTTTCCAATACAAAAAATTCTCCCAGGGGTGGGGGCTAAAGCCCTTTCAGCCCATATGTAGATCCGCCACTGCCCACCATCACTGTTAATAAAAGTTAAAAGTAACTAGCTATGTTTCCGTACTTACTTTAAGTTACTTGAAGTAACTCGAATGCGTTTTTTTACATATTTTTCCAGAATGAGAGAGAAGAAGAACAAGCAAAATGTCACACTCCATTACTCGAACTTGACTTGAACAATTTCGAGCCCGAATCTCGAGCTTCAAACAGCTGATTGTCAAAGTGTCAAAATTTAATTGTGTTGTGGTGTGAAAAAAGTTCTCAGAATTGGCTGGCATATTAATAATAATAAAGTTAAAATAAACAAAATGAACGTAAATGTAAGTGTTGATCTTTTAAATAACAATACTGCTGCCAGCTGTTTCCAGCTCTTCCTGGAGAACAAATCACATGCAAAATCTTTGAATTTTCCATTTTTTAAAATAAACCAAACAGCCAATTCAATATTTATTTTATTTCAGTTGTCAAAAACAGCTGTTGTACTTGAAACTTACTTGAAGTCATTTCCGTACTTTTTGACAAATTATCTCATTTTGACAGATAATCAAATAACTCTCTATTACTCGAACTTTTTCCGAACTTTACTCGAAATTTACTTGAAGTAAGTACAGAGACAGGCCTCTACTAAGTTTGTTTTAATTGAAAAATAAAAAATACCCATTTTTTGGCCACCACTGTAAGCAACAGTATTGCAACAAGACAAAAATCAAATAAACTCGTATAAAATTCAAACAAAAATATATCCCATAAACAAAAAATTTAAAAAGTCACAGCAAAGCGCCATGAAAAAGGCAATACAAAAATAAAAGAAAAAAAGAAGCAAAACAATTCATAAGAAAAGTAATGAGAGAATTTAAGAAAAATAAAGACCGACAAAAACAATGTTTATAATAATGTTAACTAGTTATTTAGGACAAAACAAAACTAAATATTTACAATTATTATTGAATACTTACATGATATACACTGAGAAAATAATAACAAAAAATACATAAATTAAAAAGCAAGCAAAAATTAAGACAGCATTTCAAGCAGAAAAATTCAATACAGTAGCGGTTACTAATATTGCAACAGCATATTTCAAAATAAGCAAGTGAAAGTTTTTAAATTTGCAAACAAATTAGCGCGCAAGCAGAAGAAGTAAATAATATATAATATATTATTAAATAATATATATAACATTTAAAAAAAAAAAAAAGGTTAGCACTTAAAAAAATTATTTATAAAAAATTATATAATTATAATATAAAAAAAGAAATAAATCTTAGACTGTATGATGATGTTTTGTTAAAATTTTAGTAAAAATAATTTTAAACTATTGTATTATATTGTTATTGTCTTTGTTGTTACATTTAGTTCAATAACTATTGTTATTATTGCAATTATTTTAAATCCAATAATTTAAATTAAAAATATTGTATATTATTTAAATAATAAATATGATATACTTTTGTTTTTTATTAATATCATTATATTCAATTCTTAGATCATATAGTCTTAAATTATTGAACTATTACTTTGTAATATTTTATCAATATTTATATTTTCCCAATTTATCTATTATTTTCTTTCATATTTACAATTTTTTTTTGAATATTAAATAGTTATTCTCAGCATTGTTAACTTGTTTTTTTTACAGTTGATAATGTTTAAAAAAAAAATCAAGTTATATATTAATACCAACACACAAAAAGAAATATAACAAAATTTATATACATAGTTTTGCGTACAAGAAAATAAAAACCACAAAAAAAAAGAAAAGAAATGTTGATTAAGAATTTATAATTATTCTGATTAAAGAAATAAAATATTATTGAATTATTATTATTATTATTATTGATTATATACCTAAAACACATACTATTATATATCAGATATATAAATATATATATATATATACACATATATATATATATATAAATAAATATATAATAAAAACAATTTAAAAAAGAATATTTAACAAATAAAAGTTGTTAATTTAACACACAAAAAAGCAACAACAAAATGTATGCAAAAAAATTATTATTATTATAATTATAATTATTATTATTATTATTATTATTATTATTATTATGATTGATTATGTGACAGCAACAAACAGCATAACATACAATAAAAACGAACATAAAAATCAGAGAAAAATATATATAAATAAATAATTTATTCCATTCTAAAATAAAAAATTAAAATAAAAAAGAATCATTTTCGAAAATGCATTTTTAATGATTGGGTCAAAAATCAATAAAGGAAAGAGGTCAGTAGAAGTAATACATGTCTTAAATATGGAAACGTTGATGCGTGCAAATTTTATCTTTTGTCTCCTTGTTTTGTATGGATTCCATTGAAAAACAAACAAGTTTTTTGCTTCTCCTGAAAATTTTGAAATTTTAAGTTATGTCTGTTTTGAAGATGGAGTGCGATATGTAGTGCTCCGGTTTGTTATTATTTGTGTTAGACCGACCAAGGTGGCGCTGAAGTCGCTTTTCATTTCGAAAATTCTTATTTATTGACCGATTTGGCTTGAATTCACACCATATATTCAATATATATAAAAATGCCTTGCATTAGTCTCGAAAAAAACCGGTACATGGCTCGACCCATGGTATAATAATACAAGGTAGCATTGACAGTTGCTTGGGAAAACATCTCCTGTCAAAAAATATACTCAAAAAGAGAGCGCTCACAATCGGCTAATGAAAACATAAACAATGTGTGAAACGTTGAAGTGAAAGAAAACCACAACTTCAGCAGCTGCAGATGCATTTTCACAAGCAGCTGTTTCTGACAGGAGATGTTTTCTTGTAGAAGAGGAAATAAGCAGTTGTCAATGCCACTTTGTACTATTTATTATACCATGGGATCGATCAATTTGAACATTTTTTTTTCACCTTAATATAGGGGTGGTTTAGGAAAAAAGAAAATTAGGAAAACCCAAAGTAAAGCCGATAAATCGAAAATCATTCGTGGCGGACCTATCGTTTGCCAATTGCGCCATTACCCTTTTACATTGGTCAAGAGTTGAAAGCAATTTTTTGACGTTCTCATTTGAACCCAAAAAGTTGACGGTGCAACACAAGCGTACCGCAATTAGCCAACAAACTCAAAAAATTGCTTTAAAATCTTAACCAATGTAAAAGGGTTCCATGCATAACATGTTTTTCAACCCGTGCGATTGTTTAAAATCTTACTTATCTGGTGCTAACAACCGTAAGTCGGTTTTGGCCTCGTATAGGAAATTGCGCCAGCCATTTCTGTTTTGCGCTTGCTGGCGCCAGTTGGAAACACCAAGCGTGGTCAGGTTATCCAACACCTGATCCTTCCAACGAAAATGTGGAAGATGTGGAAGGACCAGGACTGCGTTGACCACCACCGGGCACCGAATCAAATATTTTTTTCGCTGGAGCGTCGTTTTCCATTCGCTCAACATGACCTAGCCAGCGGAGCCGCTCGATTTTAATGCGCTTAACTATGTCGATGTCAGCGTACAGCTCATACAGCTCGTGGTTCCATCGAATTCGGTACACGCCATTGACGCAGCTTGGACCGAAGATTTTACGAAGGATCTTTCTTTCGAAGGCTCCCAAAGTGTTTTCATCAGAACTGCTCAACGTCCAGGTTTGTGCTGCATATAATAGGACGGGCATGATTAGTGACTTATAGAGCGTGAGTTTTGTTCGTCGAGAAAGGGCTCTGATTCTCAATTGCCTACTCAGCCCAAAGTAACACCTGTTGGCAAGAGTTATCCTTTGTTTTATCTCAATACTGACATCGTTGAAAGAGTTTATGCTGTATCCCAGGTAGACGAAGTCCTTAACAACCTCGAAGGAGATGTTGTCAACAGTGACGTGGTTTCCAAGACGATGGGACTGTTTATTTGTTGACACTAGGTATTTCGTCTTATCTGCGTTCACTGCAAGACCCATTCGACTCGACTCTTTCGCTAGTCTGGAGAATGCTGCACTGACTTCGCGCGTATTATGGCCAATGATATCGATATCATCAGCATACGCATCATCAGCATACGCCAGCAGCATAATACTTTTGTAGAATATCGTGCCACTACATCTCAAATCAGCAGCTCGGATGATTTTCTCCATCATTATGTTGAAAAAGTCGCACGATAAGGAATCACCTTGTCTGAAACCTCGTTTGGTATCGAATGGAGGAGTGAGATCCTTCCCGATCTTAACTGTGCTGCTGGTGTTGCTCAGTGTCATTCTGCAAAGACGGATGAGCTTTGCAGGAATACCAAATTCAGACATGGTGAAGTAAAGATGATTCTTTATTGGACTGTCGAAGGCGGCTTTGTAATCGACAAAAATATGGTGTGTGTCTATTTGTTTTTCTAGGGTCTTCTCCAAGATTTGTCGTAGCGTAAATATCTGGTCTATGGTGGATTTGCCAGGTCTGAAGCCACACTGATAAGGTCCAATCAGCTGGTTTACGATGGACTTCAGTCTTTCACATAATACGCTCGACAGGACCTTATATGCGATGTTAAGAAGGCTTATCCCACGGTAGTTGGCGCAAATTGTGGGATCGCCTTTCTTGTGGATTGGGCAGAGCACACTAAAATTCCAATCGTTTGGAATGCATTCTTCCGACCATATTCTGCATAGAAGCTCATGAATGCATTTAAGTAGAGCTTCGCCTCCATTCTTGAAGAACTCAGCAGGTAAGCCATCAGCTCCTGCGGCTTTGTTGTTTTTAAGCCGAGCTATAGCTTTCAAGACTTCACTATGGTCGGGTAGCGGAACTTGAACGCTGTCGTCCACAATTGGGGTTTCCGGTATATCATCTCTACTGGCGGGATTGTTGCCGTCGTCACCATTCAAAAGCCTAGAGAAGTGTTCCCTCCACATCATCAGTGTACTCTGGATATCTGTCACTAGATTCCCATTTTCATCCTTGCAGGAAGAGGACCCGGTCTTGAAACCATAGGCCAGGCGTCTTATTTTTTTGAAAAATTTTCGGACCTCATTCCTGTCACAATGCATCTCAATTTTTTCGCAGTCACGCATTTCTGCTTCCCTTTTCTTTCGCCTGAAAATGCGTCTCTCTTCCCTCCTCTTCTCTTTGTATCGCTCTTTAGCAGCACGCGTTACAACCGCGTTACTGCAGGGTGGCTTTGTAGGTGGCGTCTTTTTCTGCAGTGGCATCGCGACACTCCCTGTCGTGCCACTGGTTTCGGCGAGGGCGGTGATAGCCTATCACCTCTTCGGCAGCCGTACGCATAGAGTGGGAAATGTGATTCCACTGCGCGCATATATCGTCGATCGGAGGAGTGCTTTCTTGAAGCAGGAGTGAGAGTCGAGTAGCGAAGTCTTCGGCTGTTTGTTTTGATTGCAGCTTTTTGACGTCTATCTTTCTCTGTGCTGGATTGCGCGCATTCTTGGTTGCGCACAGGCGTGTACGGATCTTGGCTGTGACAAGATAATGCTCCGAGTCTATATTGGCACCACGGATCGTGCGTACATCTAAAACACTGGAAGAGTGCCTTCCGTCAATCAAAACGCTATCAATTTGGTTGCGCGTCTTTTGATCAGGAGACAGCCAAGTTGCTTTATGAATATTGAGATGCTTGAATCTAGTGCTACTAACGACCATGTTTCGCACTGCGGCAAAGTCAATCAGTCTCATTCCGTTTTCGGAGGTATTGTCGTGGAGGCTGAACTTTCCGACTGTCGGACCAAAGATATTTTCTTTTCCCACCTTGGCGTTGAAGTCACCAAGCACGATTTTTATGTCCTGCCAGGACAGGCTGCGCTCATAGGCTCTTCAAGGCGCTAGTAGAAGCTGTCTTTGGTCTCATAGTCCTTATCTTTTGTCGGAGCGTGCACAAGTCAGGCTTATGTTAAAGAATCTTAAAACGGATTATGGCAAGTCGTTCGTTCACAGGTGTGAATCGCAGGACATGATGCCGTAGTCTCTTGCCAACCAAGAATCCGTATCCAAATTCGTGCTTCTCCGCATGGCCGCTGTAGTAGATATCACAGGATGCTTGCCGGGAGAAACCCTGTCCCTTCCATCGCATTTCTTGGATTGCAGTGATATCAGCTTTGTATCTTTCTAAGATACCTATCAGTTGGATAGAGACACCATCCCAATTAAGGGTTCGGACGTTCCAAGTGCATATCCGTAAACCATTGTCATTTTTTCATTTGCGGTAGTCGTCATCAGATTTGGGGATAATTTTTATCTTTATTCTTTTACGTTTTATTGAAATTTTTTTTTACGTGGTGGGCTTCAAACCCAACGCACAACCCTTCAAAAGGCAGGGAGCCCGCCGCTCAGATTAGCCGTCAAACTAACGGCGTGACGTTCTCATTTGAACCCAAAAAGTTGATGGTACAACACAAGCGTACCGCAATTAGCCAAAAAATTGCTTTAAAATCTTAACCAATGTAATAGGGTTCCATGCATATCATGTTTTTCAACCCATGCGATTGTTTGAAATCTATTGCATTCAAAATTGTCTTCGTCGCTGTGTGAATACTGCGCTATGTGCGAAATATCGAGAGAACTGTCATCGGTTGCTTGAAAACGACACTCGTTGGGATTCAACACTCTATGTTGCTATTCTTACGGCCCCTGCGAATACAACATGTTTTTCATCAAATGTAGTCGGATTGTGGAACAACAACAAGGACGACATGGCAAACGATGAACAATGAGATGCGCATCGAGGCGTTTATTTTTATCGATGACATGCCTCTGCTCTTATGCGGCAGTTTGTTGTGCAAATTGAGTATGCCCGCAACCAATAATGCAATGAATACGAGAATACGATGGAGACGATTTGAGCCAGGTAGTTCGAACAATCGTTTCGTTATTGGCTCTGATGAAAGAAATTGACGAACGAAATGGAAGCATTTTCTTCTTTGATGCGTCTGGCAAAACGTTCCTTATATCATTACTGTTAGCTAAGGTTCTAAAATAAAAAAAAAACAAATTAATCCTTGTTTAAGTGGTTACCGCCTGATCCGCCGAAAAAGAACAAAATGACGGCCGTTTGAAAAAAAAATCTATTTTCGAGGTTACAAAATCGGTCGCCATTTTGTTTTTCTTCGGCGAATAAAAATTATCCTAGTTCAGGCGGTGGCCACTTAAACAAGGATTAATTTGTTTATTTTATTTTTTCCTCAGATGTTCCAGACTGGTGATATCCTGCACACCGTCAATTTTTGACATTTTTTTAAAAAAAATCAATAAACGTCAAAAACCGCTTCAAAAAATCTGAAAATTTTTTTTTTTGTATTTTCTAAATGTTCTTTTTCCCTTCTATGAAAAAAAATCCCGAAAAAAAATTTTTTTTTAAATTTGTAACCTATATGTCCCCTTAATTCCTATTTGTCGCGTAATTGAAGAAGCTGTGATTAAAGATGAATATGCAAGTTGCGTTGGAAAACGAAACGAGAGCCAAGATTTTCTCGAATGAATTGTTGACGATTGGCAATGGAGAAGTACTAGTCGACATTTCCACCGGCTTGAAAGCGTTCCCGCAGAATTTTTGCAATTTCACAATGACGAAAGAGGAACCATTACGAATGTATTCCCAAACAACGTCCAGAATTATGTCAACTACGATTGGAAAACGAACCAAAATAAAGATGTCAATGATTTGAATTTCGAAATTAAAATTGCAATTGCTGGACAATTATATTCGTTCTAATCGGTTGATTGTGTGACTTATCCGGACGAAGCAACTTATCCAACTAAGGATTTGACAGGATTACCATCACATAATTTGGGAATGAAGGTTGAATCTGTTATCATCAATTTCCGGAACCTCAATAACCGAAATTGCGCAATGGAACAAGATTAGTCGTGAAGCAACTCAAGAATAACGTCATTCAAATTACGAATTCAAAGACAAATTCCAGTGCGAGGAAGTGCTAATTTCGAGTATTTAATTGATTTTAACCGATTTACCTGTCTATTTCAAAAAGATTAAACTTCCAGTTTTCCTTGCATTCGCCACAACAATCAATACATCTCAAAACCAATCTTTGGAAGTGTGTTGGATTAATCTTGAATTCCCATGCTTCTCGCATGGCTAATTATAGGTAGCATGTTCACGTATTGGAACAAGCCTTATTTTTTGTTTATTTACGCACCGGACAACAAAACGAAGAACGTAGTGTATTGACCTGACATGTGACTACCTCAACCTCTTAACATTCCTTGAAAATAAAGGATATTGAACTCAATTGAATTCGAAAAGTGTTTTGATTTCGATAAAAAAAAATAATTTCGGGTTGAATCGTGAATGCTCGTAATTATTTTGATCAAAAAGTCGATTTTAGGGGGAGGAAGTTCGCCAGGTACACTAGTATTAAAATAAAAATTAAGTCTTTGAACCAGATGGATGATGGATGTATTTCCGAAAATGTAGTTTTCCTGTATATCATTTTCATATCATAAATATTAAAGTTAAATTTAATAATATAAGGTCTGTTCCCGTACTCTAAAGTTTTAGTCCAATTTACCATTTTTACAGGTTTTAGTCCAAGAAGCGTTCCCGTACTCGAAAAAATGGTAAAAGAGAGTGCAATCGAGAGAGTACAAAATTTCCCCTCCCTGTCAAAAGCTGGAAGCTTAAGTCCGAGAAATTTCTTCTGGCAAAAATGGTAAAAGTGTCAAACGGCTTAAAATCATATGTTTACATGTTAGCAAGAGATTGCAGATCCTCAAGACTTCTTTGAAATAAATAAAAACTATTGAAATGGAAACCAGATGTATGGTAAATTGTGTAAAAACTAAATATAAATGTTATTTAAAGAATTAATTTAAATATTATTTATTTTTTTATTGGCCAAGCAAGGCAATTTACTTATTCTAACAGGTTTTATTTTTTTTTCTCTCCCCTTTCCTTGTTTTGGTGTTCGAAGATATGCAATTCGATGTGGGCGTAATCCGCCCACCTAAATGACATGATTTTACGAACACGTCAAATAGAAAAGGCAAGAAGAAAAGAACAAATAAAAGTAAAAGCTACTTACTTAAGTACTAGTATATTTTATACATATTAAGTAGTAGAAAAGGAAAGAGGAGAAGGAAAGTAAATAGAAAGAAAGCTCAAAAAGAAAGCTCAAAGATTGGGTTGATAAGGAAGATAAAGAGACTTGGATAGAGATCGCTTGAATAGTGGGTTTCAGACAATACTACATGTCTATCGGACATGTATTTCTGCAAAATAACGGCATTTTTTTGAAGAGCGTTCAGACATACTACATGTTGGATAGACATCATTATTTTGCAGCGCCCAAAACGAACACATCATTACAATGGCAAAACAATTTCTTGCTGTTCTAATTATTGATGAAGTTTTGAAGGAAGAGGAGGAGATGAAAAAACTAAAAAAAGGAAAAAACGTAGATTTGGGTTAAGGAGTGGTGAAAAGAAATGCTAATTTATGCAAATACATTTTTTTGTTTGCTTTGCGTAGCTGTTCACTCCTCGACGATTTTTGCAGAATGAAAAATGCAATGAGTCCGATGAACGTGCGTTCAAACAATACAACATGTCGGATGGACCGGCAGAAAAATCAAAATCATTTGATTTTCGTACTATGGACATGTAGTTTTAGCTTTCACACATCGTACATGTCATCGGACGCAATGTCCATCGGACATGTTGTATTGTCTGAAACCCCCTAATGAGAATTTAGACATGAAAGGTCATGAAAGTGGTCGGATAAACTATTAAATTGTCTACAGCAACGGCTGATGGGTTCATTACTTGAATATGCAGTATGATGCTGATATTCAGTTAACAGCCGAGTATGTCTTGTACGTCTTATAGGGTCATTGAGGGTAATCTTGTTAGAGATGTATTCGCAATTAGTTACACCGTTCAGAACATCGAAAGTAAAGCATGAATCCAATACCGTTCTTCTTATTGATAGCGGCATCAAATTTAAAAATCTTTATCATGTCATCTTCACTCTCGATGCTCCATATTAAACAAACCATTTTATTTGAAAATTTACACAATTTTAGTCCGAAAAGCATTCCCGTCTGTTGATTTACTTCTTTTAGTAAAACGAAGATTTTTCCTTTTAGCTTCTTACCACTGGTGGGGGAAGCTTAAGGTCTTTATTTGACAAATCTTAAAAACTAATGAGCTAATTGCTCCTATTTATATCAAATATATTTACATAAATTGAACTTAATGGATATGTATGAGTAACTTAAAAATATTCTATACATAAGGTGAAGTTACATGTGTGAGTATATAAAAATATTTCTCACAATAAGTTTATTTTGATTTATTTTATTTGAATGGTTATTGATGAAGAAGCATATTTCGTGAAATTATTTTCCCAGTGCTTGCACCTGCATTCCAAGGCATTGCTTGGCCTTGCACTGAAAGCGCGCATATTGAGTGCAAGCGAAATTTGAGCTTGCGCGTGTTGATGTCGACGTTCTGCTTTTAGCTGGCCGAACTATTTGTTGCTTAAACATCTTGCGCGTGTTGATGTCGGCGTTCTGCGTTTAGCTGGCTAAACAGCAGCGGCCGAAATATGTTCTGCTTGAACATCTTCCCCCCTCCTAAGGGTGTCGAGGGGCAGTTCAAGACTTCTTAAGGTGAATTTGTTCAAGCAGAAATATATTTTAATTTCAAATATATTTTGCGTTGATTCAATCAACGATTCTTGCCGTTTGGCTAGTTCAAGCAAATGATTTTCGTTGTCGGCAAATTTTTTAATTTCTCCTTCGATGTAGTTAGCATATTCCTTGTCCAGCACGCCAAACAAACTATGCTGAATAGATCCAATAATTTCCAACGGAGCTCTTTTTGGTCGTGGATGATGGTGATGAATTAGATCGTTAATTCTTTCTAGTTCTTCGATTTTATGCTTGATCTCTACTATAGTTGATTGACAGTATATGACAAAATCCTTTGACCTTTTACAAATGTTTGTCATGTCGTTATGAATTGATTTGAAGCCTTCAAGTTCAGCGAAGTATGAACCAAGGTTTAAGTAAACAAGTATGTTCCAGTGGCCCTGTGCCAGATTAATTGCGCCTGTCTCTTCAAAGTATATTCCTGGATTGTGTTGGAATGGTGTGATTTGAACAAGGCTGCTCCTGGAAATTAGGGCTAAACTTGTGGAAATTAAATTTAAGGCCAGAAGTCCAATGATGCCTGTCGCTGTCTTCTTCGCGCCTTGGGAATTTTCAGCCCTGTTTGATGAGCGTTTGCGTGTTTTTGGCTGTTTGGGTGACTGGACCGGCTGATGCGTTGTGCATAGTGCAACTGGTTGTCGTGGTGTCTGCGATAGTTTCTTTTCGTTGGATGATGAGATTGGTAAATCAGGTGGAGTAATTGGTTGGCAATCTTCCGGCAGTGGACAGATTTGATGAATTGATCTGCTGGTGGTACCGGATCTAACCTTAAGATCTACGGATCGTACCAAGCCGTCGTTTCCCACATTGGTTTTGACAACTCTCCCCATTTGCCATTGCCGAGGAGGTAAGTTATCCTTTAGCAGTACCAATGTTCCCTCAGCGATGTTTCCTGATTTTTTCGTCCATTTAGTCCTTGCTTGTAAGGTTTGAAGATATTCCTTGGACCATCGCTCCCAAAACTCTTGAATTATATTATTTAGGTTTTTCCATTGTGAGAGCAAACCTTCGCCAGGAGGTCGAGATGCATATCCAGTTGCTGGTTCAAGTCCGAGGAAGCTATTTGGAGAGAGCGCTCTTAGATCATCCGGACTGGATGACATTGGTGTTAAAGGCCTCGAATTTAAAATGCCTTCAATTTCCACTACTACTGTTAGCAATTGTTCGTATGTTAAATTGTTGGCGTCGACTGCTCTCTTCAGGTGGTATTTGAGTGACTTTACCGCTGCTTCCCACAGTCCTCCAACGTGAGGTGAGCGTGCTGGGATGTTGATCCATTTAATAGACCTTTCCGTCGCGTACTTCTCAATTTCGTTGTTATCGTCCTTGAGTAGAACATGCAATTCTTGCAAACATGATTGCGCTCCCTTAAAATTTGTGGCATTGTCGCTAAATATTTTTGCTGGAAGGCCTCTGCGAGAAGAAAATCTTTTAAGAGCGTTGATGAAGGCAGCTGTAGTGAGATCGGAGACTATTTCCAAGTGAATGCATTTCGTTGATAGGCAAATGAACACCGCAATGTAGGCCTTTGTGGGACGCTTTCCCCGAATACTGTAGTGTATTTGGAATGGTCCACAGTAGTCAATTCCTACATTTGCAAATGGTTTTGATGGCTGCACCCGTTCTGCAGGTAAATTTCCCATGAGCTGAGAGATTCCAGAGGGTCGTGCCATGAAACATCTTCGACAATTTTTGCAAACTGATTTTGTTACATCATTTGCTCTCAATATCCAAAATTTCTCCCTTAATGCTGCTAATAAGGCCATTTGACCTATGTGTAGCCTGTCCTCATGATATTGTTTGGCGAGTAAGGCTACGATGGCATTTGAGTGAGGAAGTAAGATTTGATGCTGTGCGTTAAATGGAAGTCTTGACATTTGCAATCTTCCTCCTACTCTTATAATTCCATCTTTGATGTACGGGGTGAATGATGCTAACGGACTAGTATTTGTAACTGCCTTGCCCTTGCTGAGATTATTCAATTCTGATGGAAAAGCTTGTCGTTGAATATGTTTGACAATTATTGCTAATGCATCTTCGAGTTCTTCGGTAGTTGGATGTTTGGATGTGATCCTATTTAGTTTTTTCTTCCGGCAATTGCTGATGAATCTCTGCATGAAGGCGACAACTCGTTGCAAACGTCTGAATTTATTGTGAGAGTTAATCCGTTCGATGGTTGCAGGATTTTCTGTGGTTGTCAGTATTGTTTTCTGCCTTCTTCGTTCTTCAGACCAGTTTTGGACGATAGTTGGTTGAATGGGCCAATCTCTTTCATTAGACTCAAAGAATGTGGGTCCATAAAACCATAAATGGGACTTCAAAATTTGTTCTGGAAGAAGTCCTCTGGAAAGTACGTCAGCTGGATTGTTGTCTCCAGCTATGTGTTTCCATTGTCTTGCAGTTGTAGAGCGTTGAATGCTTGCTACTCTATTTGCCACGAAGGTATTCATGTTGGAGGATGGCGATGCAATCCATGATAAGACTATGGTCGAATCTGTCCAACAAACAATTTCATCGATTGTGATTGTTAATGCCTTTTGAACCTTTTTGATAAGTTGTACGAGAAGCTTTGCTGCACAAAGCTCTAATCTGGCTATAGACAGATTTTTCCTTGGGGCTACTCTAGACTTTGCGCATAGTAAATGTGATGCAATTTTTCCTTCATAATCCTCAGACCTCAAGTAGATGCAGGCTCCATAAGCCTTTTCACTAGCGTCCGAGAATCCGTGCAGTTGTACTAAAACGGCATCAGACACGAGCACTTGTCTTGGTAAACTTAATTTGGCCAGCTTGGGAAGTTGGTTCCTGAACTCGAGCCATCTTGAATAAGCTTCTTGGGGTAGAGCTGCATCCCAATCCAGTTTCATGTCCCAAAGTTCTTGTAGGAATATTTTTCCCACCACAATCACTGGATTTACAAAACCAAGCGGGTCGAAGAGCTGTGAAATGTCTGCTAAAATTGAACGTTTTGTGAACCTTTTTGGTGGAGGCCATGTTGATTTTATGAAGAATATGTCCGATTGTGGATGCCAAATTAATCCAAGAGTTTTAGTGAACTGCCCATTGTCTGTTGGAATATTAAGATTAATTCCGCGCTCGTCTGGTTTTATATTTTGTAGTAGCTCCTTGTGATTTGAGCACCACTTCCGAAGCTGCAATCCTCCTCGTTGCATCATTTGGGTTAATTCGGTTTGTGTATTCAGTGCTTCATTTAAGGTTTTAAAGGAGCTCATGAAGTCATCAACGTAAAAATCCTTAAGAGTTACTGCAGCAGCTAATGGAAAAGTTGCACATTCGTCTTCTGCTAATTGCTTGAGGCATCTGGTTGCTAAATATGCGGCGCTCTTGGTGCCATATGTAACAGTTTTGAGCCGATAAAACTTGAATGGATGACCATCGGACTCTCTCCAAATAATTATTTGTAGATGAGAGTCATTTTCAGTAACCAGAAATTGCCTGTACATTTTTGCAATGTCCGCGGTCATTGCGTATGGATGTTGCCTGAATCGTAGTAGAATTGAAAACAGTTCATCTTGAATGGCAGGTCCTCCAAGTAGAATATCGTTTAGAGAGATGTTATTTGATGTTTTTGCTGATGCATCAAATACGACCCTCAATTTTGTAGTTGAACTGTCAGGCTTGAGCACACAATGATGAGGGAGAAAGTATTGTCTTTTTTTTATGTCCTTATATTCAATCTCTTCCATGTGTCCAAGATTTTCATACTCGTTGATGAACGCTGCATATGCTTCTTTTAACTCTGGACCTTTTTTGAATCGAGCTTCCAATGACCTAAAGCGCTGAATGGCCATGCTGCCTGAATTTCCAAGTGTTATTGGATCCAATTTTAATGGCAACTGAACCACGTAGCGCCCGTCGTAATCACGAGTTGTAGTGTTTTTGAAGATTTGTTCACAAGTTTCTTCCTCTTCCGTTAAAAGTTTCGTTTCAGTTTGGACTTCTTCCATTTCCCAAAAACGGGAAACTTGTTCATTTAGATCGTCGTCCTCACGTCCAATGCCGCAGAAAGCTTGATCAGGATCCCTTGCAGTAGTTTTACCAATTATTACCCAACCAAATACAGTATTTTGTAACGTTGGCAAATTTTTGTTAATTTTTATTTGACCAATTGACATTAACGACGAATAAAGTTCAGCTCCGATTAGAAGATCTATTTTCGAAGATTGATGGAACGTCGGATCTGCTAATTTGATATTTTTCGGAATGTTCCATTTGCTTATGTCGATGCTACTGCTTGGTTGATTGTTGGTTATTTGGTCAATAACGTAACCTTCAATATTTGCAGTGAAACCAGAATTAGTTGATGCGATGACAAAATTAGTGCGTTTTCCTGAGCTTGATGTGTTGTTTCCAATGCCGGTTATATTGAGAGAGTGTTTTGTTGTTTCAAGAGCGAGCTTGTTGGCTAAACGTGTTGTAATAAGGTTTAACTGGCTTCCGGAATCCAGGATTGCCTTACAGTTGATGAAGTTGCCACTGCTGTTTTTGACCTTGACTATTGTTGTTGCCAGGAAGACGTATGAGCCTCTTGATGATGCTGCTAACGATGCATTGTTTGAATGTGCAATAGCAGTTGCAATTTGGTGTTCTTGTAGCTCCGATGTTGATGCCAGCATTGATTTTGGAAGTCTCGAATTGGTTGTTGCTGCTTCGTTCTTGCTATTTTGCTCGAAATGCAATAACGTGTTGTGTTTTTTGCCACATTGAGTGCACCCTCTCGAACTGCATTCAACCACGGATGTGTGATCTGATTTAAGACAATTTATACATAGTCTTAATTTTTTGACCTCGATGAATCTAGTTTTTGGTGACATCTTTAAAAGCCTTTCACATGCATATAAGGCATGGGCTTTGTTGCACAAGGGACAAGAACCCTTTGTCATTAATGATGTTACTCTTTTCTTGCCTTCTGAAATAGGTTTATTGGTTAAGAGTTCTAACGCCTGAGACCTTTTTTCAATAAATTTGAGAAGATTTTTTAGCTTAGGAAACTCTCGTGGATTTGCAAGAGACTGCTCGAACAATGAATGAGTTGTTTTGTCTAGTTTTTTGATTATCATGTAAACTAGAAGAGGATCCCAGCCCTTAATATCTATTTTCATAGCTTCAATGCTCAGAAGATATTTATTAGTGTTGTCATAAAGAGATCTAAGGTCAGCCGAAGAGTCATCACGAATGGTTGGCAGGTTGAACAGCTTATCTAGGAATCCAGTCATGATCAAGCGATGGTTTGAATATCTAGCCTTTATGGTGTTCCAGGCCAAAATATAGTTATCACTAGACAAGGATATGTGTGAAATCATTTTTGCTGCTTCGCCAGTAAGTGCGCCTTTTAAGTACCACAATTTTTGAACATTCCCAAGACTTGTTTAATGAATCATTTGACAAAATAGATCATGAAAGGACTGCCATTCAATATATGAGCCACCGAATTTGGGTATCTCTATTTTTGGGAGATTTACGCCTTGGGCCCCTGCGTTTATGCTTTTGTAGTTTTGGGTGTTTTCTCTAATAACATGATGTAAGTCGATTGTTGCCTTTTGAATGGAGTCTTCTAATTCGATGAATGTGTCGAAATTGTAGGCTTCTAACTCGTTGTCATCGGCTTCCAAGCAAATGGTATCATGGCGTTTGGAAAAGGCTGCCCATTGTGTGGCTATAACTTCCAGCATTACTCTGGCAAAATCTTCTGTTGGTGCTTCTAGCAATGCGGAGTTAATTTTTTCCAGTGTTAACTTTAATTGTTTTACTGCAATTTTTTGAAGGCGAACTAAGCCCGGAACTCTTGTTAGTTCCGGTTTGTCATCAATAACCTCTAGTTTTTCTGCCGGCACTTTGTAAATTTCTTGCATTTTTGTGAGGTATTTATCTCTAACAATTTTGACTTGTGTAAAAAAATTGTTAGAGAAATAGGTGTGGTCCTTGCGTTTCTCTTCTGGGATGATTCTTTCCAATGTTTTGTGGTTATCTTCGAATTCATCCCATAGTTCTGAAAGGGCATTGTAACACCCCTTGCCATAAGAAGGTTTCTCCTTCCTTAGCTTGTTTGCTTTTTTGAAGTTGTCGTATTGCCGCTCAATCTCCTTGCCAATATCAGATTGGTTATTTACAAGCTCTGTTATGCTCATGTTTGAAGTTCAAGTTGAAGTTGCGGAACAATTTTTATATATTTGTGCACTTATTTTTACACTTTGACTTTGTTATGGCCCAGTCAACGTCTTATTTGACACTGATTGTATCAAGAACAATTTTTTGACTATGTTGTGGCCTAGTCAACGCCTTAAGTTTTCACTGATTTTGAAAAAAGGTTTTGTGATTATGTTATGGCCTAATCAACGCCTTATGTTTTCACTGATTTTGAAAAAAGGATTTGTGATTATGTTATGGCCTAATCAACGCCTTATGTTTTCACTGATTTTGAAAAAAGGATTTGTGATTATGTTGTGGCCTAATCAACGCCTTATGTTTTCACTGATTTTGAAAAAAGGATTTGTGATTATGTTATGGCCTAATCAACGCCTTATGTTTTCACTGATTTTGAAAAAAGGATTTGTGATTATGTTATGGCCTAATCAACGCCTTATATTTTTACTGATTGTAAAAAAGATTTGACTTTTGTCGGGGTCACCAATGTTGATTTACTTCTTTTAGTAAAACGAAGATTTTTCCTTTTAGCTTCTTACCACTGGTGGGGGAAGCTTAAGGTCTTTATTTGACAAATCTTAAAAACTAATGAGCTAATTGCTCCTATTTAAATCAAATATATTTACATAAATTGAACTTAATGGATATGTATGAGTAACTTAAAAATATTCTATACATAAGGTGAAGTTACATGTGTGAGTATATAAAAATATTTCTCACAATAAGTTTATTTTGATTTATTTTATTTGAATGGTTATTGATGAAGAAGCATATTTCGTGAAACTATTTTCCCAGTGCTTGCACCTGCATTCCAAGGCATTGCTTGGCCTTGCACTGAAAGCGCGCATATTGAGTGCAAGCGAAATTTGAGCTTGCGCGTGTTGATGTCGACGTTCTGCTTTTAGCTGGCCGAACTATTTGTTGCTTAAACATCTTGCGCGTGTTGATGTCGGCGTTCTGCGTTTAGCTGGCTAAACAGCAGCGGCCGAAATATGTTCTGCTTGAACACCGTCCTTTCTCGTGTTTTTCTCTATTTTTAAGAGATTTTTCCTTACTCTCACGTTTTTTACAGTTTTACCATTTTTAGTCCAAAAAGTACGGGAACAGACCTACAGTTTGCTATGTATAACCACAAACACTTCTGACTATTACCCCAGCAAGACAGGACTGACAAATCTCAAATACAACCACACGAATTTTGGTATCAACTAACACATTCACATAATACTTTCCCAACAAGAGACGTTTGCAAAACAAGGAAACATAAAGTTAGATGGGTGCCAGAGATGCCAGATCACACGGATAGGAAAAAAGTGTCAGTTTTGGCCCACCGCAACAACAATATCCACGCACCGACTGACCGTAGTGACCAAAAAACTGACATTTTTCTATCAGCGCTGAGCGTCAGTTGACGGTCAGTGTTCTAGGTGGGACAAGACTATTTCGCACCCTTAGAATAAAAGTGACCTAACTAAAAAGTTGTAATTTGTGGGAAATTGTAAACACATAACATGCAAAAATGAATAGCGCGATCAACGAAAGTGACCGATATATAGGCTGTCCCTTTTTTGCTTTGCATACGTAAGTAAAGTTTTAGAATACACTTTTTGAGGTTAGTTTCATCACATTTGTTGATGTAGATTGTGATACCATGGGTTATAAAGGGTGATTTTTTTAGAGGTATAGAACTTCGAATTGAAATAAAACACAAGAAAATCGTTTTAATGTCCATCATTGGCTTTATTGGAAGGATAATTTTATGACATTAATGTTTAAATATGATTTCGGGCATGTGGCCGCCGCGGCTGGCTCGAATAAAGCCAATTCTACAGGTCCAATTTTCAACCACTTTTTCGAGCATATGGGGCCGTATGTCTGCAAAAACGCCACGAATGTTGGCCTCCAAGTCCCCTAACGTTTCTGGTTTGTTGGCGTAGACGAGCGACTTCACATATCCCCAAAGAAAATAATCCAATGGTGTCAAATCACACGATCTTGGTGACAGGTCCATTCCGCGAAATTATGCGCTCATCGAATGTTTCCTTCAATAAATCGATTGTGACGTGCGCTGTGTGGCATGTAACGCCGTCTTGTTGGAACCACAACTTATCCACATTCATGCCATCCAATTCGGGAACAAAATAGTCGGTTATCATGGCTCTACACCGGTCTCCATTAACGGTAACTGACTCTCCAGCATTATTTCGGAAGAAGTATGGCCCAATGACTCCACCAGCCCATAGAGCACACCAAACAGTCAGTTTTTGTGGATGTAATGGCGTCTCAAGGATCTCATGTGGATTCTCTTCACTCCAAATGCGGCAATTTTGCTTGTTGACGTAGCCATTCAACCAAAAATGAGCCTCATCACTGAACAAAATTTTGCGATGAAAATCAGCATCGAGATCAATCTCATTTTCGGCCCATACACCAAAATCACGACGCATTGCATGGTCTCGCGGCTTTTAATTCTTGCACAAGCTGGATCTTGTAAGGTCGCAAGCCAAAATCTTTGCGCAAAATCTTCCATAAAGTTGATGGACAAAGCTCCAATTGCTGTGCACGGTGGCGAATCGATTCATTCGGGTCCTCTTCAACATTTTGCTCTACAGCGGCAATTGTTTCTTCGGTGCGCACTGTTCGACGTCTCTGCGGATGCGTATTATCACATAGAGTAAACGTAGTGCGAAAACGACCCATGGTTAACCGAATTAATTGCTCTGATGGACGATTATGTCGACCATAAAATGAACGGAGCTTGCGGTAAACTTCGCGAACAGAACCATTATTTTCGAAATAAATTTGCACGATTTGCAAGCGTTGTTCTTTTGTCAACCTGTTCATGATGAAATGGCAAACCAAACTGAACATAAATGACATTAGAGTTGCCAGATTTGACCACAAAATGCCAGTTTTCTCTATTCGAAAAACAAACCCCTAAAAAAAACACCCCTTATTATGTACCCTAAAGTTGTTTTGCACCTTTTGAGATTAATTTCAGGAGGCACAAAGTCTTTTAAACTCTTTTTTAGCTACTTTTCGAAAAGAATGGTTGAATAGTCATCCTTGATTTATTCTGGCAAAATTAAAAGGAATTGATGACTTCATTTTTCACGCTATGTCATTTTAAAATAATAGATAACCATTTGACAGCTAAACCTGAAGGGCAAGGAAAGTAATAAAATATGCAATCCGTTAAAAAATATGTTGAAGAAAAAATTTTTTTGTCGGGTTTAACCTCAAATACCGCAAACTCCGGACAGAGCCAGCCAATTTTAATCTCCAATTGGGCAATTGCCAGTTGCCCAAAAACACAAAACTTAGTAGACCTGTGTAATAAACCAATTTCCAACATATATAACCAGAAATAGGACCATATTCTATAAGTGAATAAGACTCAATGAAACAATTTTTGGGTTTATGAAAATATCTTAATTTAATGCATTCTCATTACAAAATTTACAATCAAAATTATTTAAAATGTGCACATTCGTATACAGTAATATGTAATATTATTAAATTAATAAAAAACTCTAAAATTAAATCACTTGTTGTGGGCATTTAAATAGATTTTTTACAATAACTATTATTTTCTTTTTCACAAATCAAACTTTTATTAATTTGCGAAAGTTTTAGGCTTTTCTTATAACTTACTATGAAACATAAGAATTCGGTTTGCACAACACCAGCATAATATCAAAGTTACTTTAACAAATTCCTTAAAAGCTGATAAAGTTTAAAACAGAAATTTATTGAACAATAGTAAATTATGACCTCTTCGTTCCGAAAGACACACGTTTTAGGAAGAAGAGATCAATTAAAAATTAAGTGCTTAGCATAAAATAATGCAATGCATTATAGCAATTTTCATAACTCCTAGATAATAATAAAGAGAAATTTTAATTTTATTGAAGTGTTCAAAATTTATGCTTGCAGAAAGAAAACTTAAAGATACAAAATAAAATATATTTAAAATTTAAAAAAAAAAACAATTTAATTTACGCAATGTGGTAACATAATATTATTTTTAAATTTTTCTCATAAATATCAATTATCATCAATTTTAACATCAAATATCAATTATGGAAATTAGTTTCGAAAACATAATGCATATAATGTTGAACTTAATTTAAGAAAATGTGGCTGTAACTTATTTCGTAATATTCAGATTTGAACAACATGCTTTGCTGACAACTTCTGACTTGTTTCATTATCCTGTACTTCCGCCAAAACTTCTTGCGGATCCTCGGTGCGCAGATATGGATTAATTTCAGGTTGTGCCTCAAATATAACATTTCCCTTGATTACACGTACGCGCGGTCCAATGGCACGTGTATTCAACTTCACTTTGCCGCACGAGGAGAAACGCACTTCACGATGTGTTTTCAAGCCTGAAATACAAGCAAACTGTTGATTACAGGCATAGCATTTGTAACGCTTCATTCCGATGTGCCGCGAGAGATGTGAAATAAGCGTTTCACGATGTGTAAAACGCTGACCACATACCTGTAATTAAAAAAGTATGTAAAATTGTTATAGAAAATAAAAAATGTCCACACTTACCTGACACTCAAACGGGCGTTCGCCTGTGTGCGTACGATGATGAACCGTCACCTGACCACGTGTCCGAAAATGCTTATCGCAATAGCTACACTTGTGTGGCAGCGCACCAGTATGTATGGACATGTGTTGATTAAGCGTACTGGCCGAGTAGAATTTCTTCGGACAAATGGTGCAGGGATATTGCGGCTCACGACTGCAATTGGCCAATACATGATCGTTGAGAGCAGTGCGAGTAGAGCATGTGCGTCCACATTTGGCACATGTCAGCTTAGATGCATATGACTTTTTGTTAGCTTTAGATTGACTTTTTTGTGTGGTTTGTGTGCTGCTGCTCTCAATGGTTGCATTAGATTCAGTTTCTGACTCGGATTGCGGCATCGGCAAATTTTTCGGTATATTGTTAAGTTCCTCTGCGAAGTAAAAAGATTTTTTAGAAATTTATTTTTGCAGTGTACACAAAGTTTTTTTTTTATTATTTAAAAGAATTTTTATATCTTTAAAAGTTGAAGAAGAATGTAAATGAAATAAGACCCATCCTGACGATTATTCAAAACATGAACATAAAGTCTACACGAACTGGAACTCGTTGCTTTTTTTAAATTAGATCAAATATATGAAGAGACATCTTCAACTCTGAGACACTACGTATACACAAATCTATATAAATAAAATCGGATATATGGATATATATTGTAATTTATAAAGACCACTGTGGAAGGATACGAGAAGCATCTGAATTTGAATACTAATTCAAGAGAAAGACAACTCAAAAATGACATCTGTCTAAGATTTCTGAATGAAAATGATTTCTGAAGCATATGAAGATTCTTTATATGCCTCATATTATAACCACTTGTAAAGATGGGGCACCATTTATCTTTCCTTGGCTGCGAATTCAAATGAACAATGGAAACTAGTAATGTTGGGCGTTACTGTCATGGCGACCGTAACCGAGTGCGTTAAAAAGTGAGTGGATCACTCGATGCCAATTCGAGACCAAGTTTGCACCTCAGCTGAGACAGATACTTTTTCAATTGAAATTAATTTTTCTGATCGGTCGTCACCTCTCTGCAGACAATGCAGAAAAAAAACTCAGAGAATAAATACACTGCCATGTAAAGCTTCTTGAGAACCTGTACTTTAGCCGTTCGGAGTCGGCATAAAAATAGTACGTTAATTTCTCGATCATTTGCATACAAACATATAATAACACGCACAACACAATTTGATCATAAGGAGCTCGGTCAAAATCCTGTCAAGGGCTGAAATGGCCAATTTGTTTTATATGTTGTTGTTGTTATTATCGAGGTTGGGATGTTATTTGTTTTATAAGAAATCGCATCAAGATTTCTGAAGAATGCTTATCAGAACAAAAGAGTAGATAATTTTTTTACAAAGAATAACTCTACTTACCCAAGCTCTTTGCGCACTCATTGGGTTTCACTTCGACGATAAGTTTGACAAATTCTTCTTGGCACATGCCGTGAGCGCTCACTAAATGACCACGAAAAGAATGTTTCTGAGTATAGCTGCGAGGACATCGTGGACAGCGCCACTGATATCTCAAATGAGAATATTTTTTGCGTGCGGCTTGTAGCTCTGGATCACAATCGCTAGTAACGGGTAAGTAAAAAATAGGCGGAGTGGGTGAAGCGGTGGTTTCAGCTGCTTCTGCAGTTGCAGGCTGGGAATTTTCTGTTTGCATGCTAAAAGAGCTATTTGAATTGTTGGCATAGTCGTCTTCGCCCTCATCGATGATCAAAGATTTGCTGTCATATTCATCTTCGTATTCATTATCATGATCATCATGATCATCATCATCATCATCATCACCATTGTTAAGGGAGTTCTCCTTTTTAATAACCAATGTATTTTCCAACGCATTCAAAATTCCAAAGCTTTCATTGAAGTTTTCCGTTTTAATAGCTGGCTTTAATTCATGCTTTGATTCATGCTTTGCTTCAGGCTTTGCTTCATGATTTGCTTCATGTTTTACTTCATGATTTGCTTTATGCTTTGCCTCAGTATTGTTACAACAGTCGCCTTCTTTGTTTTCATTGGCTGGTGGTTCAAACTTTTTCACTTGTTGCTTCCAATTTTCGATTAACGCACGTTTTTGCGGCAGTTTCTCTATCATTTGGAGCTCATGTTTGGTTTTGCAAGTATTTTTGCGTGTGGCGGGTATGCTGCCTTCGACAGAGTTTTTGGCAGCTTTGGCTTCATTGACCAGCCGCTTCAAATCATCAGCATCGATGCTGGTATTTGTGGCTAAAGATGAAAGCTGTACTACAATGGGTTTGGACTCAGTTTTAGCTGCTGTGCCTGACAATATAATTGATGTAGTAGACGTGGTAGGTGCGGATACGATTGAAGTGGTTGTTATTGTTGTTGTGCATGGCAGGTTGGCGGTATTTGCATTTTGTGATGGCTTAAGTTTTAAAATAATGGGTGAGGTGGTATGACTTTTGGTTACTGTTGTCGAATTAGCTAGCGCTGCTGACGGCAGACGCAGCAACTTGGCATTTGGCATAATTTTAAATATTTTATAACCAGTCAAACTGACGGGTGAAAGTTTTATATTTTGATTTTGTATCTGCAAAGGCTTGAGGCCAGCCGTTTGTGGAACAGCTGGGGGTGCACTTTGAAGGCCAGGTAAGCGTACCAATCTTAAATTTGGAATTTTTGGCAGCAGCCCACTGCCAATTTGCTGCTGCATTGGCAAAATTGTGTTGGCTGGTATAACTTTGAAACCCGGATTCGTGACTGCTTCTATAGGACTTGGAGGAGGTGACAATTTTTTATTATCATCATCAACATCCAGTTCTTGTTTGATTTGAATTTCTTCATGCTCTGCATCAACAACTTCAGATTTAATAACAACATTCGAAGTGTCAGACTCATTGGTTGATGTAACATTTGTAAGCAAGGACTGCAAATCATCCGCTATTTCGTAGTCTGTTTGCGGTTCCTCTTTTATTTGTATATCACCTAGCGAGAGATACGCTTTGTTGGAAACTGCTAAAAAAAAATAGTTATTATTTGTGTCGCTAGGGATGCTTTCTAAACCGCGTAACAATCACATTTTAATGATTTTTTGGTTAAAGAATCTCAAACGATTACTTACTCTGTTGATTTTGGCTGTCTTTAGAAGCAACTTTAGCGCGTTTAGCTAACGATTCACCAGAGGCATTCACAAGCTGCTCAGCAACATTAGCTTTGCTAACTGTAAAAATAAAAACAGTCATTTGTTTCGAACATAGAATTCAGTTAATAAACTTCAAACCGTTATTAGTGGCTTCATTGCGCGCTGCCAGCGATGATTCAATCAATACTATTGTGCTGCTATAATGCTGCATCAGTTTGCCACAAGTATCGGTGTATAGCTGCCAATGTTTAGCCAAATCCATTGAGCACAAAAACCAATCGCGACAATAGGAGCAGACAAAGCGCTTCAGCGCATTATGGCTGTGCATGTGCTCGATTAAAGCATTGCACGAGGAGAATTTATGATTGCAAATCTAAGAAATTAAAATTGAAATTAAGGATTATTTCTTCTTAGCGGTGGAGGATTAATTTGCTTACACTGCACATAATATTGCGCACTTTATGCTGCCGATACTCGTGCAGCTTGCATTCCTCCAAAGTAATGAAGAATTTTCCACAATGTTTGGCAC
Organism: Pherbina coryleti; assembly: GCA_943735915.1. Taxonomy (NCBI): domain Eukaryota; kingdom Metazoa; phylum Arthropoda; class Insecta; order Diptera; family Sciomyzidae; genus Pherbina; species Pherbina coryleti. The sequence goes on from OX030948.1 coordinate 178,836,270, forward strand.
AAAAGAAACGATTTAAGCGATGCATGGCTAAATGAGTGTCCAGTTGCACCTGCGAACTAAAAGAAAGCGGACATACGCTGCAACGCTGCTTATTCTCGAGTATGGTGCACAGGCCAAACTCAATGTGCTGCTCATAGCTGCGCCGTATGTTGAATGTTTGCTGACACTGCGCGCAAGTTTGTTCATAGAAAGTTTGTTTGCGTTTCCGCACTGGCTGTGTAGGAAAACAAAGAAATCAGACATTATAAAATATTGAATTCATTTTTAAATGATTTTTATTGCTCAAAAGTTCACCTACCTTTGTTTTTGCCAAGCAATTCATCATGAACTTTTTCTCATCCTCTGATTGTATATCTACAGCATTAACCGTTATAATATCTGCCTGTTCATCGACCACCTTCATGGATTCTAATTCAAGGAGTGACATGGGATTTGGTTCTTCTATATTGGGATCCTCCTCTTGCTTGATCTCAAACTCCGCTGCAATATTTCAAATTTGTTAAATTTAATCCATATAGAATATATGATATAAATTTTATAGTTTACTTCTTTCTGCCAACTCGCTGCATGCAGTTTGAAGAAAGAAAAATTAACGATTACTTTAAAAAATATTCCATAACGGTTTTTTCAGTGAAAGTAACCCAGCAAACAAAGTCATTCCAAACAGTGTGGGGGAGAAACTTCAAGAATTAATGCGGTTATGCACGATGTGGTATATTTACGCATGCATTGTGCATTTTGATGAATTTAATATGTGAAGTAAATTTTGTTTCGAATGTGTAAAATCGCTTTAAAGTTAATTTATTTATAATAATCATTAGGAGTATTCACAATGTGTAGTATATGTGATAAATAACTCAAAAATATACAAAATTACTTTTAGGTTGTGAACAATCCGTAGAAAATTTGGTGTATTTTTTATATTTGTATATTTATGCTCATGTTGTCAAAAAGTAATTTTCTTTTGTATTGTGAATGCATGATTTTATATAAAAAAAATTGACACGAAATTACTATGAATAAGTCTTTTTTTATAGTTTTTTTTTATAGTTTTTTATTATTATTAAAAACTCAATGGGTCATAGTCAAAATTAAAGCCCACTTTAAACTACCTTTCCATGTTATCATCTACTATCCCATAAAAGCTCGATCAAAGTCCTTTGAAGGTCTAAAATTGTCAATTCGTGTTTTTATTTTTCGGTATCATCATTTTGCAGTTTTAAGTTATCACACAAAAATCGGGCTAAGACCGAATTTTCTCCAAAATTTAAATTGAATTCATTTTAGTAAAATGTATAAGACTATTTCAAAGCTAAACGATTCTTAAATTCAACAAAGGACAACAATTCTTTAATAAATTTTTATATTATCGGTGCCTAAGGTTTGAAAATATTGATACTTCATACTTCTAACCGCTTCTGTTACTGTCGACTGTCCATAAAACAAAGACTTTCCATAAAATTTACAATCTATTTATTTCTTGGCATTTGCAATGCTTTCAAATAAATTCATTCCTGATGTTTGAGAATATAGCAGGGCACTTGCAATAGCCTCCAGACCATCTCCAACTTTATGTAGCGCCTCAACAATGGTATTTTGAATTTTTAAGCTTTCTTCCTGAAATTGACGATCACGTTCATCGCGTTTCTCGAGCAATTCAATAATTTTTTTACACATAAGATCGGTTGAAAATTTCGGTTGTTTTTCTTCAATACCCGATGACGAAGTACTGGGCGTTGAATTTTCAACATTTATCGATTGACAATTAATATCAGTTTCATCTAAATCATTATCATTTAGAGCAAATTCATCAACGGCAAATTTCATTTTTTGATTTTGAGTATGATTTGGTAACGTACAGCTGCTTTCCACAGAGTTCTGTAAGAGCGCATTTTAAATATAGATGAACTGAGTAAAAAGCTTGACTAAGCATACCGTTACATCAGCTGACACTGGCAGATCGGATAAACTTTTAACAGCAATAGCACCAAAGGTATCGAGTGCTATACGTCCCAAAGGGTTCATCATAGCATTGCCGTAATTAAAACTAGCAGGTTGTTGTTGCTTGAGTAATCTTGCCTTACGCGCATCTGAGCGCACTTGATGACGCCAGTGTGACAACGACTGAAATTTTTATGAAAAAAAAAAATGTCATACATAAATAATCAGAATGATGAAAATAATTACTAGATTTATTTTCAACTTGTAAACTTTCCAATTTCCACTTTGCACTTGAACGCGTTGGACCCTCCATGGAATTTAATTTTTTTGCCAGTTCGTCCCATATTTTTGGTATTTCTTTAGCGCTTGCTTGGAGATCTAGCTTAGTTGACTCCAATTGTGGATTCATTTTTACAAAATTCACATAGAACTGCAGTTGGTCACATGTGGTTCTTTTGTACTTTAGTATTTTTTTCTCTAGAAAAAAGTGTTTCATGAGTAATATTAACATTTAATGAGAAATAGTTATTAATTACCTTTCGCCTTTTTTACTTTTTGCAGAGGAGAATCAACAATGCAGGGTTATTTTTAGATATTTGTAGCCGAATTCCCGAACCCTTCAAAGCACGAGATGGGTTGTTTTGACAAAATTCACCATCTATTCTCCCAACAATTTCCCATTTGTTGGGTGTAACTTATATTGTGTTGGGTATAGTTTACAAATAAACTAGTACTTTAACTATAACTTACGTTGTATGTTGTTTTTGTTTCCAAATTTGGTACAAAAACTTATGTAAATACTTTTTAATAAAATCCAAATTGTTTAATCCAGTAACTGCCACTCCCATATCATGTATACTGTAAATATAAACCCAAAAAAAAACCGGGTAGGTATTTAACGACGATAGGTATTTAACGATTATTTCAACGTTCTATTTGAACTGGCACATATCCAATCCAATATTGACATTACAAAAGTATCAATTAATAAAAGGTAGAAAGTGTGAAAAAAATCTAACAAAATGTTAAAAACCAAGTAAGAATTAATTGTGATCGTAGTAGGCGTCATTACTTGGCCATTTGAAAAAGAAAATTGTTTAAAAAGTTGAAGACTTAAAAGGCTTTTTTAACTTGAAAATATAAATGCATAAATTAAATTTGTTGAGTCGCCTAAGTAATGAATAAATAAAATAAAAAAATAAATAAATAACTGGCGGCCGCACAGAAAAATCATTTTAATTCAAATAATTTTCTGTCACTGCTGGGATGCGAACCCGGGTCTCCAGGTTCGTTGACATAGAGGCCACGCACTTTAACCAACTACGCTACGGACGCCACTTAGTAACGAATATGTAAATTAATTTTAGAAAATTGTAGCTTCTAAACAACTTTCCAACATTTCTATTTGAAACATATTAACAAAGGCTTAAAATAGAAAACCATGGTGGGTTTAAAATAAATCAGCTTAAATGGTTGACTAGGGTGCAATTGAGATGTAGTTCCGTACAAAAAAACAATATGTTTAATGAATTTTGACAACGTTACGTTTTACTGCGCAAGTTACAAAAAAAATTAAAAAAGGCAAATTTGTAACATGGATTTACAGCATGCAATATATAGCTGCTAAGGTAAAAATTATTATAATCCAATAAAGGCCCTTACGACTATGGACAAAAAATTCATTGAGTCATAAGGCCGTGGAGAGAGTCGCTCCAAGATTAAAAATACAGCTTTTATGCAACGGCGTTGCATTGAATTATAAGGTCTGTTTCCGTACTCGAATGCAGTAACTTTCAAGCTGCTAGAATGTGTTTCCGTACTTTTTATAACTCAAAAAATAGAAGAACAAGCATAAAAGCGCTCTCTCGAGCTTGAAAGTTGCTAGAAGTGTGATGGAAAAATTTCTTCGAGCATTATAAGCATGGTATAACAATTGTAAGATAGCATTGACAGTTGCTTGGGAAAACAATTACTGTCAAAAAAAAATGCTTAAAAAGAGAGCGCTCACAATCGGCCATTGAAAACACAAGCAATGTTGAAAACGTTGAAGTAAAAAAACAAACAACCTCAGCAGCTGCAGATACATTTTCACAAACAGCTGTTTTTGACAGGAGATAATTTCTTGTAGAAGAGAAAATTAGCAATTATCAATGCCATGATACAATTATACAACAGTCAAAAATAATACAAATTAGAGAAAGAAAAATTAAAAAGAAAATAGAAAGTAAAATATACAGACAAATGACAGTCGGTGCAAGACACTCGTGAGAAAATAGCCAGTTATCACTCCTACCTAAAATTATTGTATCATGGTCAATGCTACCTTGTTATTAGTATAAAATGATTATAAGAACAAGCATCAAGAAGAACAAGAAAATGTCAAATCAACATTTTATGCTTGTTTAGGCTGTGCGGCGGAAAATAAAATTACAAATAGTAAAATACAAATTCCAAATAAATATAAATAAATAAATAATTAATGCTAATTAATTGGTTATTGATAATTGGCGTAAATAAATTGTTTTATAGGAAATCAGCTGTTTTTTGCTTAGAACTAGCTAGAAGTCGTTTCCGTACTTTTGACTCTATGCTCAAATTTTATTTTACTCTCTCAGCTTGATTTTTTCTCGACTTTTACTCGACATTCCGACCATATTTCAATTTAATCATTCCTTATTCATACCATTTATCCCGAAAATAATATAATGGCTAACCGCGAAAAACTTAACAACTTCGTTATCTTTCTAATAGAATGTCCTCACTGCAGGTTTAAGCTAGAGTTTTAGTAGCTTTCAAGTTTTAGAGCTAAATCATTCCAATTTTGAAGTGTTTTACCATACAAAATTAAAACATTCTTACGATATTAATACACTGGTTTTATAGTAAAACTTTCCTGTGTAGTGTGTTTACTGCTTAATCGATAAAAAATATCGAATATTTTCGCCATCTCTTAATGTCAAATATTCAAATAATTAATTAAAATTAATTAATGAATTAATCACCATTGCAACAAGACTCTTTAAACATGATATGCTTGGCCTTTCCTCACTCATTTTTTTAATGAAAACAAATATTCAAAAACAGCTGCTTAACCTTAAGTTGCACCAGTGTGGACAATCAAATTTTAGGGAGTAGGGCCGTGTGCTATTCGGAAACTTTTCACTCGGATGATGAAATTTTGACAGTCTGAAAGAGAATATTTGGCACTTGTGAGGTGAATATGACTGTCAAAAATTCATGTAGCCCCAGGGGCTAGTATAATTTTTGACAATCGGAAAGAGAATTTTTGACACAAGCAAAAGTGAAAAAAAAACACTTGTGAGTTTGTGAGTCGTAAAGAAGTTAAAAATTTTGTGTTTCCGACAGCATAGCAACCAGAATTCCTAATTTTCAATATATATCAACAATTTCGCAAATTAAATTAAATTCTTGTGCTAATGCACTACCAAAATCTAAAACGTCAACATTTCTAGTTGTCAAAATTTCATCGTCCTTTTGGCACAGCAAAAATTACAATTTTATTTCAACAGACAGAAATTGTATTCAACTCAGTAAATTCTCTTCTACCACGAGTGAAAAGTTTCCGAATAGCACACGGCCTAGGTTTATAAAACTTCGATAACTAAAACCGACAGAGAGGACATGCCTAAAATAATACCAGAATATAAAGCCAAACGATTGGGTAAAATGTATTCAGTCATATTTGATTTGTACGCACAAGGATACTTTTGAAAATTATGAAAAAACTTCGACTTTTCTGGGATTTTTACTTAATAATGAACAATTAGGATAATTTCCTTTATTTAAATTATATTTAATTCCTTCACATATGTACATTGAGCCAAAAATCTGAAAGGTTCCAACAGCTGGACTGACGAATTTGAAATGTAACGAATTTTTTAAAAAACGTTATATCCAAAAAAAAAAGTATTATAGTATTAAAAAACCCAATCAGACTACCTTTTCAATGATATTCATAGCGCTTCAACATCTCTAGAAAATGTTGAGATATCGCACTTTTAAGATATTACTTCGTAACCTAAACTTCTAAGCTAAAAGAAAGTGACTATTTTTGCAGCCTCATTATGTCTTATACATAGCAAAAAAAACAAAAGTATTTTCGCAGCACCCAAGTGTTCTTGTTCCTAAATTACTAATATCCTTATTAAAAATTTATCTGTTATCGATCTATTCAATCAACTCTTCAATCGATTGCTCTATCGTTTCTGGTCAGCTCTGCAGTAAACAACGAATCGCCATAAAACAGAAACAAACAAAAATCACAAATTTACGAACGCAGCAACTATGGAGATCTTCACTGACTTTAAATGAGGGTTGCACGAAAGCAGAATGGACAATAATCACAACAGGCTGTAGCAGATCGGGTTCTTTATTACTTTTTGTTATATTTGTATCAGTGTGCGTGTGTTTTACAGTGCTTTTTACAGTTTCCTTTATATTACCGTCATTGTATGTATTTGATAAACGCGATAGAGTTAAATTTAATGCGCACCCTGAATAAGAAGAGTAGCCCAAGTAGTCCACCACGACCAAAAACATTTCAACAAAATTAATCAAAAATAAATTCGCAATTTTGATACAAAATCAACTACCCAGCTTAAGCCAGTGAACACCTACTTTTAATTATAAGTTCGTCCTCGACTTTAACCGTAGCTGATGTTGATGTTGTTGTTGTTGTTGTTGATGGTGACGCTGTTGTTGCCGTCGCCAATAGTGCTTCCTGTTGCTCCTGCATTCGTATTAACTGCTCTTCGTAATTGCTATCTTCATTGTCATATGGTTCAACTTTAACCTCCACCAATTCTGCCATTTTTATCACATTCAATGTTTGTATAAAGATAATATATATAATATAGTTGTGCTTATTTTGTTCTTTAAATTTTAATACTACTACAAACAGCAACGCTTAACGATCGACTAACTTATGACAGCGGCGCATAATCAAAGCACAACAGCAACTGTCAAAAATGATCGCCCTTTCCAAAGCAACGTACAACGGAATGCCAAAAATTGCAGCGTTCGCAGAGTTATGGAATAGTCGCATACTTTTAGCGACTATTTGTAGTTTCTGTGCTGCCACCTTGTGCATTCGTGTTTCATCTCATGATTAAGATTATAATGTTATAGGGGTTCATACTCTATAGGGTCTTAATAAAGGACGAATATCAAATCATAGTTTTCTAGATTTTAAAATTTTTTTTAGAAGACCGTCGAAATTGTTGAATTTTAATAATAAATTTAGGAGAGTGAGAGCTACGACTCTAACAAGTATAACATGGTTGAAGTGCGGTGGATCATGGATTAAAATTTTGGAAGTCCATGTGTATTTCTCATGAGTATTTAAGCTTTCTCCAATAATTACGAAACTATTACTATGTTTCCATGGCGAGTTAACTCGGGGTTTACTCGGGGTTAACTCGCTATGGAAACGCGAGTTGAGTTGAGTTTCGTTAAATCCACGAAACTCCACGAAACTTGTAAGATTTAACTGGGTTCTATCTGTCAAAGTGAATGCTGCCATTTAGTATTCATTTCGCTAGTAAAACAAAAACAAAAATGCAAATGAAATTGACAAGTTCGACTCAACTCGATGCTGTGCATGGAAACACTATCGAGTTAGCGACGCCATTTTCTTAACTCGACGAAACCCCTAACCCCGAGTTAACTCGCCATGGAAACATAGTATATCATAAACAAATTTTATTTTGAAGTATCAAAAATCTTCTAGCAACCAATAAAAAGTGTATTTATAGCTTTATATGAAGATTGCTTAGAATGGTATTCTCTAATTCAATGCCAAAAATATTTTCAGTATTTAAATAGTTGGAAAATTATTCCATGATAGGAATATACAGGGTGGGCCAAATACAAGCTTTTTTTAAATGCAATAAAATTAACAAAATTGAACTTTTTCCATGTATTACGGTTTTATTAGTAAGAGCAAACATTCCCATTAATTATGGAACACAACGTCGTTCGAGTGGCTGCCTCGGCTGCTATCTTCGCAGTTTCGGGCTGTAGCTCACGGATTGGTTGGATGATATTGGCCTTAAGTGCTTGAATCCTTTCCGAATTTTTGGCATAATATGGGTCCTTCTTGGTTCCCCTCTAAAAGGTCCAAACAGATCAAATCGCAGCTTTTAGACGGCAAATTGACACCGCCAAGACGGCTGATAACACAATTTGAGAATTCGCAATCGCTGTGTGGCATGGTGCGCCATCCTGCATGAACCAGAGGTCGTCCAAGTTAATATCTCAAATTTTAGTAAACAAAATTGGTTCACATGGCTCTGTAACTCCCACTGTTGACTAGAACGTTGTTCCCAGCCTGATTTTAAAAGAAAAATGGTTCAATGATGCCACCACTCTACACTCCTCACCAAACTGTCACTCTCTGTGGATGCATTGGCTTCTCGAAAATAACGTGCTGGTTTTGCGAGCCCCATATGCAGCAATTTTGTTTGTTAACGTAGCCCATGAGATGAAAATGTGACTCGTCAGAAAAAATTATGTTTCGCCTTATGAATATAAACGCCTTATAACTCAAAAATATACAAAATTATTTCTAGACTGAACAATCCGTAGAAAATTTATCATATTTTTTATATTTGTATATTTATGTTCATGTTGTCAAGAATGTGAATATGAAGAAAGTATTGTGAATGTGAATGTTTTATATACAAAAAAAAAAATTGCAATGAAATTACTATGAACAATAAGTCTTTTTCGTTTTTTCAATAAATTTGTATTTAAAACTCTTGGTCCTAGTCAAAAATAAAGTTAACTTTCAACCACGTTTCCATGTGATTTTCTACTATCCCATATAAAAAACTTTTATTACAAGGAATAAAATAAATATGTGGCATTTAAGCTATTAAAGTTTGATATTTGGTTATGTTTGTAAACAAATTATAAATAAATTTGTTTTTCCGAAGCTTAGGCAACAAAAATTGTTAACGAAATAACAAAGAAACTATCGCTTTATATCAGTGTTGACCACAGCAACAGCATTTGTCTCATTTACTCTTTCATGTATACGTAAAAAGACGAAGTGTTGCTTTGCATGAGTGTGGACTACGCGGTCGAAACTGCTATATATGCAAATTATTTTTAAAGCCCCTTACCAGAAACGCCATGTTTCCGAAAGTTTCAAGATTTGAATTCACATGTTTCTACTGCCGTGAAGTCATAGCAACTCGTCAGCATGGTTTTGTTAATCGCAGATCTACGGTATCTAATCTACTCGATTTTAAAACCTTTTGCTTAAGCACCATTGAATCTGGTTGCCAGGTTGACTGTATCTACACTGACTTTAGCAAAGCATTTGATAAGTTACCACACAATTTAATTCTATTTAAACTTAAGTCCATTGAATTTCCACAATATTTTGTAAACTAGATTAAATCGTATTTGACAGAACGATCTTATCAAATACGATTCCGAGGGGTTTTGTCTGCTGAGTTTATTGCGTTATCTGGTGTTCCTCAAGGAAGTCACCTGGGTCCACTTCTGTTTATTCTAGCCATTAATGATGTGACCCATATCATTAAAAACTCTCATCTGCTTATTTATGCGGATGATATGAAAATATACAGAAAAATAAATTCTCAAGACAATTCAGCCCTACTCCAGTCCGATCTGAAATCTTTTGAAGTTTGGTGTTCTAAAAATAATATGTTTCTTAATCCAGATAAATGCCAAACTATGACCTTTTCGCGAAAAAGGTATAATTTAGTTTTTGATTATAAAATAAAAGATACTGCTTTATGTCGTGTGGATGTCGTTAAAGATCTGGGAATATGTATGGATTCTAAGCTTTCCTTTAACATTCATATTGATAACATCTGTAAAAAAGCATCTTCTATGCTTGGATTCATTAAACGCTGGGCCAAAGAATTTAATAGCATGATTACGACTACAACGTTGTATTATGCAATAGTGCGTCCTCACTTGGAGTACGCAAGTGAAGTTTGGTCTCCAAGTTACAATGTGCATGTTGATCGAATAGAGAGAATCCAAAAATGCTTTGTTCGGTTTTCCCTAAGGGGCTTAAGTGTATTTGACATTTTAAACCTTCCTCCTTATGAGGATCGCTTAAAACTTTTAAAAATGCAATCATTGAGTGAGCGAAGGAAGTCTGCAGATATCGTCTATTTGCACTAACTCATCACCGGTGTATTCGATTCTCCAGAACTTCTATCTCATAAATTTTAATTCTAATCGTAGAAGCAGTAGAAATGCTAACAATTTAATTTACTTACCATTTAGTTGAACAAATTATATGTTAACTGCTCCTTTAAACCGTATGAGTAAATTAGTTAACAATTGTAGCTTTTTTGATGTTAACTTGTCTAAAGGTCAACTCAAGAGTAGATTAAAAACTATTGTGTAATTGCATGGTTATGTTTTTCCATGGTTAGTCGTGATGTCTTGTGTTGTCCTTGAGCCCAACCATATTTTGGTGGGTAACTTTTTCTCACATTAACTTATTTTGAGCCACTAATATCAATATCGTTGAAAATTTCAAAGATTTTTGGGTTGTGACTTTGAATGCGTTAATGAGGAGAATGTGCAAAAAAGCTTTAGTAGCTAAACTCTATTGTTATTGCATTCTACGACTTCCCGTCATGCTTAGAACATCCTACACATGTTTCACTTGACCGTCCCTTCCTTCTCACTAATCTATCACCCTATTTCGAGCAAAGGCAAACTTAACTGAATAGGTTTTACACCAGAAAGCCTTCGTCAAACCTAAAAAAAAAAAGCACTAATGTATTTTTCACGAATTTGAAAACTTTATTATAATATATCATTAATTCGATTAATTAACGACTTTTTATGTGGCAGCACTATACGACTATTATTTAATATGGCAACTGTATGTAAAACATATTTGACAGTATGCAAAAAACTATTGTGAACAGTTCAAGAATTTAAGAAAAAAACAAAATTTTACTCATATATTTGCAAAAGTTGGTTTTTCCTCAATTCTGAATAAAAATATCGAATAATTGTTAAAATTTAAAATAATTAACAAGTTTAATATAATATAAACTCACCATGAGCACCAGTGGCGATTCACAACAAAACATTGGCGAACTAATACTACGCGATGATGAAGAAATGATATCGGGTGGTAAGTGAAGAAAATACTTGAAAAAAACTTAAAGATTTATCATAAAATCTTTTCTTGCCAATTAAGATGATTCGGATAACAAACAAAGTGGCTCTAACTACATGTTGCGAGAGCAAGATCGCTTCTTGCCCATTTGTAATATAATTAAAATTATGAAAGTGCCTGTACCAGAAAATGGAAAAATTGCAAAGGATGCACGTGAATGCATACAGGAATGTGTTTCGGAGTTTATATCGTTCATAACATCAGAGGCTATAGAGCGTAGCATTGCAGAAAATCGTAAAACCGTCAATGGTGATGATCTGCTATATGCATTCGCCAATCTGGGTTTCGACAACTATGTGGAACCACTGTCAACGTATTTACATAAGTTCCGTGAGGTAAATAGCAACATAAATTTCGCTTGTATCATTCATAAGTTTTAATCGTAAACGCAAAATAAATTTAATGCAATACAGTCGCTGACTGTGGTGAAGTCCGTCTGTACTCCAAATTTTAGAAATGGCATCACTATAAATTATGCTTAACGCAATGCCTGGCATGGGTATGTGTAAAATATAAAAGTAGAGAAAAAACGAACACCACTTTCGCTCTAAAAATTTTTTTGTTTTAATTTGTATTATGAAAATATTTTTAGATTTAAGTAAGCTACACGAAAATATATGACCATTTTTTACATTTTGCATTTACAGTCAACTAAATCAGATCGAAATTTGTATAACGAAAATGCTTTGCTGCAAGACGATTCATCCAGTGATATTCGTAAGCCCTGAAAACCAATTTTTACTCGTTACTCTAAATCCAATCACTCAACAACAATAAACATACAAAACCAACATTCACGAACACATCAACCAACCTTTTCCACCCACTGCACCAACAACACCTTTGCATTGTATTCTTAAGCAAATATTGTTAAATCTTAATTTTCTTTTTATTTAAAAAAAAATACTTATCTTAAAATTATTGTAAGTACAAATTTTTATATAAAAAAACTATTTATATAAAGAATAAAAACAAATAAATTAAGTTTTTATATAAGCAAAAGTTGTAAAATTGAAATAGTTTTAAAGAATTAATGAAATTTTTAGCAACAAACGGAAACAGCAACAGCGAACAACAGGATCAAACAATAGCAACAACAGAAACGCCAAACAATACTACAATTTATGAAATAACCGAAAATAATGAAATTGTAGCACATCCACAAAGCATCTCCATAACAGCGGCATCAGCAAATAGCTCTACGCATCATATGAATACGCGACGTTCAACGCGTTTATCACGCTCACATCAAACGTCTCTGCCAATTGTCACAACTTCGGCAAATGAAATCGGCATTAGTGCTGAGCACTTGGTTTTTTATGAAAGCAATGAACATCAGCAGCCACAATTGTCCACACATACAAATTATTTAAATATGTAAATTGATTTATCTTTAAATCTTTGTCTATCTTTTAGTTTATTTTTATACTATAAAAGTTTGGCTATTGTTTTTTTTTTTTTAATTATGCCGAAAAATATTCCGGCAGTTTAAACCATTATGTTGTGAAAATCATTTCACGTGTTAATTTATATTCTAATGTTTAATTGAGAGTTAATCTACATATACTGTAGAAATTGTATGCGTTGATAAGTAATAAAAATTTCAATATTTATAACGATTTAAATATTTGGCTTTTATATTTTTTGTGGATGGAATCTTTAATAGTTTTTTAAGTATTATTTTTAAAGAAATCAAGTTATTCCTTATTTAATCAGCAAGTGCAGTTCGATTGCAATAAATATTAAAAACTTCAATAAATTTTCAACTATTTGATAATCTTGTTTAATTAGTGAGAAAAAAATTAAACAATATCACTAAGATGGATTTGTTTTTAAGCCTTGAGTCGAGCGAACATTTTGGCCTTGTTTTCTTCTTCCCTACATTTAAAATTTCCGTTAGAAGCTCTGATTCGTGATTGGCAGCTTTAGTTCTTTATAGTCTTGAATAGTTTCCAATGAAATACCTCGGACCACTTTTTTATTGTATCCCTTATTAGAAATCTTCATAGATACGTATGACCCGCTCCATACGCATGCACGATTTACATTTTAAGAAGTACCCGGATCAGCCGGACTGATAGAATGCACCTACGTGCTTAAACTTACCACATATTGGCCAATAAAAGCCTCCACAAAGCACAATTTCTTGGCCTTTCAGCGGAAATTAAAATTAAATAATAAAGAATAAAAGCACATTCTTCATAATACGAAGCAATACAAGACAATATCCAAAGTAATTTATTAGACCATATGTAACCGTATTTATAATTGTTGTCATTCGGCTTGGGGCCATTGTCGAACCCAAGGTCCTACGTGGAAAAGAGATGCAACTCTCAAACACAAAACCAATACCAAACAAAGCACAGATATACAAGTATATATTGTGCAGGCACAATATATTTATATATTCGGATCACTAAAATAAGGGAACACCGAGCTAAAGTTATTATTTGGATATGCATTTGGGCCAACGCAGGTAAAAACTTGTATGGAAAGGAGATAAACTCTGACACACCAAGCCGAGAAACACGGTATACATGGTCCCACTTCAAACTTGGGAAGCTATAGAACTAAAGATCTAAAATAATTTCATGAAAAAATAAAGCAACGAAACTGAATAAAACGAAAAATTAAAGTATCTATCATATTCGATGATGCTTATTTGTTAAATCGTAAAATCTACACATATATTTGTTATCACAAGCAATGCGTTACGTATTCAAATGTAATATCATTTTGCGTTTTAAGACATCCACCGAGTCAGAAAAATTTATCAAGTTCAAGTTGCCATTGAAATCACTACACATACATCGCAGAGGGTCGTGAAGGGTATAATTAGAAGTGCACTGACTCAACTTAAAAAGCTGCAAATCTCTGGCTCCGCTCCTAGGGATGTTGAAGTTTAATGAAGAAAGGAGGTATTGTGAGTCTATACCACCACTGAGTAATTTGTATAAAAAGGAGACATTGAGCATAATCCTTCTGCTTCTTAAAGAGGCAGGGAAATAATTTTAAGGTTTCATAAGAGGAAGAATAATATTGGGGTTCCAACGATAATGTAAAGCAAAAAGTAAGAATTGTTTTTGAACCGATTCTAATGCATCGATGTGGACATTGTATTGAGGGTTCCATATTACGGATGAAACAATTGATTTTATTCAAACAAACCTTTTTTTCCAAAGCGATGTTTTTAGTTGAACATTGACAGAATCCCATAATAAAAGTTGTAAACTTCGTCTTGAATCGAATTTTTAAATTTCGAGTAGATAAATATTATTCAGATACTGAATCTAGCCCCTGACTATAAAAAATTCTTTTTTATAGCTGTTTATCTGTTTATATATATATATTTTTTTTTATGATAAAAATGCATCTAGTAGACTAAAGCGAGTGTACACTGCTGATGCTTCAACAAACTTGAGATCGGAAACACAAGAGACTGCTTGACACAACAAAATTGCCCCTCTTTTAGAAGTATCTTCTTTTAGAATTTTTTACTTTCTTTTATTTTTCCAAATAAATTTAATTTAATTTAAAATATTTTAAATTTTAAGTCCGTTAAATTTTCTACTAATTCATATTTTTCACTTTCCCTGAAATATTTTTTATTCTATATCTTAAGGCCAGCGATGCCCAGCACCTGACTCTTTGCACTCCTTACAACAATTTCAATATTTTAAGTTTTTATTTAATTCTTCATTGTGCTACGGATTCAAGTCTTAATGTTGATCGTTGGCTTTTATTTTAAATTGTTACTACATTCTTCAAATAATTTTGATGCGCATCGCTGCTGTAGACGATTATACCAATTTTAGCCGAAAAAGTACGGACGAGAAGCGAAACATACACATAGGCCGTGTGCTATTCGGAAACTTTTCACTCGTGGTAGGAGAGAATTTACTGAGTTGAATACAATTTCTGTCTGTTGAAATAAAATTGTAATTTTTGCTGTGCCAAAAGGACGATGAAATTTTGACAACTAGAAATTTTGAAGTTTTAGATTTTGGTAGTGCATTAGGACAAGAATTTAATTTAATTTGCGAAATTGTTAATATATATTGAAAATCAGCAATTCTGGTTGCTATGCTGTCGGAAACACAAAATTTAGAACTTCGTTACGACTCACAAGCTCACAAGTGTTTTTTTTTCATATTGGCTTGTGTCAAAAATTCTCTTTCCGATTGTCAAAATTTATACTAGCCCCTGGGGCTACATGAATTTTTGACAATCATATTCACCTCACAAGTGCCAAATATTCTCTTTCAGACTGTCAAAATTTCATCATCCGAGTGAAAAGTTTCCGAATAGCACACGACCATACAATACATGGGAACACCAATCGGTTAATTGAGAAAACCGATTAATAAAATCGATTAATTTTTTTTTATTTCATGAATATTTGTATTTATTATATTGTATGTTAACATTTACAGAAAATAACATAAATACTTTTACTCAGCTATATTAATATATATATATTTATATTTATTTTGAATAAAAATATAATAAAATAATTTGTATGTATATCAAAGATAAGAGAAAGTTAAAAAATAGTAGCTTTCTAAAGCTGTTAAGCATTGAGAACCAAGGTTTGGATGAGTTCATTGGCTTTTCAGGAATTGATGGGGAAAACTAATTTATTTGAGAATTTTTACAGCAAAGAAAATTAAATGTGTGAACTTTTTCTATTAGTTATGAATTTATATTTCATTAATAAAAAGATTATTAGAATATGGACAGTAAAAAAATTATGCCAATAAATTGTTATTCGTTAACAAAACTTTGAAAATCGATTCAGTGTAAAATAGAATAAAAATTGTGCTTTTTGAATTCAGCACATATTTGTTTTTTTTTTTATCAAACAAAACAATAAGCATATTTTTATAATTAGAGATTATATAAAAAGTAAGAAGAAAGTAATAAAACTCTTAACATAAGCTATTGTTTGTTGACTTTTCAAATAATTATTTTACATAAACGAAAAATTAAAAATGAAGACACTGAAATTTTTTAAATATTTTTAGCATATTTAAAAAAACCGCAAAACGAACACGTACGCAACTAAACGCTTTTCGTGCAACAATCAATTATTTTATAACTATGATGACAAAGAATCACTTGTCGTAACTTATAGCTTAAAGCTTAGTATAGTATAAGTCAATGTATTGGAAACTAATCTATAATTTTTAGTTAAAATATTATTTGTGTGCATTATTTATATATTATTAGGAATCATCATTATGCAGGAGTCGAATGTACGTCAATTCAAGAGCCAAGGCTTCATGACTGTAAACTTAATGCGTTGCGCTGTCACTTTCATTTAGCATTGCAAAGAAATCATCAAACAACAAAGCATCATCATCAACGTTATCTTCCTCGTTGTTGTCCTTTTGAATTGGCTCCTGTTTCACATAAGTTGTTGCAGAAAAATCATTTAAATTATCCGTTGCCATACCACTGCGATCAAACGATGTTGTTGATGATGATGACGATGAGCTTTTGTCGTTGGTTGAAGTTGTGAATGACCCAGTATTTGAGAAAATATTGACATCTCCATGACCCAGCGCCAGCGTGGGTATAGCTTCGGCATGTAATTTACCGTTGTAAACGCAGTTCGGTTCAAAGTGTTTGGAACAAATGGTGTAGATATAGTTATGTGGTTGGGGTGATAATTTTAAATTATGCAACCATTTACTGCATAGATTACGATTTTCCGGAAATGTAAAAAGCTGTGTTGAGGATGACTTTGCCGATCTGGTGGAGGTTACGCAATTCAGTACAATGCAGCCAGTTGATTGGGAGAGCGAAGTTTTATTTTTCTTTGGGTTGCTAATGGCCTTAACAGCTTTTATCTTGGGCTCAGCTGTCAAATGCATTGACGGTTTAACACCAGACTTTAGCACTGTGCCAATGAAGGAATAGGCTGTAAAATGAGCACTACAGATTTTCTTGTCCGTATTGCGATAGAGTAACTCATCGATTTGAAGAATTTTACACCAGGTTTTATACAGATCGCCTACAAAGAGGAAATTAATCATATTTTTAAAATTTTCAATAAAATATGTAATAATTATTTTATAAATATTCTAATTAATTTAAATGAAATTAATGGTATGAAAAGAAAATTAAAAGAGGTGATGATTATTTTATACAAAACTAGAAAAAATTTTATAAGAAATAACATGAGAGATATTTAAGTTACGTATCAAGGCTCATGAGGACAGAATAAAGGGTATTTTTGAAATGTTCCCGAGAGTTAGTTACGAATATGTCTATTAAGAGAAGTATACTGTTAGCTGCCCTTATGCAACGGGATAAAGGTTCGTTGAGTCCATAGACACTTCTATGAAGGGTTTCATGGAAATGAAACTCACTCCGAAAGTGTATTCGAGGGTGTATGTAATGTAAGCATGCCCAAAATTAAAAGAGGTGATGATTATTTTATACAAAACTAGAAAAATTTTTATAAGAAATAACATGAGAGATATTTAAGTTACGCATCAAGGCTCATGAGGACAGAATAAAGGGTATTTTTGAAATGTTCCCGAGAGTTAGTTACGAATATGTCTATTAAGAGAAGTATACTGTTAGCTGCCCTTATGCAACGGGATAAAGGTTCGTTGAGTCCATAGACAGTTCTATAAAGGGTTTCATGGAAATGAAACTCACTCCGAAAGTGTATTCGAGGGTGTTTGTAATGTAAGCATGCCCAAAATTAAAAGAGGTGATGATTAGTTTATACAAAACTAGAAAAATTTTTATAAGAAATAACATGAGAGATATTTAAGTTACGCATCAAGGCTCATGAGGACAGAATAAAGGGTATTTTTGAAATGTTCCCGAAAATTAGTTACGAATATGTCTATTAAGAGAAGTATACTGTTAGCTGCCCTTATGCAACGGGATAAAGGTTCGTTGAGTCCATAGACAGTTCTATGAAGGGTTTCATGGAAATGAAACTGACTCCGAAGACGTCTCGAGGGTGTATGTAATGTAAGCATGCCCAATAGTTCGGGACAATCAATGTTATTATGGAGGATATCTCTAAGGAAAATAATTGATGATGCCCTTCTTCTGCATTTAAGAGTACTTAAACCAATCAGGGCGCATCTAGTTCTATATGAAGGAGGCTCAGGTAAGTTCCAACTCAGTTTGAACAACAAACCTAGTAAATTTTCGTTGGACTTTTTCGATACGCTCGGAATGCAAGTGAGTCGAAGGCTTCCAAATAATAGAACAATATTCTAAGTGAGGCCTGACGAGTGATGAGTATAGAGACTTTAGGGTGTAAGGGTCAGTGAATTCTTTGCTATTTCTCATTAGAAAGCCAAGCATAGCATTCGCTTTGTTGACTTTGAAGTCAATATGGTCTCTAAAGTTAAGTTGGGGGTCTAAAATTATCCCTAAGTCTTTTTTAGAGAGGATTCGCTCCAGCGAATTTAGATGATAGTTGCTCACAATCGGGGAAGTTAACCTAGTAAAAATTAGATAGTGGCATTTGGATATGTTGAGAGGCAAGTGGTTTGCTTGACACCAGGCTTCCCTTTGGGACAACTACTCAGGTTCTTCATACATTTAAAACACTTAACACATTGCGTGCCACCACTGTAATCGGGAAAACAGTCCCGATAATATAAATAATAAAAAGATACAGTAGTTTCGACTATGTCGTAACCCAAGACGCAGAATTATTCAATTCGCTTTTGATGACATCTTTTTTAAAATATATTTAGCAAAATATTTATTCCATACACCTGAGCATATGACCTTTAAAAGAGTGCCGGAGAGTGTTAATATGTATTACCGACCCCATTACTTTTGCAAAGGGAACATTTTTGCCTTTGACAGCTTTTCCCTCTGACCACTGCTTAGGGGGGCTCCCATACAAATTTTATGGTTTTTGTATATTTATTCCATACATCTGAGCATATGACCTTTAAGAGAGTGCCGGAGAGGGTTAATATGTATCACCGATCCCATTATTTTTGCAAAAGTAACATTTTTGCCTTTGACACCTATTCCCTCCGACCACTCCTTAGAGAGGCTCCCATACAAATTTGATGGTTTTGTCGATAAAACCGGAAACTGTAGATAAATAGGTAGCAAGTTTAAGCAAACAAAAACATCAAATGTTGGCTTTATATTTCATGTAATTGTGTAAAATTTATATAAGTTAGAGAGTTCTAACATGAATTTTTGTCGCATTGAGGATCAAGCAGACCAACAAGTGCTAACATCAACATTGTACGATCAGTACTTTAGGCCCACCAAAGGCTCAAAAAGTGATATAAATACCGACACCTGATCACTATCAACTACCCTACTTACCTCCGAGAATGACGTATTCTACGTCAAAATATAAGAATGAAAAAGATTAAATAATACACGATAGCGGGTATTATATTGAAATATATGACCAAACAGTGAGAGATGTTGAGTCTCTAAAAAATGAGCGTCGTGGCCCTCTCCGAAATTTGGGTGTCTCTCACATATCGTCGCTCGCGTGACAAACTGTCGTAACCCACATTTTTAAAATTTTTCAGGAGAACGTTTTTTCTGTTTTGGTCATTGTTTTACCGCTTCTTTGGGGCACGTGACCACTTTAAAATCAAACTTAGTTAATAGTTTGGGTACCTTATTATAGTGTCTTGACTTGTGTAAAAAAAAAAAATTAGCCAAGTATTTCCTATAAACTGTAGTAACTAATTAAACATATGCGTCGGTTTGTGAAAAATTTTTTTTACTTTTTAAGAATTTTTATGGGTCGTAACCCACAGTTTCTGTTAGAAAAATTAATTAAAGCAACAATATTTTTTCGAAGTGAAACTTCTTTAGCCGCGATGGGGAGCAAAACCGATGACACATAGTGTTACACAGAATTAAATAATTATAATATAGTATGGACACAGTAGCTTTTCAACTGCATGGTTCATACGTCGAGTGATAATAATATTGCCAACAAATTCGCCGCATATGGAGCATGTTTTTGATATTCATATTGAAAACATCAACCTTAAACAAAAACGCAAACAGGGACTGCTGCTAAGTAACAGAGTTGTAAGGCACAACATTTTATAGTACATTTCAAACTTTTGTGCAGTAATTTCAGAAAATCGAAACGAGTACTGTACAACAGTCGGCTGGTTGTACACTCTTTGATAAACCGCAGAAGAGCAGATTGTAGTGATGCCTGCTTAAAAAACAATGTGTTCACCAACAAATAAAGAGTACACAGAGTACATTTCTGTATTGCATTTATTTTTCTTACATCTTTATATTTTGAATACAAAATTCTACATATCACATAGTTTTATGATACAGTCTGACGGCATAGGATGATAGTATGGTAGGTGGCCACACACATGTTTTTTTCTTTTCAAAGTAAACAGAACTGAAGTGTAAAACTGCCAATATCACAAGCTTTTTGCCAAAAAAAAATGTGCCCAAAAGCACATATTTTTTAAAATTTGTGGGTGACTGTTGTTTGTAAATATTTTTATTTATATACTTTGTTGGTTACGACCTTTAAACATATGCGTTTTTTGCTAATCTATGACAAGTATGACCATAATACTTTGAGGAATGATGAGGACTTCCATAAGAAGTGTTATAGTGGTATTAACTCAATTTAAAAAAAAAATGTGGGTTCCGACAGTTTGTCACGCGAGTGACGATATGTGCGACGTAGCACGCAATGTGTTAAATAGGAAGTGTTGGCATTTTACTGTTTTACTTCACATACAACCTCTTACATTTCAAATGCAACGTTTTTCAAATCAAATTCAACTCTTTTACAATTTAAAAAATTTAACTTTTTACAAATAAAACAAAAAACCTTTTATGGCAAATTAGTTTCATGTTCAGATGAAACAGAGAATTTGCTTATTTGGAAAAATTAAAGTTTCCTAAGCTTATTTGCTTAGGAAAAAGTTAAATTCGTAGAAATTAAATCTGTGGAGTATTGTGCTGAGTCGAAGATCGTTAATTCTGAATGTTTATAATAACAAATAAAGATAATCACAATAGACATTGGGGCTCCCACGAAAGTGTCATAGCCAATAGTGACCAACTCTTTATAGCCTTACCCAACCTAAGATCGGAAAATCATCTTTGTGTCTTATATCTTGTATAAAAGTGAAACCATTTAGCTTGGAAAACAGACACTATGTTATGGCTTGGTATGACTTTGCTGCATGTGGAAGCTAAAAGCAGACGTTGTAGAGAATATATTGAGGATAAAACATATCATTAAGACTCTTGAAATCCCACTATATATATACTCTTGAAAACAGACACTATGTTATAGCTTGGTAACTTTACTGCATGTGCAAGCTAAAAGCAGACGCAGTAGAGAATATATTGTGGATAAAAATATATCATTAAGACTCTTGAAATCACACTATATCGACAGGAAAGAGAAAAAGCTTTCAGGATAATATTTATACGGAAAATAGACGGTTTCATTTTATTAGAGATATAAATTCACAAAAAAAAAAAAAAAAAAAAAAAAGAAAGAAACACAAATTAAAAATATTCTGTCTCAAAAATCAAGTGAAACACCTTCTATGGGTTTTTATGGGGTAAACTATTTTTTTTTAATTTATATTTTCTTCTATAAAATATCGATAAAAAGTCGATAAAACACAAACTAAAAATATGAAATACTTAATTATAACTTGAGGAAATTATAAACTTAAAAACCAAAAACAAATCTTTTTCTTGGCTAAGGTTGAATTTGAAATGTTATCCTCTGCAAATAAAGGTTGCATTTTTTTAGAGGTTCCATTTTTCGATAAGGATTAAACTGTCATGCGGTGGTCAGATCTGGAAACTCTATTGTAACTTGTGCGACTACTATTAACACTGACTGACGCCAGAACAACAACACAGGCTTCAAATATGCGCACTCCGGGCACTATTCCAACGCTTTGACCGTACCAACCAATGCCTTGACGTGAATAATGTGTAACAAGAATAGTTACGAAGGACTACATCGTTATATGAAATCAAAAAAGGCGTAAGTTACCAAAAATTCAAAATGGACTTTTTGATTGATTATGAAGCACCGTATCAAAATACAAAAAAAAAAAAATAAATAACTGGTCATTTTAGCCCTTGAAAGGACTTTGACCTAGCTTCTTATGATCAATTGTGTTGTGCGTGTTATTAAGTTTGTACACAAATTGACCGAGAAATGGACCTACAGGCTTAACGCCGACTGCGAACGGATGTTCTTATTCTCAAGAAGCTTTACATGGTATTTTTATTACTCTCTGAGGTTTGCCATTGTCTGCAGAGAGGTGGCGGCCGTACAGAAAAATCATTTTAATTCAAATAATTTTCAGTCGCTGCTGGGGTTCGAACCAGGTTCGTTGACATAGCGCCCACGCACTTTAACCAACTACGCCACGGACGCCACATGTCACATCTCCTGCAAAATTTTTCAAATGTAACTTACGGCTTTTTTGATTTCATATGACGAAATGTAAAATTAAATGACGGCTTGTATTTTATTATCTTTCAACTTATAATTATTCAAAAATTGTTTACTCACCTTTTGGAAAATTGTGAAAAGTAACATTATCGGTACTGCGACGTCGGCCACAATGTGGTAAACAGCATTTTATCTCCATTTCTGCGGGGCGCTTAACTTGGTGTATATTTTCGTCTGAATGACCCAGATTGAGGGTTGGCACTGCCCACAATCGCAGACTATGTCCTCCAATGCAGTAGGGTTCAAAGTGAGCGTTGCAAACTTTATACGTACCTTCGACATATTTACGAGGATCGATTTTTAAATTAAAGCACCATTTGGTGAAAAGTTCAAAATCAGCTGGAAACTTGGAAAATATTTTGACATTATCGTAGCGGGAACTCCTAGTACAACTAGGAACGCTACAGAATTCTTCGTTGTTGGCTGAAGCAGTTGTCGAGATTGAAGTGGAGCTGCATGCTGGTGCAGATTTTATATCAGACTTTGGCTCATCACTTACAGTAGGTGATGATGGTAAATGCAGTGTGGGCACTGCATAATTAGCCAAAAGACGTCTACTGATAAAATACCGTTCAAAGTGCATGCTACAAACACGCAGCTCGCCAACAATTTCATCGATTTGCAAACGCTGTTGCCAGATTTTGGCATATTTCGGAATCGAAGGAAATGGAAAAAGCAGCACATCATTCGAGCTAGTTTCGTTACGCCCACAGAAGGCCACACAACAAGTTAGCAATTGCTGTTGCTTATCGTTACTATAGGAAGTCAATGATGTTGTTTGTTCTGGTGACTCCAACAGTTGCAAATTTGGTTTAATAATGTTGGCAACGTCATTATGACCCAAATCCAGCGTTGGTATAGCGCCTCTTATGAGAAACTTGCGTCCTATAAGTTCTGGCTCAAAATGCCGGTTACACAAAAAGTGCCGCTGACGTCGTCGCGAGTCGTAACCAATCTTTAGGTTATGTTCCCATTGCAACTGCAGTTCAGTCTCACGTGGAAAACGAAATAGTTTGACGCCATCTCCGCGTCCCAGTTTACAATGCTTGATGAAACAACGCACTTTATTCGTGCACAATCGGGTGAGTTCCATTTGCATAGATTTGTTGGATGGTCCACTTAAATGAATATTGCGCTGAATAGGTGCGTCGAGCGGATCCAATTTTACATTTTGATTTTCTGCATTAATTTCACTTAAACTAGTATTTGACAATTTACTATAATGATTGTCATTTTCATTAAGGAAAATATTGCTATCATTGTGGCCAAGAAACAACGTAGGTACAGCTGGTCCACGCAGAACATCATTATTTAAGCCCAGCACATTGGGCTCAAAGTGGCGTTCACAGATTTTGAACGTCTTGGCATTAGATTCATCAAAGTTGTGGTTTAGCTTTGTATTAAATATCCATTTTTGTCGAAGCTCATAGTCCTTGGGAAATGAAAAAAGACGCACATCGTTTTCTCTATTCTGAATGATTCCACAAAGCGGTATTTGACACTTGCAAGAGTCATCAGAGACTGTATGCTTCGTATCCCCAGCCGCTGACGACGAATTTGGATTTTCGACATGTTCATTATGTTCGTCCGCTTCATTAAATGAAGATTTCTCTAAAGAAAACTGTTCTGCATCCGATAATGAACTTCAAAGTAAAAAGTTCGAATTGAGGTTAGAAAATTAAAAGAGGTTGTTAAAAAATGGTTGTTAAACTTTATGCACATTACATTTCAACAATAATCTAGAAAAAACTTACCAATCGGGCAGTATAAATAGCGCATCATCATCGATTTCTTTAGCTTCTGGTGGTGGTCGCTCGTTTAAACGTATATCACTGCGAGTTTTACCGCCCAGACGTAGAGTGGGTACAGCCCATGGCAATAGGCTGCCGGCTTTGCCAAAACAATAATCTTCGAAATGCAACTCACAAACATTGTATGTCCAAGGACGTTCGGCATTGAATTCCATTTGTAGATTATGCAACCATTTAGCTAGAAGACGCTTATCGCTGGGAAAACGAAAATGTCGCGCATTATCTAAACGTCGACGGCCACAATCAGTGACGCAGCAAGTATAGGATTCGCAAATTGTGCGCACATTACGGTAAATATTACTCTGCGTATGACCCAAATGCAACGTTGGCACTGAACCGAGCTTGAGCTGACGACGCGTACGAGTAAAACATTGCTGTTCAAAGTGATAGCTGCAGACACGTGTTATATACAGTAACTTAGGCAATGGAGACAACCGACAATTATGACACCATTTATGCTGTAGCAGTGGATCTTTGGGCAGCATATGCAGTTGCACAAAGTCGTCATTGGTGCGACGTTTACACGAAGGCAAACTGCACATGAGGTTTGATGTACAGTGTCTAAATGTTGGCGTGCTTATAGTTCCAGCAGCAGCTGTTGGCAATTCGTTGGAACTTAAAGAGCCGCCTCCACTTTCGGTAAGCGATGTTTCAATATTTAAACTCTCAATGGCGGTTATTTTTAAGTTAAAATTGGGTTTGGCTGGAACCGCTTGCGGTGAAAGCGATGAGTCTCGATAAGGAGGTTCCGATGGATCGTCGTCTTCTATGCCCTGTTCCTGCACCAAATCTTCTTGATTCTCATCTTTTAACCTTTTAATATGGGTATTTGTATAGATGGTTGAAGGTCGTTTGGAGCCCAAATGTAACGTTGGCACCGCCCACTGTATCAGCCTTTGACCATTGTAGCAATGTCTAGCAAAGTGACGACTGCATATTTTAAAAGCCCACGGTCGATTAGCATCAAAACTAATTTGGCTGTTATGTAGCCAACGTTTGCGAAAAAGTGGATTACTTGGCAGCTTGTGCAACACAACATTGAGCTGACCCATGCGGCTATCGCAATTATCAATGCGACAATATAGAGACCCGTCTCTTGTGCATAATGATGTTTCCAAGCAGTTATAAATGGAGCTATAGTAGTTTTTATTCTTCTCTTCTTTCAACACCAATTTGTTTATATTTTCGATACTGTTGTTGCTATCTGAGTCATATGCTTTAGTAATATCCTGCTCGCTTAGTTGCTTGAAGTCATTGTCGTTACATTCTTGTGAAGTTTCGTTTTTTTCTGCATAATTTTCATCATAGGGATTTTCTACTATTTGAACAGTTTCTGCATTATTTTTATGACAGGGGTTTTCTACCATTTGTACAGGTTCAGTTAATTCTTCTTTTTTGGGTGAGAGCTTTATTTTCTGTATAAAAAAAAAATGTTTTGATTATGTTTTTAGATAAGTTAAAATGAAATGAGTTTCTGAAAAAAATTATTTAAACTTTACTCGGCTGTTTATTAGTTAGTGCAGATATACATAAGGGCAAGATGTCTAAGTGGTATATCGTCTAAGTCTAAGTGGTATATCGTCGCTCGTATGACTAACTAACGTAACTAACATTTTTTGCGAAATTGAGTTAAAGATGCCAATACATTTTTTTAGCCATACTGCATCATGCCAGAAAATATTATAACTATAAATAACACAGTTAGGTAAAAAAAAAAGGAAATGACTTTGGGTCGATCTAACATATAACACTTAAAAACACATAACCGAAAAGTTAAAAAGTGAGAATTTAAGAAAATTCAGTTACGTCTATTGATCATACTAGCGACGATATG
The DNA here is from genome assembly GCA_943735915.1 of Pherbina coryleti. Taxonomy (NCBI): domain Eukaryota; kingdom Metazoa; phylum Arthropoda; class Insecta; order Diptera; family Sciomyzidae; genus Pherbina; species Pherbina coryleti. The sequence continues at coordinate 178,862,552 of OX030948.1, forward strand.
CGTAAAAATTCTGACGATAAGGCCTAATGGCGGCAACTGAATAATTCAGTGCACTTCAGATAGTTTAAAAGGTGGACTTTTTTAAGAATTCATGACTTTACACAAGTTTTAAGGATAACTGACGGCATACCATGAGGACATGTGTACAAAGTTCAGAATTGTAATGATTGATTAATGTAATTTAATGATATTGAGAAATGTCATTTACCTGTCGGCTAAACGGTAATTTGGACTTTTGTTTTTATCTCGCAAGAGGATTTTTGAGAACAACTATGTTACATTTGACATTTTTGTTTTTAATATAAAAGTGAATATTATCTTACCTTGATATCTTGTTCGTTCTTGATGTCACTGATGACTTTGAGAGGTATATCCTCAGAACTTTCACTTAATTCAAATGATTTAGTCTTGTCTAAAGTATTGGATTCCTTCTTAAATGATCGCTTTTTGAGAATACGATTGATCAGTGGTTCACTGTCTTCATCACTACTACTCTCCTCATTTCTGGGTTCATTCTCATGGTCATGTTTTAAAAGAGTGTTCTCAAGTTTCGTATCCTTAGGCTCAATTTTTAATTTCGATTCTGGCGTTTCTTCCTCCTTAACACATTCCGATAATTTCTCGGCGGGATTTTGATGTACATCTGGTTTATCGTGTCCTAAATGGAGAGTTGGCAAAGCCCACGTGCGCAAACGTTTACCAATACAAAGTGGCTCAAAGTGACGACTGCAGATGCGTGCATAAACACCTTCATCTGTCTTAAGCTGAGTATTATAGAGCCACTTGTTGAAAAGTTGCTGATCATAACGTGGAAATTTATAGAGCATAGTGCCAGTTGCACATTGTTGTGCGTTTATACAGGATGCAATGCAGCACAGCTTATCGGCAACGTGACCCAAACTGCGGATTTCTAAAGTAGACAAATCTGGATTGGGAATAATTTGCGAAGGTGGCGTATGTGGTGGCAAATTGAGTGTAGGCAAGGCCCAGGGACGCAAGCGTTTCGAGGGTTCGCAAATAGCATGCGGCTCAAAATGCAATGAACAAACTTTGTAGAGATATCGCTGATGCTCAACTACTTCGATTTGCGTGTTGTGAGACCATTTGTCGTGTAGTTCACGATTGTAGGGAAAAGTGTGCAGCTTAACTTCACCCTGCAATGTGTTACCACCGCAACCCGGGACGACGCAGTACATGCCGCGTATGCGCGTCGAGTTGGATACTTCAATGTTAATAGCTGCTAATTGGGCTAGTTCCAAAACCATTGCTTCATCGGTATCGGCGGAGCTTTTGCTAAGTTCTAACATGATATCGTAGTTCTGATCGTAGATAATTTTAAAGTGCATCATGCACAGTCGACCTGCTTCATCCGCCTGTATTCCCAAACTTTCCAGCCAAATCGCTTCAAGTTTTGGATGCTTTGGCATGCTGTAGAAGTTAATAATCTCCTTTGCTGTGCGTTGACAGTCTGGGTGAGAACACTTGTCAGCCGATTTCACAGCTGCTTTCTTGCGTTTCTTCTGCTCATACGGTGTGGTGGACAGCATATCAGGTTGCACTTTGTGTATACTGTCCATATCGTCATGACCCAGTTTAAGGGTAGGTATTGCGCCGAACAGCAAACGTCGCCCTGAACCACCACAGAATTCTTCAAAGTGGTCGCTGCATACGCGATAATATTGAAAGACATCGGGTGAGGGCTTCAGCGTCAACTTCAAGTTGTGTGACCATTGGTCAAATAGCTTGCGATTCTTTGGAAAACCATGTAGGAGAACATTATCAAGCTGCTTAGATTTACCACACTCTGATACACAGCAGTAGGTTATATTCTCCGGGCGTTCAAATGATTCAGGATTTGCTATGATATCCTCGGTATCTGTGTGACCTAAGAGAAGAGTGGGCAACGCGCGAATACGTGGGCGCAAGGTGCGTTCACTGAGACAACGCTCCTCGAAATGCATGTTGCAAATGCGCATATTAGATGCTGCACATTCCTGCGGAGTCAGCCTTAGATTGTGACACCAGTTCTGCAGCATATACGGATCTTTTGGAAAACGAAAAAGTCTAACATTCTCAGATTGCTTTGAACGTCCACAGCCAGGAACGCTACATTCGAACTCTTGTTCGGAGGTTGTTAAAGGTGTAGCACAGGCATTGACAACAGCCTCCAAATCATGATGGTAAATGTCCTCGTCGTTGTGTCCCAAATTGAGCATTGGTATAGCACCCACACGTAGACGTGTGCCAGCTGACGTCAAGCAATTATCATCAAAGTGTGTGCTACAAATGCGAAAGGAGTAACGTGCTGCTTGATAGGCGTTATGTTTGCAATTGTGCGCCCATTGACGCAATAAGAGCCCCTTTTTGGGATAGCCAAATAGCTGCACCCCATCCTGTTTGGATTTTAGACACGAGACGATAGCGCAGTAGTTACTGCGTACGAATTGCATTTTGCCGCATGCCTTTTCCTCAGCATGATATTTATGCAGCTTGAGACTGGGATGAATGTGTTGCTCATGTCCTAATGCTAGGGTGGGTAGTGCCCAGGGTTTGAGTTTTGTTAGGCCCACGCAGTGGCTTTCAAAGTGATCGGCGCAGATGCGGAGATCAGTGTCAGCATCAGTTGGAGTGGATATGCGTAGATTGTAGCACCATTTCTGAAGCAGCCAGTTTATTTTGGGGAAGCGATAGAGTTGATTATTTCTACCGAGACAAGTTGTGACGCAGCAGCATTTGGCACCAGCCTTGGAACCCTTCTTTGCTGCTTGTTTTGCGAAGTCAAAGGCTATGAGCTCATCATGACCCAATCGTAAAGTAGGTATTACGCCATTAGGCAAGTATTCCAGTTCGGCAGTGGCAGTATTTACAAAATGTTGGCTACATATTTTATAGTTCGCACAATTTTCAGGATCTAGCTTAAGGTTTGCGCACCACTGCTGTAGATGTTTTGGTTCGTTGGGGAAGTTAAACAAATTCGAGACTTCTTGACCGCAATTCGGCACAGCACACAAGTCCGCTGCGCTTTGATGTAAAATCCGGTCGGGGTTTTTGTGCGGCACGGTTAGTGAGTGTCCCAGTTTGAGCGTTGGCACTGCACCGGGTTTAAGTTTGTTTTCAGCTATAGCGGCAGGCAAAAAATGAGTGCTGCAAAGAATATAAATATCATGGCTTTGGTCTTCAGTCAGTTTGAGATTCTCCACCCACAGCTGCCAATACTGTGCATTGCGCTTAGGGCATTCAAAGAGTTGGACGGCGATTGCTTTCTTGCAATGCGCTAAATTGCAGCTGAGGAACTTGCTGAGATCTGGATTTTGATGGGTTACCGCCTCATTGTGGCCCAAGTGCAGCGTTGGAACAACACCGGGCCAGTAGGTTCGATCGTTGAGGGCATTGAGCTCAAAGTGCGCCGCACAAAGTCGACGTTTAGTGTGACGCAATTCGGCATTGTGTAGAAAACGTAAATTATCGCACCATTTATGCAACGCTTTCGGGCACTGTGGGAATCCAAAGAGGTGCATCGATTGCGTAGTCTTTGAGGCTTCGCACTGGGGAACGCAGCAACGCCATAGATCATCGTCGGTGCTATTTGCGTGCAACTTTTGGTTCTCAAATATATCATCCTGATGACCCAGATCAAGCGTTGGTAAGGCCCAATGTCTGAGTTCGTTTCGAACGAAGCATCCCTGCTCAAAATGTGCACCGCATAGTTTGCGCTTAGAGGGGTTTTGCTGCTCAAGCTGCTCTTCAGTGATTCTTAAATTATGTAACCATTTCTGGCGTATATCAGAAGATTCAGGAAAACGATGCAAACGTTCGGTAACCGATGTACGTCGACTCTTGCGACAGTAGGGAAGACAGCATTTTTGCAACAAACTGCTAGGCTTTGGATTTTTAATTATGTGATCAGTTTCGGGGTCATCGCAGCCAAGGCTGAGAGTGGGCAAAGCCCAGCCAGGTAGACGGTTTTTGTTGCCGCTGGCTCTACAGCAGTGCTGCTCAAAGTGAAGATTACAAATGCGCAGATTTTTGCAGTCATCCGTATTGAGTTTCAAATTGTTTTGCCATTTTTGCAGTGATTCGGATTTTAAAGGAAATTTAAACAGTCTTATGCCAGCATTATCATCACGTTGCTGACGACAGTGGGAAACGCAGCAGATCTGCAGTTTAACCGAAACGGGCAGGTCTTGAATATCAGGATTTCTATAGAGACTAAAATCAGAGGTCGGAGCTATATTTAGCTTGAGCGTCGGTATGGCCCAATGACGTAATCTTTTTCCTATGCAGTACGCTTCAAAATGGTCGCTGCATATCTTGTAGCCGCGGCTGCTTTCAACATCGGGTAGTTGAAGATTGTGACACCAGCGCTGTAGAAGAGTGGTATCTGACGGAAAACGCCACAGCTGAGCGGAACTGTTACAATCTTCCACACAGCAGGCTAGTTGCTCAACTTGCTTCTCTTCCTCCTCCTCTGGATTATGGTAGATTTCAACTGCATCGGAGTTATTTAATTTAAGTGTTGGCACCGCCCAGGGACGTAGGCGTGACCCGGCGAAACAACGTTCTTCAAAATGTAGCCCACATACTTTGTACAAATAGCGACGATGCTCATCGAACATAAGATTTGTGTTGTGGCACCATTGTGAGAACAGGTCCGGATTTTGTGGAAATTTGAAGAGTTTAATACCTTCGCTATTGATGCATTTGGTGTGGCAGCCTGGGATGCTGCATAAGAAAATGCGCCACCGCGGCGAGTTGTAGATAATGTTGTAAGTTTCCGCTAGCTGTATGTTTTCGTCAGTGTCTTCCGCATCTTTATTTACCTGTAGTTCACTCTGGCTCTCATAGGCAGTCATGAAATGGAGACCACATAGCCGGGATTGGGTGTTCAGCGTGCAACCTTCTATTTCTACTTGACACCAACGCTCTAGCGTTTTCTCGTCTTTTGGCATATCAAATAATTGAATTTGTAGTTGTTTATAACTGTGACAAGACATCACGCTACATTTATTCGCCAAAATAGCTTCAGCTTCAGTCTTGTTTAGTGGTAAATTGTTTTGGTGTATATCCGGGTCGTTGTGTCCTAAGTTGATAGTGGGTATTGCACCGAGACGTATACGATACGCAACTTTACAGTAGTCTTCGAAGTGGTCACTACACACTTTGCTACCGCTGCGCATTTTGAAGTCTGTCTCCAGTTTGAGGTTATGCAGCCACTTTAAGTAGAGTGTACGATTTTTGGGAAAGCTTATCATGTGTACATCTGCGTTGAGACGCGTCTTGCCGCAATTCGGCACGCAGCATATTATTACGGGCACATTAGCAGCGTTAGCCACCTGCAAGTTAGAATCTGGGTAATACAACTCTAGTGCGTAATCTTTGTGGCCCAACAACTGTGTTGGCAAGGCACCCGCCAGCAATTTATGCTTGCCTACCCAGCCATTTTCAAAGTGTAGGTTGCAAATTTGAAGTTGTTGGCAATTTTCGGCCTGCAATTTAAGGTTGTGACACCATTTCTCTAGCAATTCAGTATTGTCCGTTGGAAATGAGAAAAGTTTAATACCATCGTCCGTGGTGTTGCGTAAACAGCCCGTAATGTCACAGCTGGTTTTAACACTAGCCGCTTCATTGGCGTAGTTATCCTCAGAGTCGGTTCCTAAGTATAAGGTTGGAATAGCGCCAAAGCTGAGTGTATCCTGTGAACTTTTGCAACTGGGCTCGAAATGCCGACTGCAAACTTTATAGTTGCGCCGCAGAGCTAAATAGCCGTCCTGCTTGGTATTGTGCGCCCATTTGCGTAGCAGCGTGCTGCGTTTGGGAAAGCTAAAGAGCTGGGCCGACGGCGTTGTGTCTTTGCAGTTCAGCACACAACATTTTTCTTTGTCCAAATTGGGCGCTGGATTATTGTAGAGGGGCTGGTGGTGACCCAATTGTAACGTAGGTATAGCCCAGGGACGTGGTTTGTTATGATGTAACGCATTCTTTTCAAAGTGTAACCCACAGATGCTGAGACGCAAACGTTTCTTGAATGGCTGCTGTGTATTGTGACACCATTTGCGCAGTAGCAGCTGACTGGGTTTGGGAAATGCAAATAGACGTACAGAGCTGCCGGACCGATAGTTGCGACAGCTAGATATGCAGCAACGTTTATTTTTTGTTGGTTGTGGTGTGGAGCACTTAAGTGGGAGTATTTCTGAATCATTTGCGTTGTTATTGTGTGACTCGTCATCTTCTTCAGTAGTTTTGAAGTTTGCCAGTGGCAACGCGCCTTTCTTAAGCTTCGTCTTAAAGCGCACTTCGGGCGAAAAGTGGGCAACACAAACCCGACTTCCTCTGGTGTTGGCGGGATCAATGTTGAGAATTTCACACCATTGCTTCATTAATTTTGGCTGCTTGGGAAAGCCAAATGTGCGCAAATTGTTGTCGACGGTTCGTCGGCGCCCACATTTCGGTACACAACAAATAGGCAAGTAGTGCGGGTGACTACCATGTGGATTTATAGCAACCTTAGCAACAGCAACCTTAGCAACAGCAACCTTAGCAACAGCAACCTTAGCAACGGCAACCTTAGCACCAGCAACTTTAGGATTTTTATACAGCTCAAAGGCAGTCGGATGCCCCAAGTTTAGCGTTGGTAATGCCCAAGCATAAAGCTCTTTATTAGTGACAAAACAACGTTTTTCAAAGTGTTGATTACAAATATGCTGCAGCTCTTTAGGCGTAGCTACGGGCAGCTGTAGGTTGAAACACCAACGTTTGAGCATTTTGGAGTCTGTGGGAAAGTCAAAGAAGCGCACACCATGCTGCAAGCGACTCTTGCGGCATGTCGTCACGCAACATTTTATTAGATCAAGCTTGCGTTTGATTTTGCAGCCTGTCAAGAGCGGCAAGTCTTCTTCCTCGTCAGGTTTTAGTGTCTCAGCAGCGGAAGAGTTCAGTTCAGAGGGGTTTTGAAAGAGTTCTAAATCAGCGTCATCGTGTCCCAATTGTAATGTTGGTATCGACCAGGAACGCAAGCGTCCCATTTTGCTAAGACATTCAGCATCAAAATGCAACATACAGATTTTGTAGAGCGGACATTTGTCCCTCTCAACGCACCCTTGCAGATTATGAAGCCATTTATCGATGAGCTCGGTGTCTGTGGGAAAGTTGAAGAGTCTAACCGCCGCATCTATGTCCAAGGTGTTATTTACGCAGTTGGGCACACAGCATTTGCTGGATTGTGGTCCTAAAAGACGCCTTTCCCAACCCAATAAATCGGGATTTTCATATAGTTTTTCTTCGGCGGCATGCGGCGGCAGGTGTAACGTTGGGACCGCCCAGGGACGCAAACGCTGAGCATCGGTCAAACAGTGTGGATCAAAATGCAGAGTGCAAACCTTATGCAAATGACGGCGTGTCTCATCCAAGTCAACGCCTGTGTTGAAGCACCATTTTTCGCAGAGTTCGCGGTTGTAGGGAAATTGATAGAGTTTTATGCCTTCGCCACTTAGCGAAGTAGTTTTGCAATCGGGAACAGTGCATGACATGCTGCGTGTCAGTGACGAGCTGCTCGATTGCGCATAAGCTGTGGCCAGCACTTGAAGCTCCTCCTCGAGTTCACTGTGTGTCTCCAACAGCTTCTTGCAACCATCTGCTGTCTGTTCATATAACTCAATAAAGTGGAGGCCACACAATCTCAGATGCTTAACCTTAGAACCTGCATCGATTTGGAGCGTTTTGATCCACAGTTCAGTGATTATGGGCTGCTTAGGCATTGCATAGGATTCGCGTAATGCCGATTTTGTAGCCATGCAGCCAGGGTAGCAGCATTTACTGGAATCAGTTTCATATAAATCTCCGTAGGTAGCAATCGAAGATTTTTCAATTGCAGCGTTGGGACGTGGTCGCTTCAGGCCGTACCATGCCTGCAGTTCATCAGGATCGACTTGGTAGATATCATCGCCATCATGACCTAGCTGCAATGTGGGTATAGCCCCATAGTGCAGCCGCTGTTTGCCAATACATTGACGCTCAAAATGCTCGTTGCAAATCCGGTATTTTTCGCGATCTGCAAAATCCAAATTGAGACGCAGATTATGTGTCCAGCGATAGAAACGCTCCGAGGTTTTGGGAAAACTATTAAGCTGAGCTTCATCATATTTACGCGTGCGTCCACACGATGTGACGCAACATTTGAATATCTGTTCGGTGCTGACACGATCCTCGGGCTTGGGATTCAAATGAAGCTGAAGCTCGACATCGTTGTGACCCAGCAGCATGGTGGGTATAGCCCAGCGGAAGAGACCACGTGGTCCCACACACATCGACTCAAAGTGTAGATTACAAATACGTGTTTTTTGGCAGTCCACAGGATTGAGTTTGAGGTTGTTGCACCATTTCCATAACATATCTTCGTCGTCGCAAGGAAATCTAAATAGTTTGACGCCATCTTCGACTCTGGAGCGTCCGCAGCCCGTGATGGCGCATTGCATTTCCTGCTCCTCGAGGGGCGGTAAATTGGATTGAAATATATCTGGGTCATCGTGACCCAACTTGAGCGTAGGTATGGCTCCTAAGCACAGACGCACAGGACCAAAGCAGTTCTCCTCAAAGTGCTCGCTACAGACACGAAACTGGCCCCGCGAGCATTCGCCAGGTTTTTGCTTGGTATTGTAAGCCCATTTGCGTAGCAGGACACGATTGTGGGGGTAGAGAAAGAGCTGTACGCCGTCTGCTCTGCTCTTGCGACAACTAGGTATTACACATAAACGTTCCGTGCGTAGCTTAGCCAGTTTAAGCTTCTCTGGATTCTGATAAATTTTAAATCCTGGTGGGACATTAAGTTCTAGAGTAGGCATAGAGTTAGGCATTGGACAGCGCTTGGTCAATACATGCGGTTCAAAATGCGATGAACAAACTCTGCGATGCGAACTGCTAGCTGCGGCAATGGATATCTGCAAATTATGACACCATTTTTTTAGCATGCTCTTGCTATAACTCGGGAAACGAAATAGGTGCACTTTACCATCGCTGCGTTGTTTGCGACAGTGCGGCAAACAGCAACGCGGAGCATAGCCCAACATTTTTACTGAAGTTAGCGCGGCCATTTCCTTGGGATTTTCAAAGAGCACTTCAGTGGTTGATTGTGGCAAATTTAGCGTAGGTATGGCCCAAACGTGTAGACGTTTTCCAATGCAGTGGGTTTCAAAATGTAAATTGCAGATACGTGCACTAGGTGTGAGTGTGAAATCCTGTTGGAGATTGTGTGACCATTTGGCCAATATTGATTCATCGTCGGGTAACGAATATAATTTGACATCGTCATTTTTAGGATTGCGTTGACAACTTGAAACGCAGCATTCAGTGGCAATGGCAGCGCCATTGTTTGCTGCCATCTGTTTGAGATAAATTTCCTCTACCTCGGCCTCGGAAGGCAATGGCGTAATCTCCTCATCGTGCCCAAGCTCAAGCGTCGGCAAAGCCCAACGTTCTAGTCGCTTTATACGTATACAGCGACTTTCGAAATGCCGCTCACAAATAGCATCGTTAAAAAGACGCGTGCCATCTGGCATCGGACGACGTAGATTATCAAGCCATTTCTGTAGCAGCTCCGGTTTATGTAGCGGAAAACGATGTAGATTTGCCTTATCGCGTTCACGGTTACGTCGGCACGTTGGCACGCAACATGTTTCACGTATGTGTAGTTTTTTTATTATCTTCGGATTGTGATGAATATTAGGATCATCGTGTCCTAGCATCAGAGTTGGTACTGCAAATGGACGCATGCAACCACCTATGCAGTAAGGCTCAAAATGTATACTACATAAGCGAAAGTGTTTTGGTATTTTTTGTGGATTTAGTTTAAGATTGTGACACCATTTCTCAAGCATCTCTGGACGTCCAGGCATAGTATGCATGCTTACACTGTCTGCATACCGATTGCGTTTGCAACTTTGCAAACTGCACGTGTCAGGCGTTTCATAGACTGTATTGCTTGTCGTCGAAGAAGATGATGATATGGAGGAGTTTGAATGCGTTGTATTTTTTGAGGAAGAACTAGTTATGGTGTAGATATCATTGTTATAGATATTCGAATCGTTATGACCCAAGTGAAGCGTAGGAACGGCACCTAAAGAATAACCATCAAAATTAATAGTTTTTAAAGTAGTTGAATTAAATATTTTTTACAAATTATATATAAGTCTGGGTACAAAAAGGTTCACTAGTGCACGGAAGCGAAACCATACACTCATAAATAGCTCATTATGAAGTACTTTCGAGTACCTTTTAAAGCGTCTCATATTCACGCTCGAGAACCCAGCTTTAAACGCATTCTAGATTGTTCATTTATTAGAAGCTAGAAAGCTTACCTTTAACCTACCTATACAGATAGGCATTGAAAATTTGTTAGATCTTTGAACTCTTTAAAACCGCAATTGATGGTTTTGAGAACAAAAGGTTCAATTGGGATTACCTTTGAATCATGAATCAACAATCGACGATTCCATTAAGATTCCATTAAGATTATTAATAGAACTAGTTTTCGTTTTAGAATATTTTCTGTGAACTCCTTGTACAACAATCGATAGTTCGCCTACAAATAGGTTTCACTTCTTGGTAAAAAATGGTTTATTAACAAATAGCTTTCACTGATATTTTTATCGGCCAAGATATATCATTAGAACTTGTTTTGGATTTTATGAACATTTTGCATTGGGTTAACATTTGATGATTCTGCAACAAAATCGTTCATTGGGATCATCTATGGAACTGATTGGGTCACTTCAACTTTTTTGGATCTATGAACTCCTCAGATAACAAGTGATGATTGCTTGACAAATAGGTTCCACTGCCAGTAACTATCGAACTAGACGATAAGTATTAAACGTTTTAAGGTAAAATTGAGGGTTCTTTTAAGTAATAATTAAAACCTAGTGTTGCAAAAATCTCAGCCTTTTTATTCAAAAGCCTGGATTGTTTGGCCAAAAACAAAAAAAATAAAAATAAAAAAAAATAATTTTCGTAAATTTGTGCCCTAAAGAAATAATGCTCATATTATTTATTTAACTTCCTTAAATTTGAGTAGTTCTTAGAATAACTTAAAATATTTTAATTACCTGGTTGCAATTTAATCGAACCAATAACATCTCTTATAAAATGTATACTGCAAACTTTGTGAAATTTCCCACGATACTCATTGGGGTCAAGTTTTAAATTATAACACCAACGTTGAAGTACAGCTTCATCTCTGGGAAAACTGTACAATGAAAGACTCGGATCTTCGGAACGTTTGCGGCGACAATGTGATAAGCAACATTTTTTAACCTCCAACATGGGCACGCGCGGATTATCATGTATACGTGGAAATCCACCTAAATGTAGGGTTGGTACAGCCCAAACCTTCAGGCGTATTTTGCCAAAACACTGATCTTCAAAGTGGCGACTGCATAGCTGACGAGTTTCAGTGCCGTTTAATGGTTGGTGCGGTAGCCGCGTATTTTGGCACCATTTTATATAAGTATCAGAATCAGTGGTAGGGAAGTTGAAGAACTTTAGATTTGTTTTGCCTCGCTGACTATCACAACCAGGCATGCTGCACTGAGGTTGTGCAACATAGTTTTGATCACGATTATGATATATATTAGCCGTGTCCTCATGACCCAAATGGAAGGTAGGCACAGCCCAGTAGCAAAGTGAATGTAAATTGATGACACGTTTCGGAAAGTGTAGACTACAAATGCGGTAGTCCTCGTAAGACTCGGCGGAATTGTAAATTAATTTCATATTATGCAACCATTGTTTTAAATACTTTATATCTTTTGGATATTTAAAAAATTGCAACGTAGGGCTAGAGCTCTTCCGCAGTCCACAATTGGGCACACAACAAATGGCATCAGCTTCATTGACCGCAGGCGTAGCAGGCGTGTATGGCGCAGTGAAATTAAAATTATTTGCATAACGCCTTTCCATTGCTTGATATGGGTTATTTAGTTCATTGTATGGTGAATTGGAAAATGAATTATTATAGTTGGTCGGAGCTGTATACGAATTATGACAAAATGATTCAGTTCCGTGTGGGGTAGCATAAGCTGGATGATCAAAAACGGGCTCAGTTTTGATGGGTATATTTGCAAAAGGATTGCTACTCAAAGTTATTGAATTATGGTTAATGTGAGTGTTGGAAGTGTTGGAGGGTGTAGCTGCAAATATCGGAAATAAAAATTATAAACGAAAATACGTTCGGAATTATAAACGTTGCGTCTTCACCTTCCATGACGCCTATATTGCAATCCTGCAGACTGTAATTCGATTGATTCATTGGCATGTTGTTAAAGTAAGATTCGTTATTATAATCTAAAAGTAAACATTTCGATAAAGTTTATAAACATTTATGAAAATTAATCTATTTTTTAGTTTATACCATTTCCTTCAGTATAAAATTTTCCACAAAGGAATGGTGCTTCCAGACGATGTCTTCGCAGCTCATTCGGCGATGTAAACCAACGACGACAGACCGGGCAATCAAATCGTATCAAATGACGATGTTGTGTTTTGTGAGCAAAAAGTTCATCACGTGAGTGATAGGTGGAAATACAAACCTAAAATAAATCCAAAAAAGTTTTTAACTCAAGACAAGTACATTAATAACACCACACGACTAACATTGCAAACAAAAAGTTCAAAATAATGAAACATAAACTCATGCGCCTCGCACAAATCCAATGTATCGAAATATTTGCCGCAGTACTTTTGACAGAAAAACTGATTTGCACGATGTACATTCTCGTGAGCTTGCAACTCTTCCGGCGACATAAAGGACATAGGACATATGAGACATTTGAAATTGTATTCCAAAATGCTGCAGGAACTAAGACGCACATGTTTCACATAAGTGGATTTTTTTAGGAAGACTTGTTTACAGCGTTGACATATGGGCAATGTTTCGGAACGTTCTGTTTGTAGTTTTCGACGTGGAAAATTCAGTGCCTAAAATAAAAGAAATTTATCTCGATTAAATTTTGTTTCGAATAGAATAAAAATAGAGGCAGGCAACCTTTTGCTGTGATGTTGTGGGCTCTTCTTTGATTTGCTGATATGGAATATTATTGGATGAGCTCATTGCGTTTGAGCGATGGAAGGCATTTGCATTGCCTGCATTCTGAGGATCTACTAAATTAACAACAGGAGCATTATCGTCAGGTGGCTCCGCTGTGTGAAGAAATTAAATATTTTTTTAATTAATTTTAAATTATATTTTGAACTTTTATTTAATTATATTTTAATTTATTAATTTTTTTTTTAATAATTTTTAATTTTTTTTAATTATTGCTTTATTTTGTTATTTTATATTATTTTTTATTTTTTGCAATTTTTTATCATTTTTCATTGTTTTTTTAATTACTTTTATTTAAAATTATTGATTATTTTTAAAGAATTTTTGATTATTCTTATTATTTTTTAATATTTTGATATAATTTATTGTTTTTATCATTTTTGTATTATTGTTTATTTTTATTTTATTTTTTTATTCTTATTTCGTTTCTTTATTTTTATTTGTAAATATTTTTCCATTTCGTTTTTTTTTAAATTTTTTCAATTAAATATTTTATATAGATCATGATACAATAAATACAGGTAAACTCGCTAGATGAGAGCGTACTGCCGCGAATGTCAAAACGAAGTTGACAACTCATATAAAATCTCAAAGCTATGAGAATGACAAGAGAAAGCAAGAATTGGCAAAATGTAAACGAAGTTAAACGGTTGAAGCTGTCTTGTTGCATTAATTTAAAATTGTAGTAAATGGTTATTTTTCGTGTTTTTATTGATATTAAATTAATTTAAAATAGTTTCCAGCCAACCATCATTGAAAATTAAACGCAAAAACTATTAACCGCAAGCAGGGAGCACAACTAAACAACAACAAAAGTACAGCAGTAAGTACACAGCTGATTCTGACAATATCGGCAGTAATGACAAAAGAGAGCACAATCAGCGCTGCGACTACCTCTATTATTATATCATGATATAGATGTCATATTTGGTGCCTTAACCCTTTAATGACGAACAATTGAGCAAGCTCAGGCCAATTGAGAATATGAGAAAAATAATTCATTTCTATTTTCGTACTTGTCCTTTCCAGTACAATATGTCAACGACAGAATCTATGAATTAATTTTTTATGTATGTCAAATCCAAGAAAATAACGATATGTCAACGACAGAATTCATAGATTTACTTTTTTTATACATATATGATAAATCCAAGAAATTAACGATTCCTTCTGAAATATCCCTTTAACTTTTTAATGTTATTTAATAGTTAACTAAAAGCAACATAAAAACGAAGGTTATCTTTGGATTAAAAACGACTTTATTATAAGGTTTTATATTGCATTTAAGATAACTATCTAAATAGATAAAAATAGAACAATTCCTCCCGACCTATATCCAAACGAATTATTGAAGTATTAGAAATTGGACAAATTTTAATTTACATATGGGCATTAATACTTTTTACAGTCGTCGACTAACACTCGTTGCGATCGGTTTAGTTCATTCTTGCGCTCTGTGCTTTCGCTTTTGCTTTGGCAAAAATCCCGTTAACTGGTACAAACAACTTTACGCGTTGTCTAATTTTTTCCAAACACGTGCAGTTGTACATAATATAATAGTTGTGATCTAACTAAGTGTTAATCATGCCCCCTGGGCGCTCCAATTTTGGGGATAACAGGTTCGCTCCTTTAGCGACCAGTCCCCAAAGGAAAAAAAAGAAGACTATCTTCCAAAAACCAATCCCTGACTTCCCTGATCTACCCAAAATCGACCACGCGGACCCAAAATTCGTAATTGTTGCCTCAACAGACTCAAAAAAACCACTTTCGGATTATTCTTGCTTCGCGGTGCAAAAATCCTTACAAGTAATAAGCAAGGAAATTATTAGCATAACAGAACTTCGCGACGGTAACCTTTTACTTTTAGTAAAAAACAAATCTATTGCCGAAAAATTCGTAACTGCTAAACTTCTACACGGCTTATGTGAAATTAAATGCAAGTTACATGATAATCTTAACTACGTCAAGGGCACTATTTATGCCCCATATCTTAATAAAGTTCCTGATGACGAAATAATCAAAGAACTTAGCCCACAAGGCGTTGTAGCAATCCATAAATTTCAAAAAACAGTAGAAGGCTCAACTCGTCCAAGCGGAGTTATCTTAGTAACTTTCGACTTATATCGCCTTCCTGAAAACATAACCATTTCTTGGCACTCAGAAAAAATAAGGGAATATTACCCGAACCCGATGCGCTGCAAATCATGCCAGCTTCTTGGCCACACAGTCAAACACTGTAGTAACAATCCAACGTGTGTAAACTGCAACCTTCCCCCACATGTACCTGTCGCTTGCACACGCACCTATTGCGCTAATTGCGCTGAAAATCACCCTGCTAATTCCAGGTCATGTAACAAATTCTTACAACAAAAAGAAATTCTTAAAATAAAAACCCAAAAAAAATGCTCCATCCGCGAAGCAAGGCAATTATACAGAGCTCAATTACCCCAACCATCTCCTTCTTTCAGCTATTCTGCTGTACTCTCATCAAGCAACACAAACACACCTAATATAAATCCTTTTATAGATCATGCAATAACACAATCAAATAACGCAACCGTCCAAAATGACCAAATAAAAACAATTCCGCAACCTAAAACCAATCAAACAACCAAAGCCAGCGTAACACTATCAATTCCTTCTACCTCCAAACAAACTTCATCAAACAAAACTCCAATAGAAATTATTACTAAAAGCACAGAAGTTAGTACTGTAACCACTCCCAAAACAAACACTCTTTGCAACAATTCCCCAACTACAAATGTAATTACAAACAATTCTGGTAACATTCAACACAACTCACCCGCTAACCCAACCGATTTCAGTTCTCCTATAACTCGGCTGACTCAACAACTAATAGCTAGCAGCAACTATTATATCAACACACAAACAGACGACGACGATCAAACTATGGAGTAGTCTTGCTGCTCCGATTTTTCACGTTCCATAATGACTTTCAATATCCTTCAATGGAATATGAAAGGATTTTATAACAACTTCCATGAACTTCAACTCCTAATTAAAGATAAATCCCCATCCTTCATAGCCCTACAGGAAACTAACCTACCCTATAATAAAACAGCTCATGCACCAAATCAGTATACTAGCTATTTTCACAATCTAGCTCAAAATTCCTCAAGTAAACAAGGAATAGCAGTCCTTGTAAAGAAAAACATTCCCCACAAAGTTTTAGGCTATAGCTCGAATATCGCAGCTATCACCATCGAGGTCAATATAGGCTTCAAACTGACAATCGTTTCCACATACATCCCACCACAACAAAATTTTTGCCTAAGAGATTTACAGGACTTACTCCCCTCATCCTCGAACCCTCTTCTCATAGTTGGGGACTTCAACGCTTGGAGCCCCTTGTGGGGATCTCACAGCACGAATAGCAGAGGCAAAATAATTGAAGATTTTATTTTTTCCGAAAATCTAATCGTTTTAAATGACTGCCTACCCACTCATTTCTCTACCCATCATTCTTTCTCACACATTGACATCACCTTGTGCTCTGCTAATATTGGCCCCAAATTGTCTAGCTATACCCTTCAATGTCTTCATGGGAGTGACCATTTCCCTATTCTGACAGATTTTTCTACTCCTAAATCATACAAAGGTTCACCAAAACCAAAATTTATTATTGAAAAAGCAGACTGGCCTAAGTTCTGCCTGCTGTCTAATCATTTCTCATCTAAAACTCCTACTTCTAATAATATTAACAGAGAAACTGCACTCATTCAGAAATCAATTCGTTCAGCTGCCCATCTATCTATTCCACAAACTAGCAACATACCACGCAAAACGTCAGTGCCATATTGGTCTAATCATCTCACGCACTTAAGAACAAAAAAACAATCGTTATGGATTGAATTCAAACGTAATCGCTCCACAGTTAATCTTATTATGTATAAAAAAGCAAATGCAATATTTAAAAGAGAGCTAAAAATAGCAAAAAGAAAAAGTCTTGAAACTCTTACGGAGACTATTAACCCTAACTCAAATCCCAAAAAAATATGGACAGATATCAAAAAACTAACCGGTTCCTACAGCCCCTGCTACATTCAGCATATAGATTCTAATAACGGCCCAATCTATGACTCTGTCGAAATCGCTAATTTTTTCGGCTCTTCGTGGTCAAATTACTCGCGCGACTCTAACTTCTCCAGCGCATTCAATTCAAATAAAGAACTCATGCTTAACAGCGAATACATAATAAGCAACATTTCTGCACAGGCAAAAGAAATCGAAAAACCCATCACAATTTTTGAAGTAGATCTCAATCTAGCAGACACGACAGGTAAAACTCCAGGAAGAGATCGGATCTCTTACCCGCTTTTAAAAAACTTACATGGCAACCTTAAACAGAGAGTCACATCTCTTTACAATCAAATTTTAGCACAGGGCATTTATCCTCATGTGTGGAAAAACTCTATTACAGTTCCTATCCCGAAAGGCCACAACCGTGGAACCGATTTAAAACAATATAGACCTATCTCTCTCCTACCCTGTATGGGCAAACTTTTAGAAAAAATTATGGCCAAACGTATCATGTGGTTTGCACCAACCCACACCAAGTAGCCTTTAAAGAAGGTCAAGGAACAATTGACGCGCTTTTATACTTCGAACACTTTGCCGCCTCTGCCCTTAACACAAAAAATCATACCTCTGTACTTAGCCTAGATTTCGAAAAAGCATTCGACAGAATCGGAGCGCACGTAGTTCTCCGTCAACTATCGAAATGGAAAGTCGGTGTTAAAACGTACAAGTTTGTAAAGGCATTTTTAATAAACCGGACTTTTAATGTGAAAATAAATAATAAGTATTCTTCTACCTTTAAATTATACAATGGCATTCCACAAGGCTCGCCTCTTTCAGTTGTTCTATTCATCATAGCTTTCGATGAGATCAATAAATTAATGCTAAATATAAAATCTTTATCTTACATTATCTACGCGGATGATGTACTGTTTTTCACTAGATGCAAAGACCCTAATGCTGTCCAAAGCCAATTTACTGAAATACTTTCAGTCATATCTATATGGTCTGACTGTTCAGGAGCTAAAATTTCTTTTGAAAAATGTAAGACCTTACATATATGTAACAAAAGAAATTGCGGCCCATTAAATTTCTCATTTAACAATACGAACATTGAAGAATCCAATACTTTAAAAATTCTTGGTTTAATTTTTGACACTAAACTTACCTTTAAGAATCACTGTTTAGCTCTAAGGAAAAGCCTAGCTGCCAGGCTTAACATTGTAAAATATTTATCTTCTAAGCACTGTCTCACTCATATGTCATCACTTATCAACATCACCAAATCACTTATTTTATCAAAGATAGATTATGGGCTAGCGATCTATGGACAATGTGCAAAGAGTAATATAAAATTGTTCTCAGCCCCCTACCACGCCGCTGCACGTAGTAGCATTCGAGCATATCCTACTTCTCCAATCAAGTGTATCTTGGCTGAAGCAGGCTTACCAACGGTCGCCGAAAGAATAACGTTTATTACATCCAGGCTTCTACCCAAACTTTTATTTTGCAACAACAAGCTTATATACACCACTGTAAAAGCTGCTGCCGGTCGAAAAAGAAAATCTCACAAAAGTTCTACGATCACAAAAGCTATTGACCTTGCACAAGAATTAGGACTTCCAACCACTCCCATTTTAACGCCACCGCAAAACTGGCCACCTTGGCAGTGTGTAAACTCGCTCCTTATTCTGCAACTTCTGAAATACCCAAAAAACATCACAAATCAGATGGTTTATCAACAGCTCTTTAACTTCATTAAATCATCATATCTATCTTCATCCTGGAACTTTATCTTCACAGACGGCTCCAAATCAGATGTCAACACTTCGTTTGCAGTAGTCGACAGTGATTCAAATACCATTTCAGCAGGTCACCTTCACCCATTTTGTGCGGTTTACACAGCCGAAGCCACTGCCATTTTACAAGCCATCAAATTTGCATCAAATCATCCCAGGAAAAAATTCATCATTTGCTCAGATAGCCTGTCTACAATCCTATCTATTAAAAATACAAAAAATAAAAGTTATCTTATAACTCACATCCGTAATACACTCCTGCAGCATAGCAACACCATAAAAATAATGTGGGTACCAAGCCACATGGGTATAAAAGGGAATGAAGATGCTGATGAAAGAGCAAAAGCTGCTAATGAGGAGCCTCTCATTGTGACAAACCTGATCGACAAGAAAGACATCCTTCGCCTCATCAACAACTATATCTACACTGAAAGAAAACGCGACTGGAGTGAGTTTCAACACCACTACTCAAGCATTAACGCAGAAGGGCAGAAAGCACTCTACCCCTCCTGTTGCTCATGCAGCGATCTAAAAACATTCACCCGTTTACGCATCGGCCACACCGGCATCACTCATAAGCACCTATTACAAGGATCAAGCTCGCAGTCATGTCCACTCTGCAACGCACAATCGCTGTCCGTTATTCATCTTTTAGATACTTGTCCTGCCCTAACACCAATAAGGAATACAATATTTCATAACCAAATTCCATCAAATTTTTTAAAATCTACCCATGCGGAAAATGTTAAAAAAATCAATGAATTTTTATCGTTGAGTAAGTTAAGAAACTTAATTTGATCCATAGCATGTGAAATGCATTCACTTTTATAATGTAAAAGTATATGTCATTTATTTTATTATAACGATATTACAAGAATTACTTATTTTATTTTTCTTTATTATTCATTGCAAAATCGAAAATCATAACCCTTATTCATTTCTATATTTAACTAAGCTACTTTACTTGCATAACTAAACATGTATTTTATTATAAGAGAGCCGAAGGCCCTGGCAGCTAGCGCTCCTTTTCTTTTTCATTTTTTGTAAACTTGTGATTTATTCACTCTTTTTCATGTACTAAATAAATAAATAAAATAAAATACTTTTTAACTTTTTAAAATTTATACTTAAAATTATACTTAATTAAGTAAAAAAACAATTTCATTTATAGATGTTGCCAAATATGTTCAAATGAAATAAGGAAGGTATAATCGCACTAACTACAAATCATAGTAAACCTTTCCGAATATTAACAAATAAACTAGCTGAAAACCGTACACTCAATAAAACGAACTCCGTGTTTTTAATTGAGATTGGTTAATAAGTGAACACCGAAATTACAGCTAAAAAAAAACATGCTATAAATTTAAATTTGTGCTCCAGCTCTCAATTCGCACATATTATATATTTCACCCGTTTATTATTTGGAGGTTGCATGGAAGATGTCACCGACCCGTTTTTTATGTCACTCATATGTTATGATAGCGGGTTAGTTTTGATAACAGTCGACCTTGTTCCGGATTTAAAGAAAGCTAGACTTTCAAAACTGCCAAGATATCATGACTTCATAAATTTTCTTTGAGCCGCCTATTATAAAAATTGTGTACTACGTGCACAATATACATATATCGAGTCAAGCATATTTTTAAAAGATTGGAGTTTAACCAAGATTGGAGTTTAAGATTGGAGATTAACATTAAGTTTATAATGTCAGTTGTTTGACAAATTCCATGCCCTGTTTCTCAATCTCACACAAATTTCTGTGGTAAAGTTCCAATTTTAAGACTTAAGTAAATATAAATGCCACGATATCGCGTTTCTAGTGTTGGAATATAATGGAAAGTGACACCCGCAGGTAGGTATAAAAGATAGGTATAAAAGATTGAGAAATATGGCTCAGCGTACTTAATTTGAAAACTACTGGTTAGATATTATAAAATTAGTGTACATCTTTTTATTTTCTTGGGCACCGATACTCAGAAAGCAAAGAACGGTAATGTTTTGCATATATTTGTATAAATGCCCAAAAAAAAGCCGAGGTTTTATATATGCTATCAATTTACATTAATTATAGACTCACTTTTTATTATCAACTCTTCCATTTCTATAGTAGGTGCTAGAATATTTGTATCCATTGCATTCATTTTAATATCAAGTTGTTGTTGCTGTGTTTGCTGTCGTTGTTGTTGATTATGCAGACGTTGTTGGCTTTGCTGCTGCTGCTGATGATGTTGCTGTTGCTGTTGTTGTTGTTGTTGTTGTTGCTGATTATGCTGAAGGTGTTGCTGGTGGATATGCTGCTGTTGATGTAGCTGCTGGTTATGCTGGAATTGTTGATATTGGTGTCGCTGGTGATGCTGCTGTTGTTGTTGATGCTGCTGTTGTTGTTGATGTTGATGATGCTGCTGTTGTTGTTGCTGTTGTTGATAAACTTGTTGCTGCATATCCTGCCAATAGGCTGGATAGTCACTGCCACCATAATTGAACACCAAATGTTTTTGTTCTTCCGCCACCCTTGGCCCAGACCGAAACCCACCGCCAACAAACGCTCCAGCATGTGCGTAATTTTGTTGTTTATTTTGATTTTGCGACATCCCGCTGCCGAGAATGTCAAAAAGGGCTTTCCCGGAATGCCAGTCAACGGAGTCTCACGGCGCCGCAGTCGGCGCCGTCTTATATACTTCCTCGTCTATATGTATTCAATTTACAATCGCCTCCTTCCAGCAGCCATTTTTTTAATACTTTTTTTTCTACACTAATCTCACAAAGTTTTCATAAATTTTTGCATAAAACTTTAATTCAAGTCTTCATTCAACGAAGGCACATAAAATTTACAATTTTAATATACTTTTATGTGGTTATTTTACAAAACGAAATTTTTTTCACAGAACTTTTGGTATTTTTCCAGCGAAAAGCATCGAATTCTTTTGTCACTTTGACAGGTAGTGTTTTTGTTTTATGTACATATCGGCTATAGCAACACAGTGTGTAGTTGAGATAATTACTTTCAGCTGTGCTTTTACTTGAATTCGTTGTTTCTAGAAAGATTTTTTATAAATTCTATCTTCATTCAGATATCTGCATTTTATCTTTTTTTATTTTAATTGAAATGAAAATATTTTTTAAAAATTGTATTTTTACTAGAAAATTTAAATTTTCGACTCAATAAATTAATTAGTAATTGATCTTGCTCTGTTATAATATATATTATATTAAAATTTTAAAACCCTTCAACCTTTGAAGAAACTTCAGAAATAAATTCTAATTAATATCGCAACTAAAACTAATAAATAAATATATAAAACTTTTGTTTATAACATATATAACAAATTGATTTCAGAATATATCATTTGTGCACTAATGATTTTTTGTTTTGGTTTTCAAACAGAAAACAAGCATTTTAACTCTTTTGGCATTACGTCAGAGATAATGAGATGGGAAACTTCGTTTCTATTGTGAATTCTGTTGATTTTGACAGATAAAAATGCTTGTTCTTCAGTTTTTTTTGCAATCACGTATTGTGTATGTGAGTTCACCTCATATTTGTCAAAAATAGGTATTACACCCAAAAAAGTCTTCCATATTTAAAAGAAAATTGTTTTTAGCTGAGCAAGAATATTGTTAATAATAGTCGATAAAGAACTTTTGTTATCATAGAAATGTTAGTTTTGTCTATCTAATTTGTGGAGTTACTTTGATAACAGACAAAAATATTTTTGATAGAAAAAAATTGAATTTAAAATTAAAAAAATTGTTCTATTTACAAGTGCTGTTGTTAACAGAAAACATAATTCAATTTCTTTCAAGAACAGCTATATCTTTGTTTTAAAAACTCTGTTCTAATTTTTAAATGCATGAATTTGTTTGAAGGCTAGCTTTTCCCTATGTGTACAGTGGTGGCTTAGCTGTCGAAAGTGAGATATTCACCAGCGCTCATGTCCATCCAGAGGGGTGAATTCATCGAGAATCCATCGAGAGGGGTGAGTTTGTCATGAAATTTTACTAACACATTTATAACATTTGCATTAGTATTGACTGCATTTTAGCATATGGCTATCTCCTTTTTGCCGAAGTTTCCAATCTCTTTATCTCTGCATTACGTGACAGTTACCAAGTTTGTTCTTCCATAAAACTTGTTTAACTAAAAACTTGTCAGCTTCCATGAAAGTAAAAGTTATGCAAAAATAATGTATTGGTGTTCCTTTTCTTAAAGTTATTTTAAAGGCACAGGAAAAATATTTAGGAGTATATTTATCATGATTGAATAATAAGGTTGTCACAGGGCTGATCGTACTCTATTCTCAGTACCCAGAATTGTCGAAATCAATGAAAAACAATAATAACTTCATCGGCTTTACATTTTGTTAATTTTCGCTATTCTTGTCGTTTTCAGATTTTGTATGTGCTGTCAACTTCGATTTATTAGGCGACAACCTTATTATTTAGCTATAATATTAAGAGATTTCGAACATTTCTGGTGTGTTCCTCTGAATCATGAAATTAAAAAAAAATACTTGTATTTTAAAGTTTCCCAACACTTAACAACAGGGTCGTTCATACAGATTTTTGTTTTAACTTCTCTATAGAATTTGTGCCAAAAGGAAACTTTTCCTTTTCAGGCCGTGTGATATTCGGAAACTTTTCACTCGGATGATGAAATTTTGACAGTCTGAAAGAGAATATTTGGCACTTGTGAGGTGAATATGATTGTCAAAAAATCGGAAAGAGACTTTTTGACACAAGCAAAAAATGGACAAAAAAAAAACACTTGTGAGATTGTGAGTCGTAAAGAAGTTAAAAATTTTCTGTTTTCGATAGCATAGCAACAAAAATTGCTAAATTTCAATATATATTAACAATTTCGCAAATTAAATTAAATTCTTGTGCTAATGTACTACCAAAATTTAAAACGTCAAAATTTCTAGTTGTCAAAATTGCATCGTCCTTTTGGCACAGCAAAAATTACAATTTTATTTTAACAGACAGAAATTGTATTCAACTCAGTAAATTCTCTCCTACCACAAGTGAAAAATTGCAGTAGTATATAAAACGGTAGTTCTTTTTTATGTTTAAAAAAATTATTATAAGTTAGACAAACTTATTTATTTTTTAATAGACCAAGACCTTTAATGTGACACTTCGAAAATCATGGAAAATGTCACTTAAGTAATTATAAGTCTGCTAAAATTTGAATAAGCTTAATTTAAGGAATTTGTCTAATTTACTTTATTCTAAATACTTTTTTGTCCTCTTGTGGGTGCGAATACAAATGTAGTTTATTATATGTGGTGTGTTATTGAGAGGTGTAGATTTTTGAATTGAAATTAATTATGTAGTTTATATAATTTCAAACTGAAAATTAACTTTATTAGAAAGATTGTGGACGCTGTGGCCTAAAAAACAACAAAATGTTAACGATTTAATAGTACGTTCGCACTGGGCCGAAACTGCGCAATTTCGAGCATATTCTAAATTTCGGCCGAAATTGAGTTGAAATTGCTTAATTAAGCCATACAAATTCTTTCAAATGAAATTAGGAACCAATCTCATTTTTATCAAAATTGACCACGAGTTAAATTGAGTGGCAGCACTGCCAATAAAATAATCCGTCAAAATATTAATAATTTTTAACGTCTCTTTGACAATGGCAAACCTCAGAGAGTAATCAATATGCCATGTAAAGCTTCTTGAGAATAAGAACATTCCGTTCATCGCCGTTCGGAGTCGGCGTTTAGCCTGCAGGTCCATTTCTCTTTCAAATGTGTACAAACTTAATAACACGCACAACACAATTGATCATAAGAAGCTAGGTCAAAGTCCTTTGAAGGGCTGAAATGTCCAGTTATTTGTTTTATTTATTTAACGTCTCTTTGAATTTGTTGTTTATTCGAATTTTTGATACTTTATTAAAAAGAAAGACTTTGCGATAAAAGTCTGGCTGCAAAGACCAGAAGCATCAACTGCAGTCTTTTTGAGTTGAATATATTTATTTGCAGGTTCTTTAATCTTTCTTTTAACGACCGGCGTTGTCTTTCGTGTTTTTTCTGCTGCATATTTCGTTCAGCTTCATCATTAGTCCCATATTTTGTTGATATTTTACAAATATGACAATAAACGATACAATGTTTTTGTAAGCAATTAAAAAGTAAATAAATAAACGATACAATGTTTTTGTAAGCAATGAAAAAGTAAACAAATAAACGTCAAACAAAATTATTTCAATTCAGTATGAACAGTCACAATTTCGACCGAAATCATCTCACAAATTTAAGCAATTTCGGGCCAGTGCGAATGTACTATAACATAAAATATAATTTTTATAGTGAACTTATTTGGGGGATCAATCAAAAAACGTAAACGTAATGTAATGGTTTTCAACAAAATATATATTTGAAGATATCATTATGAAATTTAATTATGTACAAATTATATTTAATTATATTTTTTAAATTTGTGGCGTAGTTGGTTGAAGTGCGTGGCCTCTATGTCAACGGACCTGGAGACCCGGGTTCGAACCCCAGCAGCGACAGAAAATTATTTGAATTAAAATAATTTTTCTGTACGGCCGCTACCTCTCTGCAGACAATGGCAAACCTCAGAGAGTAATCAAAATGCCATGTTAAAGCTTCTTCAGAACAAGAACAATTTCGTTCATCGCCGTTCGGAGTCGGCGTTAAGCCTGTAGGTCCGGTTCTCGGTCAATTGTGTACAAACTTAATAACCCGCACAACACAATTGATCATAAGAAGCTAGGTCAAAGTCCTTTCAAGGGCTGAAATGACCAGTTATTTATTTTTTTTATAATAAAGATTTTAAGCGAAACACTCTTTCGGAAGAATGAATTATGCCAAAAATGATTAATTATTATGCACTAAACATATATTAAAAAACCTGTAAATATTCAAAATGTATTGCTTAAGCTAAGATTATATACTTATAAGAAAAATAAGATAGTTATATATTCTTTTTTTTTTTTTGTTCTTATCAGAGCTGTTGAATCTGCATTCATATTCAGAATTTTAAGTTCAACTGAATAACGACATAAGATGCATTTATTTAAATCAGGAATCATAATTATTATAAGCGATATCCAAAAACTCAAAGTTTAATTATTGTTTTTAGATTTTTATTTTTTTGCTCAACAGTAAAAATAATCTTACGGTTTTTATTGTTTTGATCAGAAATAAAAGTTTTTTTTTATTTTTATTTTTCTGTTCAAGAATAAGAATTATTTTTGATTTTTATTATTTTGCTCAAGAATAAAAATGGTTTCGCAATTTTATTTATTAATTATTCCCTACGCCTGAACAGGTGAGCTTTAAGGGAGGGCTGGAGAGGGTTAATATGTATGGCCGACCGCCATTACTTTTGCAAAAAAAACATTTCTCCCTTGGGGACCTATTCTCTCCAACCATTCCTTTTTTATGATTTTATGACTCCTACTATGAAATTTTATGGTTTTTATATATTTATTACCTACCTACAAAAAATAAAACTGAACAGATGATTTTTATTTTTGAGAGTAAAAATAACAATTGAGAAAAAACTTTTGTTTCTGACCGAGCGTTTCCACCGCCCGAACGAACGAAGAAATCATCGCGAACAAATCGTCGCGATGAATTCTTCGTTCGGTCCAACTGTTTCCACCGCACGAACACAAGTTGCGAACATTGGTAAGTCGCCATCTTGTTCGTTCGTGCAGTGGAAACACTTAAATTCAATGCTTGCGAGCATCAGCGTTGATCAATATTTGTTTATGCAAACGTACTAAATTTGATTAATTTTTACTACTTTTATGCCTTTTAATTTAGGTTTTATGTAAGTATTTATGTAAAGAATTTATTATATAAAGAATATTATATAAATAATTTGCTTAAATAAAGTGCTAATAAAATAACAAAGTAAAACATAGCTCTTTTGCGATAAATTTTCAATATATTTTCTTTCTTTTTTGTTTTTCCTACGTTATTAACTACAATTTCAACAAATCTACTACCTATGCGCAAATAAGCACTGGATTCGCCCAAAAAGATCGAGCGTCGGCCGATCAGAGCGAACGAAGAAATCTTCGTTCGTTCGTGCTGGAAAAGTGTTTACACTGCGCGAATAGCGCTCGCGAGCATTTTGTAAAAAACCAATGTTCCGAACCTTGGTTCGGACCAAACTCGGTGAGCGAAAGAAAAACTAAGAAACAATTTTTATTCTTGAGCGAAAAAATAAACATTGCGAAACAATTTTTATTCTTGAGCGAAAAAATTAAAAATTGAGAAACAACTTTTTTTTTTTGAGCGAAATCATAAAACTCAAAAATAATTCTTATTCTTGAACAGAAAAATAAAAATCAAAAATAACTTGGTGAATAAAGCGCCATATTGAAGTTATCCAAAATGTGCTCCGACACTTGGAACATGTTGATTTTGGAAATAATCGTTATTTTCTGTCCCTGATCTATATGTTTTTTTTATATTTTTGTATATTCGTATTAAAATTTTTAATTCCTTATTTTCCAATATAAATGTTTACTATCTTAACGAACACAGTCAGCATAAATGCCAATTGTTCGAAAATTCGAAGACAATCAAATGTCATGCTAGAAACTTAAACCTGGCAATACTAAGTCGCGCCATCTTTCTTTTTTCCCAATTTCACGACCGCGTGGACGTCATATTGTAAAAGGTAAGTGAAAAAATAACTTATTGCATTGCAAAATAATTGTAAATGTCCATTAAATATCTGCAGATTATTTCGCGCAATGCCTGTGAAGTG
Organism: Pherbina coryleti; assembly: GCA_943735915.1. NCBI lineage: Eukaryota > Metazoa > Arthropoda > Insecta > Diptera > Sciomyzidae > Pherbina > Pherbina coryleti. The sequence goes on from OX030948.1 coordinate 178,890,248, forward strand.
AATTTTTATTAAAGCTTTCTAATTTTGCAGGGAACCAACGCAGCCAACAAAATGACAAACTCTAAGGGTTATCGTCGCGGAACAAGAGACATGTTCTCTCGCCCTTTCCGCAAGCATGGTGTTATTCCGCTGTCTACCTACATGCGCGTCTTCAAGAACGGCGATATTGTTGACATTAAGGGACATGGTGCAGTACAGAAGGGTATGCCATACAAGGCTTACCATGGCAAAACTGGTCGTATTTATAACGTCACTCCACATGCTGTTGGTGTGATTGTTAACAAGCGTGTACGCGGAAAGATCCTAGCCAAGCGTATCAATGTTCGTATTGAGCATGTTCATCACTCAAAGTGCCGCGAGGATTTCTTGCGTCGCGTTAAGGAGAACGAACGTCTGCTTAAGGATGCTAAAGAGAAGAACATCTATGTTAGCCTCAAGCGTCAACCCGCTCAACCAAGGAAGGCACATTTCGTGAAGAAATTGGAAGAGCCAATTGCTCTTGCTCCAATTCCATATGAATTTATTGCATAAACTTGAGGGTGGAAATGTTTTGTTTATATTCTTTTTGGATAAAATAAATTATTTTAAGAAAATGTATTGTGAGTGTTTTTACACAAGTGATTAAGTGTAAGGAAAAAAGTTGAATATTGCTATGCCTCGACATCTATGGTTTTAAAAGACAAGTCCAATCAGAAATTTCAGCTCCTTATTTGATTTTATTATTGGTCTGTTAGGCTTCTATAGCTATGTCAACGAGAATCAAGATAAAATTTCGTTTCTGAAGTTATTTTCTGAGGAACAGGTCGATTTATGCCGACGAATTAATATGGTTAATGAAAATCGTTTTTAGCTAAGTATGCCTTGTTAGAAGTCTGGAGTTTAAAGTTAGAATTTTTTATATAAAAGTGCATATCGACATGCGAATTCATAAAATATTTAAAAAAAAATCTTTATACTATCAATAGTAAATAATTGCTCTTTTAAAAAACAACAAAATACCTTTAGGTATACAACCTACACCTAGGAAACTAATGATAGTTGAACTTAAGTACTAATAAAAAAATTACTATCGACTTAAACTTAGCTTCTTATTCTAAATCAAATACTAACCATGAGGCTTACAATGCAATGGTAACAGGAAAATCTTGTAACCTCTCAGCTAAAACTGAACTTTATACCGATGGATCGTATCAAAATCACACATGCATTTATTAAACATATAGGTAACACAAATTGGTCAAACCCCAAACAAAATTAACAACCTACATTTTCTGGAATCTTTTCAGCTAAATTTTCTGCTATAAATGCAACAAACTGCAATATAAGCTAGTAAGAAATGATCTTCGACTGGGCCGAAGTTAAAATACCCCCACGTTCGAACCGAAGTATATTCAAAGTCTTAAGCCGTCAATAAAATGTTTATTTGTAAAAACATTTTCGTTATACATAGTTTTAACAGAACATATTCGCTTTCATTTTTTATAAAATCACTTTGTATGGGAGGTGGGTGTGGTTTTCACTCGATTCGGTGGAATTTTATACACGAAGTGCATGTTATATATCAAAGTTAAATTTCAAGTCCATATATTATTTTTTGTGGAATTTCAAGAGATTTTACCTTTTTGATAAATTCACTTTGTATGGGAGGTAGGCGTGGTTTTCATCCGATTTGGTTAAATTTCATACTTAGAGTGCACTTTAAATATCGGAGCTCATATGCAAAATTTCAAGTCCATATATTAATTTTTGTGGAATTCTAAGAGATTTTACAGTTTTGATTTATTTTTTAGATAAAAGCTTAAATATTGAATTTCGTGATGATAGCTTGAAAATTACGGCTGTAATCGTGACGACAGACGGACAGACAGACGGACATGGCTAAATTGACTCGGGTGGTGATGCTGATCAAGAATATATATTCTTTTCTATACCTGCCACGCCTCCTTATGGGCGTTACAAACGGAGTGACAAAATTAATATACCCCCATTTACGTTTTTTAAACGTGGGGGTATAAAAATACGAAAACGATAACATGTACTGATTGTCTAAGCTCTGTCAAAGCGATTTCAAACAATAAAAATTGAATCGATGTCAATTTAATAAGATATCCCAAAATTCAACAAACTATTATTATTCTGTGGATACCATCACATATTGGAATCATAGGAAATGAATATGCAGACATGCAGCAGAACAACCACTCAAAATACCATTAATAATTGAAATACCTTGTTTCCAATGTAGCATACAATACATTAAATTAAAGCATTAAAAAAAAAGATACAGTAGTTTCGACTATGTCGTAACACAAGACGTAGAATTATTCAATTCGCTTTTGAAGACATCTTTTTTAAAAATATTTATTCCATACACCTGAGGATATGACCTTTAAGAGAGTGCCGGAGAGGGTTAATATGTATCACCCCATTACTTTTGCAAAAGGAACATTTTTGCCTTTGACACCTATTCCCTCCGACCACTCCTTAGGAGCGCTCCCATACAAATTTTATGCTTTTGTCGATAAAACCGGAAACTGTCCATAAATAGGTAGAAAACTTAAACAAGCAAACAAAATTTGTTCAATGCTATCAAGTTCAACAACCCATGTGTCAAAATTTCACTGTCGATAATATGCCCGGATATTTAATTGGCTGCGTTTGACATTTCAATAACAGATTCTGTTAAAAAAGCATGCCCCTCAAAATTACTCAGTATTACTGGGCTACGCGAGTCTGTTAAAAACAACATGCCCCCAAAAGTATGCTTTTTTTTAATTATAAGATTTATGTCTTCACGCTAGATGGCGCTGTCTTCGCCGTCGAAAAAACCGGAAGCCGTCGATAAATAGGTAGCAAGTTTAAGCAAACAAAAACATCAAATGTTGGCTTTATATTTCATGTAATTGTGTAAAATTGATATAAGTTAGACAGTTCTAACATGAATTTTTGTCGCATTGAGGATCAAGCAGACCAACAAGTGCTAAGATCAACATTGTATGATTAGTACTTTAGGCCCACCAAAGGCTCAAAAAGTAATGTAAATACCGACACCTGTAGTGGAATTCTGTAACTTTTTCGCAACTTCCGATCGGAATCGTAATTTGCGACTTTTTTCGGTTGTCATACCGAAAACGGTATTCACTAACTTCTACTTTGCGACAAATTTCGGTCGAAAAAAGTTTACGAATTTAAGTGAAAAAAGTGGCAGCACTGCTTATTTATCGGTGAGAAATGTCATTTTTATTAAGATACTCGCTGATAGACCCGGTTTAACTCGGGAAAAAAATGTAAAATTTTGAAATTTAGTCATTGTTATGATAATTTAAAAATCCAAATAATGAGAAATAAGCTCCACTCTATCTGTTGAAAATAAAAAGAAATTGGAGGCCCGAGAAAAAAGATTTATAGCGAAATACTGAAACCACTTTTGCTATTAAACGCATGTCATGACAAAGGTAGTGAAAATGCAGTTTTGAGATTTTATGATTTTAACAACAAAAACAGCTCTTGTACCTTTTTGTTTTTGTTATTCTAAGGAAACGATGTTATCAGAAAAAGACGTTGTACTAAAAGTTTGTGCAATTTTAAAATATGAGAATGTTTTTGGTGTCAAAATAACTGATTTTATTTTTTTAAATCAATAAGACGAACATTTTCGCTAGAAAAAAAGTAGGCTAGTACGTAGATTTGCTTTTTTAAAGTGGCGGAAGAGGTTTGGTCAAAACTAAGTATACAATAACCTTAGTTAGGATTCAAGTAATATGTGTGTGGAATTTGAGTAAAATCCTTAAAGCCGTTAAGATTTGTATTCTGAACAAACAGAAAATGAATATTATTAATATAGATCAATAAATATTTAAATTCAAAATGATGACAGCGGCTAGAGTTGGTAGCAGCCAGTCGCATAAAAGATCAATGCTGCAAAAACCTACAAAAATAAAAAAGTTCCGATATGTCTATGAACCTTAAAACAATATTTGTTTGATTTTCAGCTAAAAGCCAGTGATTCTATTTCGCTATCTACGGTCGTCTAATAAGTCAATGAGGTCATGAGTTGTATTTGGCGTGAAGCGATGTAATTTTTTTTAATTTATTCAACTCTAAATCAAAGGAGAATCAACTCTTCGAAGAAATGATAGTTCTAAATTCATTTCACGAGCATGAGCGCAGCATCCATTGTCAAATAACTAAAAACCATTTTAAGCTACAAAAAATACTACAAATTTAAATTTTTTCATTTTAAACTAATTTATTGTAAATAATTTTAATTTAAAAAAACTTACAGATATTTTCGATTCACTTTTCTACAAGAACGCCAAATACAACTCATGACCTCATTGACTTATTAGACGACCGTAGATAGCGAAATAGAATCACTGGCTTTTAGCTGAAAATCAAACAAATATTGTTTTAAGGTTCATAGACATATCGGAACTTTTCTATTTTTGTAGGTTTTTGCAGCATTGATCTTTTATGCGACTGGCTGCTACCAACTCTAGCCGCTGTCATCATTTTGAATTTAAATATTTATTGATCTATATTAATAATATTCATTTTCTGTTTGTTCAGAATACAAATCTTAACGCGTCAAAATACAACACAAACGTTCCATAGTTGAAAATAGGAACATAAAATAGTACATAATACTTCGTACATAAAATAGGAACACTTCCGATTTGCAGTTGGAAATATCAATAGTGGTCTGATTTTGATAAAATCAATTATTTTTTTGTTTAGAAAAAAATAAATAACTGGTCATTTCAGCCCTTGAAAAGACTTTGACCTAGCTTCTTATGATCAATTGTGTTGTGCGTGTTATTACGTTTGTACACAATTGACCGAGAAATGGACCAACAGGCTTAACGCCGACTCCGAACGGCGATGAACGGAAATGTTCTTATTCTCAAGAAGCTTTACATGTCATTTTGATTACTCTCTGAGGTTTGCCATTGTCTGCAGAGAGGTGGCATCCGTATAGGAAAATTATTTTAATTCAAATAATTTTCTGTCGCTGCTGGGGTTCGAGCCTGGGTCTCCAGGTTCGTTGACATAGCGGCCACGCACTTTAACCAACTACGCCACGGACGACACATTTTTTGTTTATTTGTCAGAATTTCGTAACATTTTGGTGTTTAAAAATCATATTTTTTAAGATTATCTCTGTACTGAAGAAATTGTAATTTTATTATATATATTTTTTTACTTTCTTTTGTTAAAATTTTCTGAAAAATTTTAAAATTTTATGAAAAGTTTTCAAATAATTTTAAATTATTTTGACAATCGGGATTGTCATGGAATCCAATAGTTTTCGGAATTGGTTTTAAAAACAATACAGAGTTTCCTTTGACAATATGTATATGACCAATTTAATTTTTTATTTTTTTATAATTTTTGGTAATTTTTTGTTTTGGTCGTGGTATTTTTTAATGCAAATAAATAAAAAAAGGAGGTTTCATGAGAGCAAATGAAACCATATAAAAAACATAAGCGTCTTAGTTTTTATGACAGCCCCGAATATGACAGCTCAGATGAGAACAAACAATTTTAAAATTGTTATATGAAGAGTTTATAAAAAGTTCAAACCATTTTTAAACTTCTTTCCTTTATGAAGCCTTTATAGGAGGCTTTTATCGTTATTGACGATTAACATTTTTCGATATTTTTCTTATAAAGGCTTTATAAGAAGTTAATAACTTTTTATGAATAAAGCTGCAAGTATATGTAGGGTGTTTTTTTTAGAGGTATAGAACTTCGAATTGAAATAAAACACAAGAAAATCGTTTTAATGTCCATCAATTTGGCTTTATTGGAAGGATAATTTTATGCCATTAATGTTTAAATATGATTTTGGTCATGTGGCCACAGCGGCTGGCTCCAATAAAGTCAATTCTACAGGTCCAATTTTCAACCACTTTTCGAGCATATGGGGCCGTATGTCGGTAATAACGCCACGAATGTTGGCCTCCAAGTCCCCTAACGTTTCTGGTTTGTTGGCGTAGACGAGCGACTTCACATATCCCCAAAGAAAATAATCCAATGGTGTCAAATCACACGATCTTGGTGGCCAATTGACAGGTCCATTCCGCGAAATTATGCGCTCATCGAATGTTTCCTTCAATAAATCGATTGTGACGTGCGCTGTGTGGCATGTAGCGCCGTCTTGTTGGAATCACAACTCATCCACATTCATGCCATCCAATTCAGAAACAAAATAGTCTGTTATCATGGCTCTATACCGGTCTCCATTAACGGTAACTGACTCTCCAGCATTATTTCGGAAGAAGTATGGCGCAATGACTCCACCAGCCCATAGAGCACACCAAAACAGTCAGTTTTTGTGGATGTAATGGCGTCTCAAGGATCTCACGTGGATTCTCTTCACTCCAAATGCGGCAATTTTGCTTGTTGACGTAGCCATTCAACCAAAAATGAGCCTCATCACTGAACAAAATTTTGCGATGTAAACTTCGCGAACTGAACCATTATTTTCGAAATAAATTTGCACGATTTGCAAGCGTTGTCCTTTGTCAACCTGTTCATGACGAAATGGCAAACCAAACTGAATCATGGTATAATAACCCAGTAGCTCGTTTCTGTAACTTGTATCGATCGCAGTTACCGACTCATATTATCGATTTGACGTCACTCTGACGTCACTCTCACCTGCAATGTTTCTGTACGAATCTGAATCGACTTCTGTTCAATTCGTTCGTTTCAAATCGATAATCTGCCACATGTTCCGATTTCACTTCAATGGAACCTTTTAAAAAAAGTGTTTCTGGCCGTGTGCTATTCGGAAACTTTTCACTCGTGGTAGGAGAGAATTTACTGAGTTGAATACAATTTCTGTCTGTTGAAATAAAATTGTAATTTTTGCTGTGCCAAAAGGACGATGAAATTTTGACAACTAGAAATGTTGACGTTTTAGAGTTTGGTAGTGCATAAGCACAAGAATTTAATTTAATTTGCGAAATTGTTGATATATATTGAAAATTAGGGATTCTGGTTGCTATGCTGTCGGAAACACAACATTTTTAACTTCTTTACGACTCACAAACTCACAAGTGTTTTTTTTTTCATTTTTGCTTGTGTCAAAAATTCTCTTTCCGATTGTCAAAAATTATACTAGCCCCTGGGGCTACATGAATTTTTGACAGTCATATTCACCTCACAAGTGCCAAATATTCTCTTTCAGACTGTCAAAATTTCATCATCCGAGTGAAAAGTTTCCGAATAGCACACGGCCTCTGTACAAAAAGTGAATCGATAAGAATGTGTCACTTTTCTCATTGACTTTGCGGCAAGTGAGAATTCTACCGATTTATCTTATGTCAATAATGTTGTGTATTAATAAGTTATAAGTACTCGAAATATACTTTAAAAATGGTTACTTTCATTTAAGTTGAATTTTTTACTGATTGAAATATTTTGTTGTTATTATAAAACGTTTTAATTTTCAACGTAATGCAATTAAGAAATAATGCATATTTAGATAAAAGTTAAAAATTTTCTCAAAACAGTATATGCTACAGAAATGAAAGAGTACCCGGTTGCAAATATTTGATTTGTTTTCGTTGCACTTCACTAGGTGTCAAATTATTAAAATTTAAAATTGTTGTTTATTTCCGGCAACATTTTAGCAACTATATCAAGCCAAATAAGTTTTTAAGACAATGGACAACAACACTCAGAAGGTAAACTAAAATGATATGTTGAATACATGTTTATATAACTAATAAAATTTATTTGAATAGCAAATTAAATCCGGACGAGTTTCAAAACTGCAGCGACGTCGTCTGTTGGACTTAATGAAGCAGCACCGGCACGTCGGAAAGGGTAAATTTTTGACAAACGACGCAAGGAGGGAGCATAACGCCGTTTGGGAGACTGTCTCTAAAGAGCTTAATGCTATGGGTGGTTCCTTCAAAAGAGCTGACCAGTGGAAGAAGGTATGTGACTCATTAAGCATAAGCAAACAAATATTTATGTTTGTTTATAAACAGTGTTGGATTGATTGGAAATCTTCCGTCAAGCAGCTTTTTGGACGTCACCGAGCATTCCAAAACAGGACAGGAAATTTGCCTGCTTCAGAAGGGCCCAAAGAGATGGTGCCCATTGACAAGGAGGTCTTGGAGTTTTTCTCCAAAGATGTTGTGGATGGAGATGGCCATACTCTAGAAGGTGCCTTTGAAATTATTGAGGTTCGGAAATGTTGATAAGTATATAAGCTAAACGAACTAGACAATCTTGAAAAAAATAGTGTTTAGAATTAGAATTTTTTTTAGTCCAATAATTTAGAATTTGTTTAATTTGTAATAAAAAATGTTTGTTTCTCTAGCCCAATCTAGAAGCTATTTACAATGTTGAGGAAGATGGAATTGTTTTGGACGAAAGCCAGCTTGCTGTTGAAGACGCCGAAAACATTCAACACTTCTCAGTTGTCGAAAAACCAAGACGGAGTCGGGAGCCTTCCAACAAAAGCTGCTTGGAAGAAGCTAAAAAAATTTGCGATGACAACAAAAGCGAAATAATGGGTGCGCTTAAGCAAATAATCAAATTGAGGAAAAAAAGTCGATTTTCGAAATTAAAAATTCGGCCGCCACTTTGTTTCCTTTTGGCGGAAAAAAATTATCCTGGTTCAGGCGATAGCCATTTAAACAAGAATTAATTTAGCTTTTTTTTTCTCAGATGTTCCAGACTGGTGATATCCTGCACACCGTCAATTTTTGGCATTTTTTTAAAAAAATCAAATAACGTCAAAAACCACTTCTATTTAAAAAAAAATTCAAATAACGTCAAAAACCGCTTCAAAAATTCTTAAAAATATTTGATGTATTTTTTAAACGTTAATGAATATATGTGCAAAATTTGAAAACGATATCTCTTTTCCTTCTATGAAAAATGATTCCCGAAAATTTTTTTTCTTAAATTGTAACCTATATGCCCCCTTAAGCATTTAAAAAAATTGATTTAATTATTTTCTAATGTGAATTTTATGATTTTTAGTTATTCTCTTTTGCTTTAAATATTTTCTGAAACCTCTATACTGTTAAATATAATATAAAAAAAAACTAACTTAAAAGTACAAATGAATTTAATTCAAAGACTGTTAAATATAAGTGTATGAAAGATGTACTTAAGTTATTAATAATAAGTATTTACTTAAAAGTACAAAAATAATCAATTTAATAAAAAACTGATATTAAAATGATTTCTTAGTTCTTTTTTTGGATGTTATCAATAAGATGTTTTTGAGGATTATGTTTGATTCACTTCTTAAGTTATTGGATGCCTATGTTCGTTTTGCTGATTTTGTTTCATTACATTTTCTAAATTTGGTGAGTTGCTTATTGGATAGTATTTGTTGATTTCTTATTTATGTTTTTTCATGCAATGTTTTTATTTATTTTACCCATTTCACGCCGCTATTCGACTACTCGAACAGTAAAATTGCTTATTTTCAATAATTTTTTACTTCATGATATTAAACAATGTGGGAAAGATAACTGACTATATTAATAACTTCGGTCTTTTGTCTATTTGATAAAATTTGTTTACACCCACCACCCCCTCCTGTAGCGTTGGTGGGGATGGGTTAAAAAATACCTTCAGAATAAATATTTTTTGTAAATTATTTTAAATATATCTAACTAGAAAAAAAAGATAAACAAATGATAAGGTTTTTCAGCCAATGGACCAACCCAAGTAGTACAAAGAACTTTATAAGCTAATTTTTTTATAGGTTATCTTGTATATTTGTTGTATAAATGCTAAAACAAATGTTAATTTTAAATGTTTATTTAATAAAAAATTAGTTTCATACAACCGAATTTTGAAAGTAGTTTCTGGTTATTGAGTCACGAATTGCTCTTCCTTCACTTAAAATAGAATTTGAGTTTAATGAGTCAACTGCATCTTCAGTGATTAAACCGTTGTTACTTGTTATGCTTATTTCTGGCATTGGTAAATTGTATTTCCTCCGAAAGTTATGCAGGATACAACATGCATTTATAATGACACCAGCAAAAATCGGTGAAACCATTAAACCGCGATCCGCAGATAGGCAGGCAAACACTTTTTTTAGAACGCCATTAAGTCGTTCCACACAGTTTCTGGCTTGAATATGTATTTTGTTGTACTGCTCCTGGCTTGCATTTTCAATATTATTGTATGGTGTCATCATCCATGGCTGTAATGGGTATCCGGAATCACCAATAAGCCAACCACTCCCTTCCCCATTTTGAATGTACTGATTGTGTAGAAATGCTTTGAGCCTGCTGCTCTCCCAAATAAAAGCATCGTCCTAATATTTGGAGGTCAAAATCGCACACTAATTGCACATTTTTGGAAAAAAACCTCTTGCGATTAATGTAACAGTATTCTATTTCCGTTGGAGGCTTTTTACTTTTAACATGGGTACAATCAATAGCCCCTAGTACACCAGGAAATCCAGTAGTTGTAAAAAATCTAAAAATATGTTCATGTATTATTTGCAATACAATGAAGTAAATTATATATATTTTTTAATACCCTACACACGAAGTGCAATGTATTTCTTAAATAGGCCCAAGGATGTGCACTTTTAAGAAATTCATTAAATTCGGTGTAGCGAATTTTAGTCTTTCCACTATAACTATGCACTATGTTTTAAAGTTACCTTTCTTTTACTAAATGTTGACCTTCAGACGTGGTTGGGAAAACGATGTATTTTTGCATTAAGTGATTTTGAATAATCAAAGAAACTTGGTGAATAATGCGGCTTATCATTGTCTTGCTAATTGCACACACAAAGTCCTGTCCAATATCACGCAAAAAGGATCCAGTAGCATAGAAATGCAAGGCTGCGCATATCCTTAGTGGCTTTGGAATAAATGTACTTCTTACTCCTGTTTTCATAAACGGACTAATTTCTGCTATTAAATCTAATGCTGCATCCTTGGAAAATCTAAATAATTCCATAAATCTAGAATCAGGAATATTAAACGGATCCGTGGAGTCACTGAGGTGGCGACGATGAATTCGCAACATATTGCGTCGAACGTGCCTTATTGCAAACATAACAAGAAACATATCATTCATTTTGTCTAGAAACCAAGATAAACAATTACTTAATATACTTACTTACTTAATATACTTACTTACTTAATATACTTACTTAATATTCAAAGAAAACAATTTATTTGCAGACAACAAAAGAAATTCAAATAAATAGATGATTGTCATTAGAGTGACTGTCAGTTGTTTCAATTCTTCGCGTTTCTTCTCGACTTGTGTTTCTTTTCATCACAGACCGAATTTTTACCGATTTTCACTTACAGAAACATCAGTACTCACGAAATCGGTATTTTTGGATCGAAACAGTGTGACGTCACGAAAATCGGTAACTTCGTCGATTTTGTTGCAGAAACGAGCTACTGGTAGACTTATTAGAATGACAGCAAAAGTTGGCATACCTTTGCTGTCAAAATACGGTGCTGCCATATCTTTAAGCAAAAATCCGAGTTTTCAGAAGAAAATGTTTTAATATTATATGGAATTATAATAGCTATATAAATTAAGAACAAAACAATAGTACAATAAATTTATATGAATTAAGCGTTTAATTTAGTACTTTCGTACAGTTTAGTACTTTCTTCAGTTCATTGAATTTCTTTATTATTACGTTGTATACAAGTGCGGTATGTATGAACATCAACGCGTGCTAATAAAACCATAGTTAGTATTTGTGTCAAAATATTGCAATGATGCTTTGTTATATAATACATTATTGGAATCTAAAAATTTAGTTTAGTTAATTATCAAAAATAAACAAAAATTAAGTTTGCTCTGTTATTATATTATTTTTATCCCTTTAGCCCATTATAAAATCCCAACCCAATTACTTTTTCCCACAAAATTCAAGATGTGGCAATATCAGCGCAGAGTTTGACAGCAAAGGCAGGTCGAATTCTAGGAACTCAACTCTAATAAGTCTACCTGGGTTATTATACCATGAACTGAATATAAATGACATTAGAGTTGCCAGATTTGACCACAAAATGCCAGTTTTATCTCTATTCGAAAAACAAACCCCTAAAAAAACACCCTGTAGAAAATTTCAAAAACTTACCGTAATCAGTAATCAAGATATTAAAATTTGTAAAATAGCTGTTCAACTGATTTTTTAATATCATTTATAATTTTCACGGTAGAGGTCCCTTAACTCTGTGTAAAAAAAATAAATAACTTAATAAATAATAAATAATTGCTCTACCGAAATTTTGGTTATAAACGGACTATTAAAATTGTGTAATGTGGGTATCAGTCAGGATTAAATTTTAACAAAGAAGCCTATCTAAAATTCTAAAGTCTTATTCAATCGATTGCTTTAAACAACCGTTTAACGCTTGTTTAGTTAGGAACTGTATAAGGCCTTACGCAACCTCTACACAACCTTGCTTAAAATTGTTGATATTCAATGTGTTACGAGTTTTAAGTCAAAGATATGCACACCCTACTACAATAATCTTTTACATTTAGGAAAATGCAACCGAAATTACAATTATCGGTTGCATTTTCTATAAATTAACTATTTTGACAGATTATTTAGTTTACATTATATTTCCAGTCAGCTGATTACTGAAAATGTTAGGTTAGACTTACAAAGCCTTTGAACGCAAATTTTGGGGTTTAAGAAACGCAGCTCTTAAGCAACGTGGCGTAAGACAACAAAGTTGTTATGAATAAAGTTTTGTTGTTTAAAACTTGTTTAAAACTTGTTTAAACTAACGCAGCCTCTAAAATGCGTTTATGAATAAGGCTGCTAGTGATTAGTTGGCTGAAGTAAATTATTAAAATAAAGTGGCAGCATTACCTCCTAAAATGACTGCGTAGCTTGTTTGGCAGCACTTGAAAATTGTTTGACAACTCAAAACAGCTGATCGAAAATATTCAATATTTGCTAAAACAAAAAAATCTTGAATATCTTGAAAATTTAAGTAAATTTCACTTTTTCAATTAATTTGTGCATTGAAAATTGAGAATTATTCAGATAAAATTGTAAATTTGCTTAATCCAAAAGAATTATTTTAAATTAATTGATTGAAAGCAAGTATTGATAAAAAAATAAACGAGCAACTTTTCCAATAGCAACCAATTTCTAGTTCTGGCACTTTTTTAAGATTACGTGTTTTTCGTTGCTAAATGCTGTGTTCTTGGGAATTTAATTTGTTGATGGAAATGAACCATAATAAATATAATTAATCAATGAAATAATATAAAGCAAAATCATATAATTAAAGTACATTTCTTTGAGCGGTGCTGGAGAAAGTTAATGGCAAGTGAACAATAACCATATAAACAAGTTGCACTGACATTGGCGTTTATTAATTCGTGACTGTGTATATTTTTTTTTCGTCCAAACTAGTGAGTTGCTTTCAAGGACTCTCAAGTGTAGCGTTCAATTTCAAGATGTTGGAAAATAGTCAAACGCTTGGTGCTGACAGAAGATTAGCGCGCAAGCAAACATGAATCAAAATGTAGCCGATAGTTTGCCCACGTGGCGTCTCTGGGGGGAGGAGCATGAAGAGAATGCCATCTTTACGGTTTATCTTAAGAAAGTGCGTTACCACCGACCTACGCCAACCGTTACCAACGACTCTGACGATGAAATCTCACACCTCGAATGGGAAACTGTACGTGTACGCTTTGTTAAGGCGGCCACTTTGCCGCGTCTGGTCGAAGCTTTGGCTACCGATGATGGTGAACTCGAATCGACATTTATCAATGTCTTTCTATCGACATATCGAACTTTTGCCACGCCCATTGAAGTGCTGCAGCTACTAATAATGCGCTATAATACTCTACATGAAAAACACTTGCACGAAATCACGTCCTCCGTCGATGTAAAATATGTGTCTGGTGCCTCCGTGCATGAGCAACACAAAAGGACATTGGTCTCAGCATTGCATGTATGGCTGGATGGTTTTCCCGAGGACTGGCATGAGGAGAATCTACGTCAAATTTTGGCTTTTGCTGCAAAACGACTACCGCGTTCCGAGCTGCACGTAAAAGTGCTGCACCGTCTGGAAAGAATTCTGCGTTTGCAGGTTTATGGCGATCAACACCAGTCACAAACGCCGTGGCAGGGTGGAGTGCAATGTTCACAACAGTCTTCGTCACTCTATGGTACTTCAGAAATATCTGCAGAGTTTGCAAGTTTATGCTTGGCACCAGCATTTCGTGGACCCACTCATATATTGCAGGCTTTTCGTTTCCCCCACGTGCCCGTACGTCACTTTGCCGAGCAATTGACTCGCATGGACTCAGAGCTGTTTAAGCGCCTGATACCACATCAGTGCTTAGGCGCCACCTGGGCAAGACGTGACAAAAGCGGCTCCGAGAGTGTTGTTGCCACCATAAATCAATTCAATGCGGTACTCTTTCGCGTAATCTCCAGCATATTAATAGAGGTGCGCCTCAAGCCACAGGAACGTGCACTCAACATTGCAACTTGGGTCGACATAGCACAAGAACTGCGTCTGCTTAAAAATTTCTCTTCACTCAAGGCCATCATATCTGGACTTCAATCGAATCCCATATATAGACTCTCCAAGGTCTGGTCTGCGCTACCCAAAGAGAAGTTGGAAATATTCAATGAACTGGCCCGCATTTTTTCCGAGGACAACAACGCCTGGGCGCAACGTGAGGTACTCATGCGCGAGGGTACGGCAAAATTTGCTGAGTCTGTAGGCGCTCATGATCGACATCTACAGAAAATAATTCAAAAACAAAGCACGCACACATCGCAAGGCACTATCCCCTATCTGGGCACCTTTCTGACGGACCTCACCATGATACATGCTGCCATACCCGACACAGTTGTTGCGGGTGGTAAAGAAAAGAACTCTTCCGCAAAATCACTGATAAACTTTGACAAAAAACGTAAGGAATTCGAGGTTTTAGCACAGCTTAAACTACTACAGGGAGCAGCCAACACATACAGTCTTCGCGATGATCCAAACTTCGATCGCTGGTTCGCCTCCATGCTTGTTCTGGATGAACGCGAAGCACATACAATATCCTGTCAGCTTGAGCCACAAGTGCCACCCACAGGCTCAAAGAAATCCGCCGCAGGAGCTTCACCAAACTCTTCATGTGCTACTAGCGCATCGACTGCAACAACGACGAACCACAGTAGTGGACATCGTAAGACCGATTCTATAGCCTCAAATTCCAGTAGTGGAGCTGGCTCGCAATTCTATTGTGAATTCCAGAGCACCAGCTCACGTCACAACTCTCTCGATCGCGAGTCTCATTTGCCCAATGCCAACATTTCGCTTATGTCTGCTTCGACTAGCAGCATTTCAAACTTTTCAATGAACTCTAGCAATTCAGGTGGACAGAAAACAAATTTAAACAATTCGAAAGCCACAAATGGTTGCAAAACACCTTCATCAACAGCAGCAGATGCCAGTCACTTAGCTACTTCGCCACACATCAATGCGCAATTGGTGCTACCAGTGGGTCAAGCGAAGCCCAATCCGGATTTCTACATCATACGTGTAACCTACGAGACGGATAACATTGAACGCGATGGCATAGTGCTGTACAAGAGCATAATGTTGGGCAATAATGAGCGCACACCGCAAGTTATACGGAATGCCATGATGAAGCTGGGACTGGATGCTGATCCAGAGCTCTATACGCTGGCACAGGTGCTGCCTGAAAAGGAGTTGGTAATGCCGCGTAATGCAAATGTTTATTATGCAGTCAATACCAACTACAATTTGAATTTTATATTAAGACCTATTAAAGACGGCAGCTAGTGGTTGGCTCTCAACTCAACAATATGAACAACAAAATTTCCTGGGTGCTTTAAAAACATATAGAAAAAGAAAACAACACAAAGTTCAAGTACAGAATATGTAAAACATTTAATTTTAAGTAAATTAGGCTAAAGCACAATAAGCAGCCAATTCTCATTTCATGAAGTTATAAAATTAAAAAGTAGAAATTCATGTCATCACTGAATCCAATTCATGTTCTTTAGGAACGAAAATCGTAACAGTGCTAATTTTATAAAACTTTTTAGATTTTATTACTTCACAGACAGGGAATTGGCCCCTACATTTCCCTCTGAATTTATTGTGCTTACAACATACCATGTTTAAACTCGAATTATGTTCAAAAAAGCTTCTTCTATAATGAGTTAAATAACCTTATTATCTCTGCTATTCATTTGAATCTGTGCTCAACTCTTAACATCAGTCTAGAATCTCGTAAAATTTTAAATTTTGCTTAATCTCAAACTCTATTATTTATTACTTAATATCTGCAATCAAATTATGCTTTGAAACGTAGTTTAAATTTTCTGTTTTGTTTTAGTTTCCAATTTTTCTATCTTTTTCGCTATGTTTCTTTATCTTTATTAATAAAAACGTTTTTGTATATTTATATAGTAAAAAGTTCATGACAGTGTATGATATAAATATAATTTTAAATTATTTTTTTAAGCCACATAATTTGTATGTTTTTATTTATGTTGTATATTTATTAATTTATTTCTCACAAACAAAAGATTTGTTAACCAATCGTCATATCACAAGATATTAAAAATTTGATTTATATATTGCGTTCTTTTTCAAATAACAACTTAGACTCGAATAAAATTGTACACAAATTTATTAAGTATTTATATACCATAGATATTTATACATACATATATTAATTCAATATATATTGACAATATACAAAAATTTAAAAACTAAATTTTTAGTATCCTTTAAGTTTCACAAAATAATTAAAAGGAGCTTCGAGTGCCGTTTTTTTGGCCATTTCACAACGGCCTCGATTTCATTTCACAGCCTCGGTAGTCTAGTGGGTAGCGTGCTTGACTGCCATCCCAGGGTTCCCAGGTTCGAATCCCGGCCAGGTCATGGTCATACTCTTTACTTCTTCTGCATTTTCTTTACTTATATCCAATCAACTGAAATAGAAAGCTGATCAATATTTACCACTTGGAGGTTCTAGTTGGTGGCAGATAAGTTAATGGATGAGATTGCCTTGGAACTTGAATTAACTGAGGTAAATTTACATTTGCCTCAGAAGCAAATTCACATGTTACTACGGCTTTCCATATATTGTATACATATTTTCCATTTCGAACCAAGGCAGACATGGCTGAATAGATATAACACTTGAAATCCTTGGTTCAAAACTAAATAAAACTAGTAAGAAAAGATCTTCGACTGGGACGAAGTTAAAATACCCCACGTCCGAACCGAAGTATATTCAAAGTCTTAAGCAGTCAAAAAAAAGTTTATTTGTAAAAACATTTTCGTCACAGTTTTAACAGAAAATATTCGCTAATGAAGTCACTTTGTATGGGGGTGGGTGTGGTTTCCACTCGATTTTGTTGAATCAAAGTTCACATGCAAAATTTCAAGTCCATATATTAATTTTTGTGGAATTCTAAGAGATTTAACCGTTTTGATAAAGTCACTTTGTATGGGAGGTAGGCGTGGTTTAAGTCCGATTTGGCTCATTTTCGAACTTAACCTTTATTTTTTAGATAAAAGCTTAAATATCAAATTTTGTGGCGATAACTTGAAAATTACGGCTGTAATCGTGATCACAGACAGACAGACAGACTGACAGACGAACATGGCTAAATCGAGTCGGGTCGTGGTTCTAATCAAGAATATATATATACTTTTCTATACCTGCCACGCCTCCTTATGGGCGTTACAAACGGAGTGACAAAATTAATATACCCCGTTTACGTTTTTAAACGTAAGGGTATAAAAATTTCAACGCGTTTGAGCATGAGCAAAACATTCATACATGCTATGTTGTTTTTAATACAAAGATATACAGTGATGAAAAAAATAATAGAAACGGCAAGCACTATAGCATTTCGAAGAATGTTATTAAGTTTAAAAGCATCCATTCACTGTATATAGAATTTTTGTTTTCAACTGAAACAATAGGTTAACAAGACTTTTTTTTGGTAGTTTTCTTCATAGAAACAATTTCATCGGAAAAAAATGAAAGGTACTCTAAAAATAAACAAAATTGTAAAAAAGGATTTTGGAAAAATAAAAAGTACAACTAAAAAGAATTTCGGCATGAACCTGCCGATTTGAAAGTAATGAGCAAAAAAAAGGGCATAATTCTACTTTAGAGCCCAAGTCCAAATATTTTTTTCTTTTTCTATCCCGAGATAAAAATCGGGAAAATTTCAAAATTCAGTGCAAATTACTAAGTGCGTGGAAGGTAATTTGACCTTTTTCATAATAATACATTATTTTTATCTCTGAAACTATTCGAGACCGACAAAATTTTATTGCACTTTGCACTATTAGGTTAAGGAGGACCATATACATATAATAAAAATAAAAAATATTTCGGCTTGGGCCCTCTTCCACGCACTTTGCAAATTTGCACTGAATTTTGAAACTTTCCCAATTTTTATCTCCTAAACCATTTAAGACCGACAAAATTTTATTGCACCATTAGGCTTAGGAGGACCATATACATATAATAAAAATAAGAAAAAAAATATTTGGACTTGGGCTCTAAAGTAGAATTATTCCAAAAAAAGGTCTTCAATTTGACAATCTGTATTTTCCCCAGAAATTTCAAAGTGCTGACAAAAAAATCCCTACAAACTATAACAGGCGTACTCTTTTTAGTATGAAAGTACGTTCTGTGCAACTCTGGTTATCTTAAAAAATGTATGTTTTAAGATTGTCTGAGTCAGTCTGTATTTTTTTATATTTGCTTTAGGCTTGGGCATTTTAGTTCACCACAAAGATCGCTCTTTTTAGTTCAATCGTATGTAATGAACTAGTTCGTTCATTTAGTTCTTTTAGTTCGTTCGTGCTTTTTGTTCGTTGCATGTTTTACTTCGTTTGTTCTCTTAGTTCGTTAGTTCTTTTAGTTCGTTCGTTCTTTTAGTTCGTTAGGTCTTTTAGTTCATTTCGTTTACTCGTTCATGTCCAGGTATACAAAATGAAACCAACTTGGTATGAATATGTGATATCCATCAAATCCACCATTTGTATTAGTGCATAAACAAAAAGTGTCTCAAACCAAGGACTCAAACCATAGCATGGTAAATTTAGTTATTCTTGCCCTCGTTCGTTTTGTTCCTACTCGCTGCAATATCAATTGAACTAAAAGAACGAGAAACACTGAACTAGTTCACATAGTTCATGAGTGGGAATCGTTCAATTGAACTAGTTCGTTCATGAACTACCCAAGCCTAATTTGCTTAATTAAAATTTTACATATGCATAAATTATTTTAAAGCCCAAGTATATAAATTATTTGTGTGTGATATGGAGAATGAAAACGAAGAAGCTATCAGCAATTGCAACCTTAGCGATCTATCGAATCCATACCAAAGTAGTACAGATAGCAATGCAAACACCTGTATCAAAGAGGTTCAGTGTGAAAAAGGTGGAAGTAGTCTAAACTTTCAGGCACACCATGGTGCTTATAAACTTGCGGTACGGTCCACACAAAAACAAAGCCGTCCAGTGGCAGAGTGTGGCAGGCATTTTCAACGTATGGTGGACTTGCGAACGCATTTGAAACAACATGCAGTTCGTGATGAAAACATAAACAAGCGAGTTGACATAGGATTGAAGCAACACAAATTGCCGGAGCGGGTACAGGACTCCTATGTTGATGATTGCTTAGCAGAAATATTGGTAGGAATCGAATAGCTGGGGGATGAGTTGTTTTTAAATTTTACATGCTTATCGAATGTATTAAATTTAATCAGGATGCGAGAAAACAAAGTCTTTTTCTTCGTCGTGGACGTAAGTACGAGTGCGAGATTTGTGGCAAGAATTTCCAAAAACATTGTCTACTACAAAGGCATGCTGTGGTGCATAGAAGTGATAAACCTTTTCAGGTAGAAACTAGCTATTAGAACAATAAAGAATCTCTCATAAATCTAGCTTGTATATTTTTAGTGTAGCATATGCTCGAAATGCTTTAAACAAAAATCAAGTTTGCAGCGTCATTTCCAGCACAACCACATGCAAGGAATATCACACAAATGTTCCAAGTGCGACAAATGGTAATTTGTATCTTTTTATTTTAAAATTATTCTCTTGCTGAAATCATTTCTTAGCTTCTCACAGAAAACAAATCTGTCTAAACATCTCCAGCGAGCGCATTCAGTGAATGCTAGCGCATCCAACTTTGTGGAAAGATCCTTTGCTTGTGACCGATGTAGCTGTGTTTACAAAAAATTAAACAGTCTTAACCGCCATAAATCACAATATCATCGAGCTGTTGAATCGGAGTCAGCACGCATAGCACAGCTAGCTGTTGCATATAGGGATGAAACTTTCGTTGATGATGCAGATGCATTAGCACGCAGTGTTTTAGTCGAACTTAAAAAACTGCAGGGAGGCATGGTGGCAACAGTACAGCCGACAGATAATGAACAGCAAAACACCAATTCAAGATTATTAAGCAACGATGAAACGCCTTCAGAGGCCTTTATAGCAACAGCTGAAACAATTGTGGATCCAGGCAAACTATATTTAGTTGATGTGTGCGATAAATTGAACCCCAAGTTTGAGCCTCATTCCATCACGGTGCAGTGCATACGGCGAAGCGATGGCATGTCTTTTTATGTTTGCGAATTTTGCGCTAAAGAGTTTCGGAAAACATATGATCTAATAAGGTAGGCGGAAAAGCTTTAACAATTTGGGCGTTTAAATTTACCATATTAATTTCTGTTATCCTTTTTTGAGCAGACATCGTCGCACACATTTACAAGAGACGCCTTATAAATGTGTGCAATGCAGCAAGAGTTGCATAACCAAATCCAAACTTGAAGAGCATAAAAAGGTGCATACTTCGATTGATACAACACTTCCATGCAATCGATATAATTGTAGTATTTGTCAGCAAGTTTTCGCCTCCATTCGTCAATTAGATAAACACGCTAGGTATGTGCTTATTTTTTTGCTATTCACAACTCATTTTTAATTACTTTGTTTTTGTTTAAAGCTTGCATGCTAGAACACATTCGTTGCTCTACGTCTGCTCAATTTGTGGGCGTTCAAATGGTACTCTGGGCGCCTTTTTAAAACATAAGCACAGAAGTCAGGATAACGAATTAGCAATGATTTTAAAATTACTACCAACACCCATTGATATATCTACAAAAGCTACTGAGAAAAGTGCAAGTCTTTTAACTTCCGATTCTAAACCAAAAACTCAGACAATTCTTAGATGTCCCACCTGTGAGCGGTAACTAAAAATTATTCTTTATTTGTAAAGCCTGAAACGTTCTGTTTTTTGTTTTTCTGCAGCTCATTTGCTACAAAAAGCCTACTGAATTTGCATTACAAAATTCATTCAACACACAAGCAGTTCGCTTGTCCTAAATGCGCGTTGAAAAAGTTTCCTACAGAATCGCGTCTTCAGCGTCATTTACTCTCACACACCAATGAAAGAAATTTCAAATGTGCTTATTGCGAAAAAACCTACAAAAGCCGAGAACAATGCCGACAACACATGGAGGTGCATCTTAAGACACTGCTCAACGAAGCTGACGAAGAGCCCAAATTTCGGACGGAATTGAACCCAAAAGAATGTATTGTCGTAGTTCAACAAAAGGAGCAAGAAGCTCTTAAAATTATTGAACTACAAATGTTGCCAAAGTATCGCCGACATAGGCAACATAAACACATTAGCTCTAAAATATTGTCCTCCACTATAACTAAGTCTCAATACTCCTGTAGTTACTGTCAGCGTCAGTTTAAAAAGTCCAACAATTTCCAGCGTCATATACGCACGCATACCAAGGAACGTCCATTTAGTTGCAATCAGTGCGCAAAATCTTTTGCCTTGCAATCGACCCTAAAGGAACATTGTCTGACACATGCGCAACAGCGCATTACATACGATTGTCAAGTGTGTGGCAAAAGTTATGCCTCTAAAAAGGTGCTTGTTTTGCATCTACGCATACACACCGGTGAGCGTCCGTTTAAGTGTCAATACTGTGAGCAGACATTCCGCACATCGGGCCATCATCAAGCGCACAGCAACGCCGCACATAAGCAACACAACACGTAATAATGTAAAATGTACATTTTTTATTTCATATTTCATAAGTTAATTTAATTAAATCTATTCAATATTTTTATTGTTAATAAAGTATTAGTTATCAAACATATAACATTATTTTTATAATTTCATTGCGTTGAACTGTTAAATCATTACTTAAGAGTGCAGCATATTTAAATATGTTTCAAAACAATGCATTGTAATTTCAACTAAAGTTAAGCATGAGGCCAGATATTAGAGGCTCTTCTATATCTGATCTGAAAAATACATACTCTTAAGCATAAAGTATTTTAATTTTTTGTTTTAACAAGTTATCAGCCTTATGTATGGAAGCCGGGCGATAGTCCGTATGTAAATAAAGCCTCACGTTCTTGGCTTTTAGCGAGCTCAGCAAGTTTTTGCCTTTTATCGGCTAGCAAAAAATCATCAACATCAACATCATCGATCAACTCGGAATCGCCACGTTTACGACGCATTTCTGCTGCGAGCTTGTGAGTAGACGTTGTGCTGCATTCTTCAGCTTCGCTAGCTTGATATTGCAAATAATGAGCGGCTATTCTCGGACCAGATCTAAAACAAAAAGAAATTGCTTTTAAAAAAATTTATTTAAATCTTATATATTAATACGCAAACGTCAAATGTTGTCGTACACTTTTTCAATATTTATTTTAGAATAAGGACAATGAAACGTATATCATTCGAAAGGTACTGCACCATAGATGTGCCGAATTATGTTAGATTTTAAATTTATGACCTTTGACCCGAAATATTAACGCTGAAAGTTTATATAAATTTTAGTTAGGGATCTCAGAACTGGGAAGAGGTAGAATGAAGAATGTGATATCAGATGAAAGGTCTGGCTGCACAGTATGATTGAATATAAGATTGGTGACCTTTGACCTCAAATATGAGCGGAAAAAGAGCATTTATTAAATAAAAGCTTAACTGTAAGAGATGGAAAAACATGATATAAGAGAGAAATTTAGACATTTATAAGATGTGCAAAAAAAAATTAATATTTTTCACCATCGTTTACGGTTACCCTACAATAAGCACTATTTCATGTAACAAGTGTCAATATATATTGTGATGGTAAAATTGCTTACAAATAGTAAATTTTGAAAAATTTCCGTTATTTTGACATCAAAATTATTGTGATATCTCGAAAACTATACATGTTTTCAGTACAACGTTTTTTGTATGGAAATTCGTTGGTTGAGAAAAATAACGGTATACGAAAACTTTTTTGCTAATATTTTCCACGAATAGTATGTTAAAAAAATTTCCCGTTATTATGACACCAAAAGTATTGCGATATTTCGAAACCTGTAGAATTTTTCCATGCAATGTATTTCTTAAAGCAATGTCATTGCCTCAGAATGAGAAAAAAACAATTGATATTTCAAATTTTGATTTTGCATGCAAATATCTCAGCCATTTTTCAATCGATTTTCCCGTAATTTTCTTTGTCTGAAAGTTTAATTAAATAACTTTGGACAAATAAGAAAAGATTTACCGTTATCTCACTAATTCAATTTCTTATGTTGTTTTCAAAAAAACTCTAAAATATTCAATTTTTGCTTAAAAATTAGACCAGACATTCTCTTTTTGTAATTCTATTTTTGTTTTTCTATTTTCTTCTCTCACACTCTTTCATATACCATATCATTTATTTGCAAAAATTGCTTCATTTTGACACATAATTTAATTAAGTGTTTCTATCATCGAAAATCATGAGCTACCTACCCCCTATGATTTTTTTGATGAAAATTACATTTTTCAAAATGTTGTTTTTGTATTTTTTATAAAGTTCTACAGCTAAAAAAATAATTTCTGTGAAAAAATTTTTCAAATATTTCAGACCACTCCAAAGTTATATACACAAATATATGTTTAAGCCATTTCCTTATCTACTTTATATATTATACATATTATTATTATATATCTATATATAAATAGGTGTACGCAGAACAGTTAAGAAACATTTTCTCCCGTGTTTCTCAACCAATTTTGATAATTTTTTTTTAAATCAATAAGAGTAGGGAAAAGGAGTGCACCGAATATCTCTCAAATCAGACGTTCCATTCCACTGGTTACATTTGATGGGCGTTCAAATAGAGGCGAGGCACTTTTCATCAGCCCAAGTTTACGGTAAACTTTTGAACTATAAGTCACAATTCAATGAAACTTGGTAAGAACTTCCTTCCTTGACAAAGGGGGGTGAAACACTCATACAACTCAAAGTTGTTATATCAAATAGCTTTGGAAGCATTTCTACTAGAAAGTAGAATAAGGGAAGTAGGGTACTGTGACGAGCATTGAACAAAGGGGTGTGGCTCCGCATATATAAGCCACATTTTTGATATTGAATAGCTTTAAAAGTAAAAATCACAGAACATGGAAAATCAGAATTGAGTTACTGATTGATTTGTGATTGCACCAATTTGTGATTTTCTGCTGGTGGTGCGTTTGGTGCTGTAAGAGTTCGGTTACGTTTGCATATGAGTGAATAAAAATACAAAAAAGAAAATCAATTTTTAAATGGTCGAATCTCGACCAAAGGTGACGCTAGTTTAAATAAATACTTGAATTTAATATTAAATCAGATATTTTCATGTGGCATTAAATAATATCTTAAATAAAATTGGACAAGAGATATTTTGGCGGATTTCCACAATTAGAGAATTTAAAATAAATTATTTCCGGGCTAAAACTATCTTAATTTTTAATATATTGGTAGTTTTATATATAAATTGAAATATAAATATTCATGAAGTTTTTAATGTCTATTTCAGGAAGTTGACCTATTGGAAACGCTCCTATTTATTCTACATGCGGTCTGTTGTTTAAATATTGACGAGTTTTTTATTTTGGAAATTTTCTTAACGTTCTTTTATCAACATCATTAATGTTTCTTATATCTAATTTATTATTCCAAAAATTAAACAATAAAAAATAGTGGTAAAAAAAAAACCGGCGACTATACCAATGGAAAAACTTAAACACTTCCATATACAAATCCGCTTTCCATTGAAAATCTTTTTCATACCACAATGCGTTGAGCAATTAAAATTGTTTGCTCCCATTCTTCTGAATACTCTTAATATTAATTTAACGTTTAAAACTGTGAGTCGGGTTAAACCTGATGTTAGAATTAATGCAAGTGTCTTTAGATGTGCGCCAGTTGAAAATTCCAACCGTCGTTAGGTTGATCACTGTTCGGTCGTTCAAACGAAAATGTAGATGCCATCTTCTGTGATGACCACCGCCGGCTACAAAATCAAATACTCTAAGAGTGTCTGCTTCCATGCGCTCAACATAATATAGTTTGGAAAGCCGTTAGATTTTTATGCGATTGATTAAAAGGGGCAAAGAAGTTCTTACTGATTTTAGCTGCGGACAGAAGTGTAGGTAGCTATTACGGATTGTTGAAGGCGGACATAAAAAGGTGTCATTTGCTTTGAGAGGGTCTACTTCAAATTTTGTCTTAGAGTCGAGTGAGTCTGAAAAGATGTACATCTACCATGTAACCAATATTTGGTCAATAATGTATTTTCCAGTTTTGATACTGCGCTATATTGTTCAATCGGTTGTTTTAAAATTATCTTCAGCCTTTTTCAAAATACGCTTGACAGGACCTTATATGCGTTGTTAAGCAAACTTTTCCAACGGTAATCGGCGCAATGAATGCTTTGAGGCAGCGTGCACACTGCGGTTCCGTTCGTTTGAAATACATTCTTCCGACCATAAATTTCATAAAAGTTCGTGAATGCACTTAATTCTTCTTTCTTGAAAAGCTCAGAAGGTAGGCCACCGGAATTCATGGATATTTTGTAAAGATTTAGAGGACGCCAACTATAAAGTAATCCATGAAAGCTGCGTATAACCGTTTCAAGTTCAAGTAAATTGTATTTTGAAGTTAAATTCAGATTAAAATATTTTCAAAAAGAGGAAAGTCTTAACTTATCATGAAATTAAAATGAGCTAAGGGATTTTTAAAAAATTAAAATTTATTTCTGAAAAATTAGCTTTTATCCCATTTAGGAAAGAGTAACATTTCAAACTGGGGTAGACTGGGTACGGTTGAAAAAGGGGACGGTTGAAACAAAGCTAATATCTCTACACCATGCGGAACGAGGTGAGTGGTACAAGGGGAGAACGAAGCGGGCAACAATATAGCGGGCAACAATATAGCGGGCAACAATATAGCGGGCGACAATATAGCGGGCGATAAAATAGCGGGCGATTGTACGTAATATAAACCGTTGAAGGATGATTAAAAATTATGTTTGATTATAAGTATCGTGAGCGACTTCAATATTAATAAAAAATATTTTTGATGTTCAACTGTGCCATTATTACAAGTAGTAAAATGTTATTAAACCATGAATAAAACATGTTCATTTATTATATTTTGTATTATTTGCATGTGTATCAATTGACCCCAGGCATGGGCACGGTTGAAACAAATAAATTTGTTTCTCTTAAAAAATTTGATTTTACACAAAATACAATACAGTGATCTTAAATAATATTCCCCATTAGTAGACATATGTATGGTCTTTTATTTAATATATTTCCGCCATCGCTCGCTTAACTAATCCCGATGCAATGGACGATAAACCCTTAAATGTTTCAACAGTAACCAGTCTACCCTATATTAAAAACCTTGAAGTATGTACAACCTTGTAGCTTAAAAAAAAATTAAATAAATAACTGGTCATTTCAGCCCTTGAAAGGACTTTGACCTAGCTTCTCATGATCAATTGTGTTGTGCGTGTTATTAAGTTTGTACACAATTGACCGAGAAATGGACCTACAGGCTTAACGCCGACTCCGAACGGCGATGAACGAAATGTTCTTATTCTCAAGAAGCTTTACATGGCATTTTGATTACTCTCTGAGGTTTGCCATTGTCTGCAGAGAGGTGGCGGCCGTACAGAAAAATCATTTTAATTCAAATAATTTTCTGTCGCTGCTGGGGTTCGAACCTGGGTCTCCAGGTTCTTTGACATAGCGGCCACGGACGCCACAACCTTGTAGCTTGCACACGGAAAATGATAAAATTATATTTTCTATGAAGTCAATACTAACAATCTGAGGAAGAAATCGAAAAAGTAAGAAAATTCGATCAGAATTTTTTTTTTAAGTTGGAATGTTACTTTTTTTCAGACGAAGAGATAAAAATTTGTTTTTAAATAAAGTTTAACTTACAGTTTCAGTAAATAAGGATCGAATGGAAAGAATGTGTCTAATGTCTCGATGGGCGTTGCAATGTCATTTGCATAAACTGTTGCCAATTTGCGACGTGCATTACGCTCGAGTACAGCATGACAGTAGGCAAGCTGATAGGCACGCGTTACACCAGCAAATGCTGTAGCAACTGCGGGTAGACAAACTCGCAGAGGATTCAAATTACAATTCACCAAAGCTGAGAGTTGGAGGGATTGAAGGAACAATAGACCTAAAAAGATACAATTATTTTTTACAATTTACGTATATATTATAAAAAAGCTTACTCTTTTTATCGACAGTTAGATCACGACTACGAAATGCAATCACATAAAAAATAGCTTGGCAAATGGAGAAAAACACCAAGTTAGCTTTCAAAGAACCATTTGAGCGAAATTGATCGCCACGTTGTATGTACTGATGCGCCCAATTGCAAAGCTCTTCCAAGTAATGCTTTAATGTTCTAATAAAATTAAAAAATACTGATATTAAGTGGTGTTTCAGTTATTTAAGCATAAAGCAGGAACTTACTTTATTGACAGAAATTTGGAACGCGCTAAAAAGCTTGCCACATAGCCCACTGCAGCTTGACGTATTACAGCAGACACATTTGGATTCTTAATTTTATCCCAGAGGGAGACGAGAAAAGCTTCAGCGAATGTTTGCTAAAAAAAAACAAATGTTTTTTATTTACTCATTAGACTATGCACTCAATTTTGGTCTTTATTGGCTTTGGATTATAAATGAAATAAATAAATAAAAAAACATTAAAATAACTTAATACTTTGCAATCATGTTTTGTTCCGAACTCACCTTAAAACTGCTATAGTAGAAGAGTATAAATTGTACATGGTGAGTATTGTGGCTGGGTAATACTACATTATTAAAAGAAGTTAACAGCATTTTTTGAAATTTTGCAGCCTGTGCTTGACGCCTCATTCTTTCCTCCTCACTTATGTTGAGTTCGTTGGGATTTTGTTTTTCAAGAAAGCTGAACATTTTCTCCATGCAGATGTCCAAAGTTTGTGCAATAGGATGATGCATTGTCACGCTTTTGTATTCTTTAAAGAAAATTAAAAATTATTTTTTTTTTCTTCGAGTCGTTATTATCTCCAACCTTCTAGGCAATCGTCCATTTCGAATATTTGTTCGTCGGCATCATTCACATCGTCTATATCATTTTCATCATATTCAGTTTCTTCAATTTCATTGCGCGGTGCATTTACGTCAAAAATAACCATTCTAACACAGCGAGAATATTTTTTCTTTTTATAATATTAACTTTACATAATTAAAACTTATATGACATACTTTTGTAGCACCAACTGCAGCACAAACTCTGAAAACATTGGTTTGTATTCCATCAACCAGAGCACGTTGTGTACGTAGCCAGCTACAACGTGCGGAGCCTTCTTAAAGTATGGAAACATAGTTTCGACAGACTCCAGGACCACATCAAATGTCATCGGTATTGTTGCAAGTAAACGGTTTAGCAACTTATGAATTGCCTCTAATTCTTTTTGAATTTCTGCCACTGGAATACCATTTGGCCACAATAATGCATCCGTATCAGCTGGTATCCAGAGTGCAATTAATTTTGAAATGCCAAATCCTATATATTGGCAATGCGCTACCATATTGTCAATGAAAAATTCTTCATATGCTTGTTTGGCCTCTTGCGTACGTTTTGTCCAGTTTTGTGCCAGTAAGCATTCCACCAAGCCACTGAATTTAGAATTAAACTTATGCGCAGCTTTGCATGCATCATTCATGATGCGATAGAATTCTATGTCCTATAAGAATTTGCAAATTATACAAGGTATTTTCACTGCCCTCGCATTAATACTTACACTTAATTCCGCTTCGTTTAGAAATGCAATAAACTCATTCAACGGCTGGAAGTTGTCATCATCACATGCAATTTTGACCAGCTCAAGTAGACCCTTTTCCTTGGGCATTTCAAAGCGTACTTTGTTGATGATGGCATGTTTGGCTCTATCACGCCCTTCTGTGGAATACGTTTTTAGTATAGACGATAAGTTAGTCTTTGCGCTGTAGACAGACATTTTGCAAAGTGGTAGCTTTCAACTTTTGCGTTGTGATTAGCTTGAAATTTCACAAATATATTTTATTTCCTTAGATTATCTTTTTTTGTTTGCGCACCGCGCGACCAATTTTTTACTACGCTCTGCTATTTTAAACTGTCCTTGACTATTTCCAACTATTTCTTAGATTATTTTTATATGATAATTTTATTTTTCTACAAGTTGTTAACATTTCTTTTTGAAATAAAAACCAATTTTATGGTTTTTTGCTCAAAAAGTCGTACTTTAGCAAACTTTCCGTAGACGTGTTAAAGGAAAATTGCACAAAAGCACGTTGCAGCTTCAAGTTATTTTCGATTTAAAAACGTCAGAATTTTATTTTGATGAACTTTGTTGGAGCCAGGGTTGCACCGAAAAATAAAAAGGCACCAAAACAATGGAAAAAAGTATTTTAAAAAGTAAAAAGTACTACTAAAAAAGTTTCGGCATGAACTAGAAAACAAAATACACTTTCCGCCTACTTTTTCGGCCTGCCGATATGAAAGTGATGATCAAAAACGGTCCTCAACTTTGGGAACCGGAATTTCCACCGGGAGATTTCAAAGTAATGAGCACAAAAAAAAAGCAAAACAAAAAAAAAAACAAAACGGTTCTCAACTTTGAGAACCTTCATTTCCTAGCGGAAATTTATTTCAAAGTGCTTGAAAAAAAAAATGCTCCCAACTTTCACTTTCTTTAAAGTTTAAAGTACGTAAAAAAATCCTTACAAAATCTTACTTCTCCCTACTATAAAGGTCAAATCACAAAGATGCGTTAGATCGGTTGGTCTTTGATCGTACTTTGATCTATAAGTAGTGTTCAAAATTTTAAAAGTAAAAATTTTATGACTGTAATATAATAAATCACATCATTTTTAACTGTAAAATGAGATAACATAACAAAACCAAAATATGGCCAAAATAGGCTTTTATTGTTTTAAGGCAAAAATGAAATTAAAAATTCTTTTTAAAAATACTTTTATAAATGCACCTGAAGACCCTGACCTGATTTGTAAGCAAATAACATCGATTTTTGTAGCAACGTCAAATAAAAAGAATCCCTTTTTAAGAAATCATCATCATAATATGTACAATATGCAACACTTGCTTTTCTTAAAACTATTCTCTCGCTCTCACACTTTCTATAAATCTACGCTCTTAGTTCTCTCACAGTTTACCGTTCCGTTACGTTCTCACAGTACCCTTTCCGATTCACACCCGAATTCATCCAGCAGCCGAGTCTGTGCGCCTTGCCGCACACTGGCACGGGCAGAATGTGCGCCAAATATGCCCGTCCCTACTATACATAAAATCGATCCTAAAGGAGTAACATCCAAAATGTGCATATCATTGTTGTTGTTTCCTTACGTCGAAAGATCATTTCCAGTGTGCCATACGGATGTGTTTCGAATTCGAGACGGACATACTTCATATATTTTATCCGAAACGGGTTGTATTTCAATAAAATGGTTTTTGTTTTTTATTTTATAAGCTGATTTTTTACCGATTCGAATCGGGTCCATCGAAACATAAACGAGCGAATTCCGCGCTGACGGACTCGTAACGGGTTCGAAACGGATCCGCATTCGTTTTTGTGCATACTGGGTTGTAAAGTCACTCCTAATAGAATTTTATGCCATGGGCTATATGTGAAATCGATTCTAAAGGAGCAAACTCCAAAAATGTTTGTCTTTCATCGAACGGTACTACATGTGTGATGACATGACATGTTCATCTGATACGTAGTATTGTTTGGAGGTTCTATTCCTGCGAGTAGACGTCAAATATCTGGACAACCCAATAATAATTGAATCATGCTACAAAACGTGCTGTCGTATTAATACAAAAAGTGTGGCTGTATCATTAAAACATAATAATAATTTTTTGAACACCCTGCTTAGCAGAGGCACAAGGTTGTCAAAAGTTAAAGTTGCTTAATTCGACGCCATGATCACAATTTTGTTTATTTATTAATATTCATTAGTAATTATTGGAGGATTTTGTTAAATTCTGATGATATTCTTCGTAACGGAAATAACCAGCAATGTCCGACAATGAATATGAAAAGTTCGAAATAACTGACTATGACTTGGATAATGAATTTAATATCAATCGACCACGACGACGACAAACCAAGCATCAGCAAATATACGGTAATTTATACTTGAAAAACAATTTAAGGAAAAAAAAAAATAATTTTTTGGAATTCTTAAATGAAACGCAGGCATATGGGCGGACGACAGCGAAAATGAGAGTGAGGAGGAATCTAGCAATAGACGAGGTCGCCGTGGACGGTCAGGCTCGGGAAAGGGTAGCTCAGGAAAGCTTAAGGATTATACGGCTCCGGTGAGCTTTGTGGCGGGTGGCATACAGCAGTCTGGAAAGAAAAATAAAAAGAAAGATACCAAACAGGACAATGTAGAACACGAAAATCCAATAACAGATGAAGAAGGTGAGTATTGAAAGACAAAAATATGCATTACTTTAATTTGATGACTTGCAGGGGATGAGCGACCCTCATTTGGAAGCAAACAACCACAACTGATTGATATTGCAGACTCACAGGGATCCAGCGGATCTTCAGATGAAGCAAGCAAAAAAACGCCACCACAACGCAGCGGTTTTGGTATGCAGCACAAAAAGCAGGTGTCTGGTACTAAAAATGTGGGTGCCTGGGAGCAACATACACGCGGTATAGGCGCTAAGCTGCTGCTACAGATGGGATATAAACCAGGCAAAGGTTTGGGCAAAGATTTGCAGGGTATTTCGCAGCCAGTAGAGGCACACGTGCGCAAGGGACGCGGTGCAATAGGCGCATATGGCCCAGAGACAGCAGCAAGCATTGGAGGCAAAGGCGTGAGTTAAGCAGTTGTAAAAATAATTTTTTTTTTTTATTCGAGTATATTTCTAGATCAAACCCAAGGAGGACGAGGATGTGCGCGAAGCCAAAGAGTTTAAGGAGCAGCTAAACAAATGGAAAAAAGGCGATTCGCGTCAAGATAAAACTAAGCGTTACTACTACAAATCGGTAGAGGAGGTTATAGAAAAGGGCAAGAAAACAAATTTTATGCTGCCCGAAAAATTGAGGTAATCTTTTTTTAATTATGCAATCGGGTAATTTTTTAGTTTTAGTTTAACACAATCGTTACGAATAATTATCCAATATTTCAGCAAAAAATTGGGCAATGTGCCAGTCATAGATATGACCGGACCGGAAAAGCGTGTTCTTAGTGGCTATCACGCCCTAACAACATCTAAAGTGTTCGACGAAGATCTTTACGATCTGCCGTCAGCGGAAACTAGTGCAAAGAAATCCAGCGGTTTTGCTTTACCCGAATTGATGCACAATCTCAACCTTATTGTGGACAATTGTGAACGTGATATTATTGTGCTGGACAATACCGCACGCGTGGCAAGCGATCGTCAACAAGCTTTGGAGAATGAACGCAAAAATTTAGAAGAAATAGTAAAGCTGGAACATAATCATATTGACACCCTAGAGGTTGTCGAACGGCTTGTGACTGAGCTGACTGACAGCGGAACGTCGTTAACGCTTGAGAGGGCAGAAAAAATATTTCTAGAGCTGCAGTCGAAATATGCTGCGGAATATCAAGAGTTTGGTTTGGGTGATCTTTCCGCTGGCGTCATTGCGCCCATAGTTAAGTTCACACTTGATGCTTGGCAGCCTTTGGTAGAGCCGACGCGACACATAGATATGATTAAAAAATGGCGCAGCATTTTGGAGAATTTCATCAATAACACGGGACAAACTCAGAATGAAACGCGTAATGTCTTTGATCCCTACTCCTCGCTTATATGGGCCGGTGTTATACCAAGCTTTCGTGCATGTTCTAGCACTTGGAATCCCAAGCAGCATCAACGTATGGCGGCTTTGCTCGACAGCTGGGCACCGTTATTTCCCAGCTGGATTTTGGATTCAGTGCTGGAGCAGCTGATTTTGCCACGCCTCACTACGGCTGTCAAAGAGTGGGACCCGTTGACCGATACAGTACCGATTCATATTTGGATTCTTCCATGGACCACGATTTTGGGTCACAAAATGGAGGAGCTCATTTTTCCTACAATACGTGAGAAGCTGGGCAATGCTCTATTGGCTTGGATGCCCCAAGATCGTTCAGCACGTGCCATGCTAACGCCGTGGAAGGGTGCTTTTGACGAAGCCGAAATGCAAACGTTTCTCATGCAGCACATCATACCCAAGTTGCAGCTGGTATTAAATGAATTTATTATCAATCCACTGCAGCAGGATTTGGGTGAGTTTTATTTTTAATGCGTTAATTTTAAAATTTTTTCAATAATTCTTTTTGGCAATGTTTTCAGTAGTTTTTCGGAAAAGTTTCGAATTATTTCCCTGTATTTTTTTCAATGCTTTTTAATTCTTTAAATTTTTCATTTATTTTTTTTACTTTTCTTATTTTTATTGATTTTCTTTTTGTATATTTTTAAATCTTTCAATAGTTTCTTTCATTCTTCAACTTTTCAATAATTTCCTTTTAGAAATTTTGAAATTTTCAATACTTTTATTTTTAAAAATTTTTTAAATTTCCAATAATTTTTTTAATATTTTCATCAATAATTTTGTAAATATGTATTGCTTTCAAAATTTGTATCAATAATTTTATCCATAATTTTTTATAAAATTTTTGCTATAAATTTCTATAATCAATTTTAAGTATATTTTATTTTCCCAATTTTTTTATAATCTTATTCAATAATGATTTTTTTTTTCAATAATGTTCAATATTTTATTTATAATTTTTTTTAATAAGATCTTAAACTATTTCTTGTAACTTTTCCAAGTGTTTATTTAAAATTTTTTTCAACCATTTTTTTTAATACTTTTCGATTCTTTAAAAAGTTTTTCAACAATTTTTATATCATATTTGTATTCATAAATTTTTCAATCGTTTTTCAATAATTGTTTTTCTATTCAATATGTTTTAGTTTTTTCAAGATGTGTATTATTTTTTTGTTTTTTTGAGAATTTTTTTGAGAATCAAAAATTTTATAATAATATTCAATAATTTTCGTAACAATGTTATTCCATTTTTAGAACTCTGGAACCAAGTTTGGGAGTGGCATGAACTAGTACCACCCATGCATATGGCGCAGCTGTTGGATAAGTATTTCTTTCCCAAATGGATGCAGGTGCTCGTGCTATGGCTCAATCAATCACCAGACTTTGTTGAAATATCGCGCTGGTATAGCGGCTGGAAGAGCATGTTCTCAGCTGAGATACTACAGGAACCTAATGTTAAGGAACATTTGCGTCGTGCTCTCGAAATAATGCATCGCGCTACTGAAACGCCCACAGCTACGACGCCTTTGAATGTGGGTATGCCAACAATGTCAATAAATTCAACACCGCCACCGCCGCCGCCATCTATGTTAAATTTCCAAATGCCTGCGCAGCTTGAATTCAAGGAGTTGGTCTCACAAAAATGTTCCGAGTTGGGCATACTTTTTGCTCCCATGCCTGGCAGGCGTGAGCTAGGCAAACAGGTACTATTTAACCCTAGTTTTGTTATGCAAAAATTTATTCAATCTTTTTTTTTTTAAGGTCTATCGCGTAGGCAAACTTTTTTGCTATATCGATCGCAATGTTATTCTGATCAGCGATAGCAGCTTCAGCAACTGGGCTCCCACATCCTTGCCAAAGATGTTGGAGAGTGCTGTGACGGGCATACTTTGAGCTGTAGTTTTAAGTTGTTTTAATTTTTTTAAAATATCTTTATGTCACTTTAAAAAAATACCTTTATTTTGAAGCATGCTGCAACTACGAGAATTTTTTAAAAATTACGTAGTTTAAGCAAATATAAAAAATGTTAAATTTTCTCCATAAAAAAATTTAAGATTTAAATATATACTTTCTGTAAAATTTAGCCATCAGATTAAGTTTCTGCTAAAAAAGCAACAAGATGTGACGGTGAGTGAGCAGAATTTAGCATCGATCTTAACTACGTGATTCTAACTGTATCGAAGGCAATTCAGTGTAAAGGCTCACCAACAGTTTCACCAAGTTTGAAACACGGAAAACAGTACCAAGAAATTAGTGATTACATCGGTGCTGTATTGATAGAACATATTTGAAGAAGCGAATGGTTGAGTAAAGTAGAAATCAATCGAATTATTTCATCTGATCTTGCGCTGCATCATTAGCGTGAAATGGTATGGAGGAGCAACGATATTACTATATACGTAGAATAGCGAATAGAGTGACTCAGATTACGTTGAAAATACGTTAAGCCATAGGAAGAAAAATGCTTGCATCCTCATAAAATGATATAAAAGGGAAGAACAAATCATTTTTGTTTGGGGAAGCGCAAAACAGTGCGTTATAAAATAGCCTAAAGCCGTGATGATTGAACCAATATGTCCAATTGTCATAGAAGTTATAACAAATCCTAATTCCCGAGAAAAGTCAAAATTAGAAACACTGCTCACTGGATAATTGAGTGAACATCTATGCCACTTGCTACAACTGATAATAAACTATAAGTTGCGATAAAGATTTCCAAGCCTGAAGACATTGTATCAAACAATTAATCCCTAAAGTCTCCTCATTTGTTATTTCAATAATCATAAGTATTTTTTTAACCGAAAATCAATAACAATAAAAAAATCTCATTATAAAATAATCACAAGAATCACAAACAAGCTGAATCACAATTATTTCAACCATAGCTACTGATTTTTTTTTGTGTAATTGTTAAATCAAATGTTTTACCTTCAGTTCTAAACTTAGCATAAAGATAAACTCTGTTGTACGCTGTTTCATTCATATTTTGAATTTCA
Source organism: Pherbina coryleti (assembly GCA_943735915.1). Classification (NCBI taxonomy): domain Eukaryota; kingdom Metazoa; phylum Arthropoda; class Insecta; order Diptera; family Sciomyzidae; genus Pherbina; species Pherbina coryleti. The sequence goes on from OX030948.1 coordinate 178,926,456, forward strand.
TACCAACCCAAATGATCTGCGCGCTAATTGGCAGCGATTAACTCCATTGATTGTCGTGTGCTGTTATTAAATTAGTTATCTAATAATAGCTACAAGAAAATTACGTAAAAAAATAGCTTTAAGATATTAATATTTTTTTATTATATTAATTTCGCATTGTTATCGATGTGCTTCAATAGCATCTTATCAGCGAGCTGTAGTAAATTATTTGCTTATGTTTATAGGTGATAAGCAAAAGACTTGATATCAAGTACTTTTCAAATAACTTATTTTGTTGGTTCCATAGCTATTTTTCAAGTCTTTTCTAATTATCTTAAATGTTTTATTAACGTTTCAAACCCAACGTACAACTGTTTAAAGGCAGGAACCCACCACCCAGATTAGCTGTCAAACTAGCGGTTGTCGGTTTGCCGTTTCTAGAAGACACCATTGAGAGGTTTGAGTTGACTTGAGATGTTTTCGATATGGATAATGCTGGTTCACTAAGTTGAGGCATTCAGACACTTTGTCATGTGAAGATCGCCCCTGATCTTTCAAGTTGCTTTGTGAGGATCATCCTCCTGATAAAAATGAGCGTAATCCAACACAGAGAAAGCTCGATGTCGAAAATCTGCAATCAAAACGGACAACTGAAGACTTCGCTACTCGACTCTTACTCCCTTTTCAAGAAAGCACTCCTCCGATCGACGATATATGCGCGCAGTGGACACACATTTTCCACTCTATGAATACGGCTGTAGAAGAGATGATGGTGTATCGCCGGCCGAAATCAGTGGCATGGCCAGGAGTGTCAATACAAGGGTTGCTATTTATATATCTGGCCTACTAATGAAAAAGAAGAATATTAATGATTGCAATGGATTTTATAGTTTTTTAAAATATTCTCCATGAAGATCAATACACTTTTGCATATAATTGAACCAATTTTGGTGGCTCCAAAAAAATAATTTTGAATGTACCTTGATCGTATTTTTTCAACATTTCTTTGTACCAATCGACACGATTCTTTTTTTATCGTTTGTTAGATTATGAGGCGTCCAACTTGAATAAAATTTTTTTTTCCGGTCAAATGATTTTGCAATATCTTATAGTTGCTTGTCATACTAATACCTAAAGATGGCTCTAACCTACGGTATGTCACATGATGATCTTGTTTTATCAGTTCACACACAGCAACCGATTATGGATGGCCTCCAGGACGAATTCCGTGAGAGTTGGCAAAGATTGAATTCGTTATGCCAGTTTTCAACAGGAACATCTTTCTGTAAGGACGACAACACGAATCTAGTGTCAGGTATCCAGACAACACGCTAACAACAACCCTGCCAATAGAGATGATATCCAGGAAACCGCAATTGCGAACGACACCGCAATTGCGAACGACACCGCTAAAGTATCGCTGCCGGACTATGGTGAAGGCTTGAAAGTGTTCTGAGTTGAGCTCTTCAAGAGTGGAGTCATCTTGAATGCATAATAAAGTCTATAAAATGCATTCTAAGCGGTTGGAACCTCTGTGTACTATGCCCACAAGAAAGGCGCTACTACAAATGTCTCAGAAGACCTAATCTTTCTTTATAAAGTCGCCTTCAACAGTCTAATTACCTATACTCCACCATGTCAAAATTTGGTATTTCTGCAAAGCTCATCTGTCTTTGAAGAATGACACTGAGCAACGCCAGTCGCACAACAAGAATCGGGAAGGGCCTTATCTCTCTACTCGATACCAAACGAGGTTTTAGACAAGGTGATTCCCAACTTTTTGAATATTTTATTATTCTTATAAGAGAGCGTATGCTAATGATATTGGTATCGTTTGCCATAATACGAGCGAATTCAGTGGAGCATTTTCCAGTTTAGTGAAAGAGCCGACTCGAATGGGTCTTGCACTGAAGACTAAGCCGTATCGAAAAAATAAAATTTTCAATGTTACCACCTTATATGAACTGTTATGTCGAGAAGATTACGGGAGTGCAAAAAATTATTTTTTTGTGGGCGTGGCAAAAACAGCGGAATCGGTTTTTTGTCTATAGCTCGGTTATTTGTGATCCGATTTTTAAGTTTATATTATATGTATATCGTTGAAAAGGTAATGGCAAGGGCTATGTTTATAATTAAAAATCTATGAACTACAACATCATCTTCCAGTAATACTCGACATCACTTTCTGGAAAACTCCCCCAATCACAAGTTTTGGTGATTTTACAGCTATCCTCAACAAACCAGACAACTACAAAAACAACGATGCTTAAGGTACTATTGCAATGTGATACGATAAAGAAAAATATTTTTATATTATTTTTGCTTAACACTTTAAATGTAATTTATTCAATTTAGTTCTTGTACGGATATATAGTAAATATTATCAATTTTAAATCAACAATTACTTTTTGTCAGAATCGGTAGTAGTCTCTAATATCAGTCAGTCTCTAATATCAGTCTAAAAATATCAGTGAACTGAAATAATCGAAATTAAAAGTAAATTGGTTATCTTGGTTTTAAATTTTATTACTTACATTTAGCACCCTGTCGGAAAAAACAAATTTTTTTTTGCATATTTTGAATAACGTAGTTTAATCTTGTCAAATTTTTAAGTTTTACATTAACGATGTATCAAATTTTGACCTTAAACGAAATCTGTAGCATTATTGACAAAATCTTTGCGCGACTCAAGCATGCTGTGACACTGTCGGGTATCAAGCTTGGTTATCATATTTGCCAAAAAATAAATTTTTTTTTTCATTCAAAAACAATCAAGAAAAATCGCAAAAGTTTAGTAATTTTTAAAACTTTTTGATTTCGGTTGTTTCAGTTCACTAGAAAAGTGGCAGCCCATTTATAAGATTTTTCTAAATGCTATTTCGAATGCATTCTAGGAGAGAGACTACTACCGATTGTGACAAAAAGTAATTGTTGATTAAAACTTGACAATATTTAAATACATTTAAAGTGTTAAGAAAAAATAATATACAAATATGTTTCTTTATCGAATCACATTGCAATAGTACCTTAAGCATTATTGTTTTGTAGTAGTCTGGCTTTTTCAAAATAGCTCTTCGGTTCCTTAAGTTGTTGTTGCTTTACGCAGCACCATATAGGCTTTTCATTTTTGCCGACATAGTCCTCATATGTACTGAAACAAATGTAAATTCTTTGTTTTTGAACAGTGTTAAACAGCTTTGCCCCACAAATACATTCTAATTTTGCTTTAACACTAGCGAGCTTTTAAGCTTTCACTGAAAGAAAATTGCGTGTTATTTTGCAAAAAGACCTACGCAAGTTGACTTGCACACAGTTTTTTTTTCCAAGTTTATTTATGGAATTCACAAAGGTTGACAAGGTAAAAGCGAAATTGAGGTAAAGCCAAACCTAGAAAATATAATAATAAAAGTGAAGAAAAGAGAAATTGATAAAAGTTAGAAAAAGTATATAAAATAAGATACGGACTAAGAAAAGATAAATGCAGTGAATGAAAATGACTAGGTAAAGACAAGTATAAATTTAATGAGATAAATGCAGTCTTCTGATTTCTTTTAATTACTTATTTCAATTAAAAATGATGGATGAATGAATAAAAGAAAATTATTACAAAAACAAACATATGTGTTAAAATAAAGTTATGTATTGAGAAATTAAATTACTTGATTAAAAAAATTATGTGTTAATTGGTGAAAATTAAATTTTACATTAAATAATTAAATAAATAAAATTTTATTCAGTGTAAGAAGACGATCTGATAAACCCAGCGGTCAGCAATTGCAATACCTGATAAAATCTGGTGTGAAATAAAATCTATGTTGCTTCGAAAAGTCGGGAATGAAGTCATAACTGACTTGAGACCTCTCTTATCAAATAAAACTCACGCTCTATAAGTCACTAAACATGCCCGGGTTATTTTATGCAGCACAAGCCTGGACTTTGCGTAGTTCTGATTAAAGGATTTTGGAAGCCTTCTAGAGACAGCTTCTTCACAAGATCTATGGCCCAATCTACATCAGTAGCAAGTACCAAATTCTTTTAAACCACAAGCTGTATGAGCTGTACACTGATATCGACACAGTTAAGTGCATAAAATCGAAAGGTTCCGTTGGCTAGGTCATGTTGAGCGGATGGAAAACGAATCTCTAGTGAAAACTAGTAAGAATGATCTTCGACTGGGTCGAATTTAAAATACCCCCACGGCCGAAGTGGCCGCAATACACCAAAGTATATTCAAAGTCTTAAGCAATCTAATTTTGAACAGAAAATATTCGCTTTTGTTTTTTGATAAAGTCACTTTTTATGGGAGGTGGGCGTGGTTTTCACCCAATTTGGTTGAATTTCATACACATAGTACACGTTATATATCAAAGTTCATATGCAAATTTTTAAGTCCATATATTAATTTTTGTGGATTTTAGAGAGATTTTACATTTTTGATAAAGTCACTTTGTATGGGAGGTAGGCGTGGTTTTCATCCGATTTGGTCGAATTTCATACTGAGAATGTATTTTAAATATCAAAACTCATATGCAAAATTGCACGTCCATATATTCATTTTTGTGGATTTTAGAGAGATTTTACCGTTTTGATAAACTCACTTTGTATAGGAGGTAGGCGTGGTTTTCATCCGATTTGGCTCATTTTCGAACTTGACTTTTTAGATAAAAGCTTAAATATTGAATTTCATGATGATAACTTTAAAATTACGGCTGTAATCGTGATCACAGATAGACGGACAGACGGACATGGCTAAATCAACTCGGGTGGTGATGCTGATCAAGAATATATATACTTTTCTATACCTACCACGCCTACTTATGGGCGTTACAAACGAAGTGACAAAATTAATATACCCGCATTTACGTTTTTTAAACGTAGGGGTATAAAAATACTCGATTAGGTGCTAGGTGGCAGTCAATGCAGTAGAAGACGCACACATCTTTATTGGAAGAATCAAGTGTTGGACAACCTTAGTGTTTCCAACTGGCGCCAGCAAGCACAACACAGAATGGATTGGCACAAATTCTTGGAATAATTTCTTCTTGAAGTTATTACTCCTTGAGTAAATACGTCACTGCCAATGTTACTAAACAGAATTGAAAGATCTATACTTGACCTTAAGACAAAAATAAAAAACATTAATGATTGTACGTCGTCAGGTCGCGGAGGTAGGAGCAGAAAGAAAAAAAAAAAAAAAATGCAAAATGTTGCAAAAAAATGCATGGAATAATAACTCGCCCAGTAGAATAACTACAGTCTAGGGTTACTCTTCAAATTTTCTTTTACGACAGCAGAAAATTTCTCTTTGACCTCATAACGAAATTGAAAATAAAAAAAATTTGAGCCCAGAACCACGGAGGCAACCGCTTATTGCAGAAAAATGCAACAACAATGAAAAAACGTTGCATGGAATTATAACTCTGTGGCTAGTGACGCTACGGTCACATGTTAAAAACTAATCTAAAAAATAAATGCCGTCATGAGGCCTCTCAGGGAAGGTCTTTAAGAAGCCTTAATGTACCAAATGAAATAGCAAAAGTATATGGGTCAATTGCATACAAAATGCTCTTTTTTCGTCCCCGCTCTTTTAACTCTGTTTTTAGGTAAATATAAAAGGAAAAAAAAACAAATAAAAAATGAGAGAGTGATCACTGAAGAATATTTACTGACAAAACATATTTTTCAGAATCCTAAAATGTTTGCATATTTGTTTTGAAGAATATTATATTGCTCTCTCGTACTCGCTTAATACAAAAACATATGTCCCCAGTTACACATTTTGATGAAAAACGTGAAAAAAAAGTTGAAAACAATGCAAAAATATAACAAATAATAACTGTTTTGTAATGATAGGATTTATTTCTTATGTTTTATTTTGTTGTTATTCTCAAAACATTGTCATCGCGAATTTGGCTTTCGATTTACATTTAGTCCCCAAGCACTGTATTGAACGTCCCTTTTTTTTTACACTTCGTTAGTTTTAATTTAGGAGTGGTATAGGTGACAAGTAAGTTATAGTAAGGAAGTGCAGAGATTAGTTCTCCTGAAATTCTAAAAATTAAGACGATTAAATAATATTAAAGTAAATATTTTTGTGTGTTCTCAGTTCATCATGATAAGTATGTATGTGTAAAAATATATTGAACGTCACGCGGAGTTTTATTAAAGCAAAAATAGTAAATCAAAAAAATGCAAGTTTAAAATCATTGTTTCATGGGTTTTGATTAATTTTGTTTTAGTATATTTGCAAAATAAGATTCTTAAGAAAAAAAAACTAAAAAGTGGCAAATGTCACACCACCGGCTGAACTATTCCTTTTGTATTTCGTTTTTGTATATTTAAGAGTAAAATAGCAGAATTAACGCTTGCTGAAAGAGCACGAAGATACCGGGAAAAAATAAAGCTAGATAAGGAACGAAATGAAGAATATAAACGAAAGCAAAAAGACCTATGGTACCTATGTTTGACTTTGACCTGATTTTTTTTTTAGTAACTGATATCTCGCATTTCACATTGAAGTGATCAGTTGCGCTGATCATTTCCGATTTGGCTCATATAGTTTTCTTGTATTGGTTTATTGATTTGAAAACCAAATTCGAAGGTATAAATTTTTAGAATAATTGTTCGCGGCCAAAATAAGGTCTATTTTGAGACAACGTAGCTCAATCAACTTAGGACCGATTACTGGTAATATAGTATCATTGGAAAAAATATTTCATCTATTTTAAGGAAAAGTATAAAATTTTTGAAAATATTGCAATAAGTTGACTCATTCTTAATTTGCTTAAGTTTAATACCATCTTTTTTATAATTTTCATTTTTTTACGTTTTTACTTTAGGTTATACCTTTTCAATGATATAAAATGAAGATGTGGTTTTAAAGGGTTCAGAAGTTATATTGTAAAACATAAAGTCTTAATAAACTTTCAATACAAATTCAGCTAGCTATTGAATTTTTAATTTTTAGTAAAAAAAAGCAGAAAAAAAAATTGGATGAAAATTTTATGTACATATAGGTGAATTATATACTTTATATTTACTTTTTATTTTTTTTTTTTTTTTTCAAAAGAATAAACCTGTTTTTTGTTAAACTCCCAATTTGATTTACATTATTTGGTTAAGCGCAACAAAATGTATTGAACGTCACATAATGTACTGAACGTCACCCTGTTGTTGTTTCTGAAATTGCTTATTATTCAAAACTTTTCTATTATTCATTGCTGCAAGTCTACTACTTTGAAAATAACCTCTACGTTGATGTCGTTTTGGTGAAAAATTTTAAGTTTATCCCGTTAAAATTGTAAAATAAGTAGGTATTTTTTGTAAAAATATATTATTTCTGAATTGAAAAGCTGATTTAACTGATGAAATAACGTTACAAAGATCACAGTTAGCTTTAATTTGCAACATTTTTAAATTTTTAGTGATTTTTCTCGCATATCTACTATGTGACGTTCAATACAAAATCGTATAAAAAACAAAGAAAAAATTATTTTTTGCAGGGCCTAAAAACAACATCGAATTCTCCACTCATTTTCACTTAATTTGACTACTCTAACGGGAAAATTTAAAAAACTTTAAAAACAAAACAAGAAAACCTCTTTGTGTTCGTTTTTTTTTTGCAATTGACCCATATATATTAGTTTAGTGCAAGTGTTGTTGTTCTTTTGTTGCTTTATTTAATAGAAATGCATTGAGAAGAATGAGCTTGTTTACTTGGTAGAGAAAAAAAAAAACTTATCTATATTAATAAAAATCATTTTCTGTTTGTTTGACTACAATAAAAATCTTAATGGCTGAACGGATTTAGCTCAAATTCGGCTCACATATTACTTGAATCCTAACTTAAGTTATGGCATACTAATTTTTGACCACGCCTCTTCCGCCCATTTACAAGTAACGCAAATCTAACTACTAGCGTATTTTCTTCAAGCGAAAATGCTCGACTTATTAATTTTAAGGAAATCCTGTTATTTTGACACCAAAAACATTCACATATCTTTAAAATTGCACAAACTTCTGGTACAACGTCTTTTTCTAATAACATCGTTTCCTTAGAATAACAAAAACTATCAGAAATTCGTATTTCCTACTTTCGATGAAAATAACTCCGTTGTTTTTGAATATATTTCTTTCAAATTTTTTCGTTGACAAACTCAATTCAAGCACTTAACAAAAACAATTTAAAGAGTACCGTTATCTTAGCGGATATATTTTTAATATTTCTTTCAAAAAAGGTCCAAAATATTGACTTTTTACTCAAAAAATGACACAAAAGTTGTTTTTGTTGTTAAAATAATAAAAACTCAAAATTTCATTTTCGACTGCCTTTATCATGACATAGAGTTTAATAGCAAAAATGCTTCCAATTTTACAAAAAAATTAATAGCTTTTTCTGTCATCAAAACAAAGTGATTTTTTAAAGAAATTAATTTTTTTCAAAAGTTGTTTTTACTCTTTTTACAGAATATTTAAGCTCCAAGAATAATTTATGAGAAAAAATTATACCCATATCTCTTTTCTATCAAAAGTTATCGCTATAAATCTACTTACTCGGCCCCTCGGTATCGCCTTATTTTCAACAGATAGAAAAAACATAGATCTATAATATGAGCTTGAAATTAATTTAATAATCAATTTAGTTCAGTTTATATCCCATTATTTGGATTTTTAAAAATATTAAAACGAGGACTAAAGACCCAAGTAAAACTGGGTATATCAGCTAGTAATCAATAAAAATGTCAAAAATCATAAAAACGTGTAATGTTAAAATTGCGTTTAAGTTAGTGAAAAACTGAAAAAAATTGAATAAAAAAACACAATTTTTACTAAAATTTAACGAGAAATCATAATTTTGTAAAAAAAAACAGGATGACACAATTTTTTGGAGAAAATTTACTGTAAACTTAAAAAATCAGTTTTTTTTTCAAAATGTTTGAATTTGGGCTCTGAAAATATGCATTTTATTCCAACATCTTCCTTAATGTTATATATAGGTAGAAAGGCCATCAAAATAGCCTTTCAAAACTTTAATAGTAATAGGTCTACATCAATTAGTTTTGATGCAACAGCATTTTTAGCGTAACAACTTCTTAAAAACACAAATTAACCCATAACTCCCTAGGGTGCAATAAAAACTTTTTAACAAAAAAAAAACCGACTTCAAAATCACTACAAAGTAAAAAATAATTTTAAATAACTTTTCCCATTAATTTCTTGGTCATATTTTAAATGCTACTTATAAGTATTATAATATTGGAAATCTCATAATTTTCATTTTTTCTATTTTGTGTTATTATCATCAATATATTAATTGCTTTATGTACATAAGAGCTTTGAAGTCGGCGCTTATCTTACTATGTCGAAATCTGTTTATTTTATTTTTTCTAATATGTTTTATCATAAAAATATTATTAACGTTATGAATATAAAAGCTTCTTAGCGATTTTTTTTCTATCAGTTGGCAATTTTTGAGTGCGCTGAATGTAGCCAATGTGTTCCATGCATTATTTGTGCAGCTGTTACACACTATGTCATATTCAATATGAGCTTTACAAGCTCACCCAAACCAGTTTAGTGAGAATTTTAATGTGTACAAAGCTTTTAAAATTACTACAGTGTCACCAAGGCACCAAATAGTGCACGGATGGTAAAAGATCATGATTATGTGTCAAAGATGAGCGCCGACTTCAAAGCTTTTATGTTCATAAAGCAATTAATATATTGATGATAATAAAACAAAATAGAAAAAATTAAAATAATAAGATTTCCAATATTATAATACTTATAAATAGCTTTAAAAATATGACCAAGAAATGAATGGGAAAAGTTATTTAAAATTATTTTTTACTTTGTAGTGATGTTGAAGTCGGTTTTATTTTGTTAAAAAGTTTTTATTTCTTCCTTTTTAGAGAATGTGAAATATTTTATGTAATAGTATTCTTGAGGAAAATTTCAAACATGAAACTTTGTTCTTAAAATATTTGTTTTATTAATTCCTGAAAGTTTATTGGGTATTTTCCATTTCTGTTTCCTTACAATTTTTAGTGCCACGCCCTTCCTATAATCTCGCCCACTTTATTTACCGTACCATATAATGATTCTACCTAGCCCTGTGCCAAATTTCAGTTTCCAAGTATCAATATTAACCGTAATATAGTACTTTCCTTAAAGTGCCACACCCTGTGTACAATCCCGCGCACTTTTGTAATGATTCTACCTACCCACCTACCTGCATACCAAATATTAGTACGGTAGTGTAAATATTAACTTATATATAGTATTTTTTTAATATTGACACGCCCCTATGTTGAATAACGCCCACTTTTTTGGCCGTAATTTTTAGTAACTGTACCTACCCATGTACTAAATTTCAGCACCCTAGTGTCAATATTATTCGATATATAGTGTGTTTCTAATATTGCCACACCCATTTGTCGAATAACGCCCACTTTATTTACAGTAATTTGTAAAAATTGTGTCTACCACTGTACTAAATTTCAGTACCCTAGTGTCAATACTATTCGAGATACCCTGTTTTTCAAATATTGCCACACCCCTTTGTCAAATAACGCCCACTTTATTGACTGTAATTTGTAATAAGTATGCCTACCCATGCACTAAATTTCAGCACCCTAGTGTCAATATTATTCGATATAAAGTGTGTTTCTAATATTGCCACACCCTTTTGTCGAATAACACCCACTTTATTAACAGTAATTTTTAAAAATTGTGTCCACCCCTGTACTAAATTTCAGTACCCTAGTGTCAATACTATTTGAGATACAGTGTTTTTTAATATGACCACACCCCTTTGTCAAATAACGCCCACTTTATTGACCGTAATTTGTAATAATTGTGCCTACCCCAGTATTTTTACTGTAAATTTCAGTACCCTAGTGTCAATTTTAACTGAAATACAGTGTTTTTCTTATATTGACACGCCCCTTTATCGAATATCGCCCACTTTTTTAAAAAAGACCTTCGCGTTCATGGTATCTATCTGTTGACAAAAAATTACGGAAATCGGGCAAGTGCTGTAAGAGTTATCGATGTACAAGGTGGCGCAAAAGTAATCCTCCTATCAGAAAATGCTATAAATTTTGCGATTGGCCCCTAATGTCAGTTCTGTTTTGACATTTGTGTAGTAAACACATGCGAAATACACGTTAATAAACAATGTTACGCTACACTGCTCCACAACGCGGAATTAATTACCACCAAGAGGAAGATGATTTTTCATCAAAAATAATCATGAGTGATGAGGCCCATTTCCATCTTAGCGTGTACGTAAATAAGCAAAATTTACGCTTCTGGGGCACTGAAAATCCGCGTGTAACCCACGAAGAGCCATTACACCCGCTCAAAGTCACTGTATGGTGTGCTGTTTTCGCTGGAGGAGTCATCGGACCTTTTTTCTTCGAAGACGGTTACTGTGAATGGTGAGCGCTACAGAGCAATGATCAACGAGTTCTTTTTGCCGCAACTTGATGAATTGGGATTGGAAAACGTGTGGTTCCAACAGGACGGTGCAACGGCACACACTGCACGTGCCACAACCGATATGCTGTAGGATGCATTTCCCGGGCGCCTAATCTCCCGATTTGGCGATTTGCACTGGCCAGACTTCTTTTTGTGGGGCTTTTTGAAGTCGCGGGCTTATGTCAACAAGCCTCAGACTCTTGCACCTCTTAAAGACAATATCCGTCAAGAATGTGAGGACCTATCGCCGGAAGTTTTGGCCGAAGTGATGGAAAATGCCATAAAAAGGGCTCAAATGACAATCAACTGTGGCGGCGGCCATTTACATGACATCATATTCTCGACTTGATGTAAGAAAATTAAAAGACCAAATAAAAGTAATCCACAAGAAGAATCAAAGTTTTTCATTTTTTTTTTAAATTACAGCCAAAAAACATCGGAAGGTTATTTTTGCGCCACCTGTTACATACATTTAAAATAAAAAAAAAAAAAGCGGATAAACCAATGAACTTGAGAACCTCCTCCTTTTTGAAGTCGGTTAAAAATAGACCCCCATACAATTTTTTACTCGTTTTTGCACCCCCAATTGCTAAAAATCATAAAATAATTTTTTCCGGCTGGGTTGTATAAAACGCAGCACTGTGCGTGGTATGGCTTCGCCTAAAAAGTTAATAATAAGTTAATAAAGTAAAAGTCACAGAACATTGAAATTCAGAATGGAATTGCCTCTTGGTGATTATTAGAAAATTGGAACGGGCATTGGATAAGGGTGTGTGGTTACGCCCATACAAGCCAAACTTTTGATATCGAAAAGTTTTGGAAGTAAAAGTCACAGAATATTGAAACTCAGAATGCAGTTATTATTTGGTGAGGTCCTGCTACTCGGAAACTGTACTCGGGCATTGGTGAACGAGCGTGGTATCAAACTATGGGTATAATAAAAGTTTTGAATATACTTTTTATTTCCCAATACAGCTGGGTAAAGTAGAAAATAACAGTTTAAGTTTCAAAATCCAAACCAACGAGTGCGTTTCTTAAACTTTTTTCTGTTTATGTACCAGATGTGCTGAATGTTTAATCAAGCTAGATCCTTGAAGTCTGGCTCTGTGAAGGTGGTTTTAGTGTCAACAAAAAAAAACAAAAAAAAGCTGTAAAACTACTTGTCAATCGTTTCTTCACCATTAAACATATGTTTGTATGTATGTGTAACCGTACTAATTTTATTGAAAACATATTTATTTTTTTGTATAGCACGTAATGCTGTTAGATCGGAAAAGCTTTCAGGGCTACCTTAAATTGATGTTTGAGAACTTTTATATAAAAATGCAATGCTCAAAGCTTTAAACTTCTAAAAACCATATTTTAACTCTACTCTAAAGTACAAAAATGAATATGAAATAGCAATGACAAAAACCACAACAATCATCTTGGAAAGTTGTTGTTAAAATGCACTGTTGTTAGTTTAACGTTATTATGTTGTGTACCCTAGGTTGTACCCATTATGTGCCAATGGCCCCATTACTTCTTTCGATGGAAAAAGGCAATAAATTGAATGTTTATTTTTTCTGTTTTTTCCTCGTTTTTATCAATGATTTTCAATGAATAATAAAATCATATAGATTAGCTTCACTCTGTAATATTAATTCTTTATTGCTTACAGTGTTGTATGAGGCTCACAATAGTATGTGACAATTTATCATTTAAACGAGTTATTCAAAGCGACAAAAAGAAAAAAAAAACAAAAACACCAACTAATTCTTAATGTTTCATTTCAGTTATAACTTTTGCACTTATGCAGTACTTAGTAATGTCTGTGCCACTCGAAACAAAGTGGTATATTCTGATGTTTATACCGGGCTATAAACTTAAAGAGTTACTTAAGCAGAATTTTACAAGTAGTTCTTTAGAAACAATGCGCCAATACATAACGATTCATTGAAACGTACGCGCTAACTTTAAATTATAACTCTGAGTTATACGGGGAAATTGCAAAATACAAATATTCTGATAACTGTGCAAATTTTGGAATTCAATAAAACGGTGTTTTTTTGAAAGGTGAGATGTCAAAATGCTTGAGAGAGATGTAAAATAGAGAGTTTTTTTTCCTTGTGTTGTTTTTGAGCTGAATGAATAAAATGTACGGATGACTATTTTTTTTTGTCTTATTAATCATATTGCACTCATGAATTAAACTCCAATCAATATTGTTTAGAAGTGCAGCACATTGAAAAATACTCCGCGAAAATTACAAAAAAAAAAAAAAAAAAAATATAAATACAAACGGTAAAGTGGCCATAAGTGAACAATTTAAATAACTCGAATTCAATTAAAAAACTAAAAAAAAAAATAAAAAATTATAAATAATATAAAAAAACAGTAAAAAAAAAAATAAAAATTAAAAAAAAAACAACAAAAATAAATATCTTTCAAAACCTTTTTTAAAATTTGGAACAAAAGATTTATATAATTTTACAAACAAGTTCGCTTTTCGAAACCAGGGATGCCGTTTGGGGCAGGTGAAGCAGACCCACGAATAACATTAAATTTAATGGAATTCATTTCTAACAAAATTTGCTGTTAAATTATCGATTTTTTTCATGGCTTCGTCTATGTGAATTTAAATTAAAATATAAAATGAAAATTCAAAAATACACTTTGCCTTTTGGAAACGATATAAACGAGTTATAAGCTCTTTTAAAGTTAGCTATTCAAATAAAAGTGGGTGTGCTTTAAACGAGTGCTTTAAGAAGAAGTGCGTAGACCAATCGATGTCAATTCGAGCCCAATGTCCTACTATGAACACGGAGATAAAAAAAAATAAAAACACGGAGATATCCTTCTAAAAAAGTGGGCGGTATACGGAAAAGAGGCGTTTAATTATTAGAAAAACCCTGTATCTCGGTTAATATTGACACTAGGGTATTGAAACAGTAAAAAAACGGAGCAAAATTCGACAAATTTGGAGTATAGTGTAAGGCGAAATAGAAAACAAAAGTGGAAAACATAAACAAAATAGAAAAAAAAATCTTACGTGCTCGAAGATGTGACGAAGGGATTAATACCCCTTACGTAGCAGCTCCATAAAAAAAAAATATTGTTTTGGTAGTAAAGGGATATATCGCCGAATCTTAAAGAATGTGCCAAGAAGCTATCTTGGGATGATCGCTTTTCCTAGGTTAAGAATGACGGTCATTTAAAGAGACAGTTTTTTGAAGCACATAGTTCTGATAGAGCATTGTTTTTTAATTGGGAAAACGTGTTAATTGGGAAGCAACTATTGGACAATCCGAATGTAAAAGTCTGTAAGGTAGTTGTGGCTACAAAGATATCAAATGTCTCTGTGGATATAAAATTTGGATATGAAGAGGCTGGTTGCAAGATGGGTGCAACCGCCATATTGTACAGATATTGCCCCTAGCGAATGTAATCTTTTTTCCAATCTCCAAGAAAAGGAATACGGGTATACAAATGTTATGGTGGATTTGCTCCACTGAATCCAACCATAATTTATTGATTTTTGCTGAATTCAAAATTCGCTCTTCTGATGAAGATTTATATTGCATAAAAGAGCTAGCAACTGCGGGATTGATCAACAGAATCCATGAAAATCGTATTGGACAATTCGAAAGGAAAATCTGTGAGGTACATAGTTGTGGCTACAAAGATGCCAAATGTCTCGGTGGATATGAAATTTGGATATGAAAATGCTGGTTGCAAGATGGGAGCAACTCCCGTATTGTCCAGATATGGCCCCTAGCGACCATAATATTTTTTCCAATCTCAAAAGATCACTCACGGGAAATATTTTTACGTCAAATGAATAAGTTAAAATGGAAATCGACACGCATTTTCAAAATGTGGACAAACCGTACTAAACAAAAGTTATTAAAATTAAGGCGGATTGTTAAGATCTATGTATCGTAAATAATTAAATGTGAATTTTGACATAAAATTTAGAATTTTTTCTTAATTAGATCAAAGATTAATTGAACATCCAAGTAAACGAAATTAATTTCCTCAGAACAGTAACTCCATATTATACCAAGAACGACATTTCGGATTTTGAATATATATAATACGACTAACAAGAACCTATAATAAGGGTTTACTTATGACGGTGCTATTGCAGCATCGGCTACGCCGAGGGTAAAATGTCACCACAGTTGTGTTAATATGCATCCTAAGTTGTGAAGATTCTATTATTTTGATAGGTGAGATTATAATTAAATTTATCCAAATTTCAAACTCATTGTATGGTTTCAATATCAATGCTTATGAGCAAAAATGTAAGGGCAATTCACAATCTTGTGCAAATGGTATTGCATCATTGCATTTGTGAAATGGTAGAGTATATTTTCACTCGAAACTACCAAAATATACTGAGATGCGTTTACTACCATGAGACAGTTATGCAAGGTAGGAGTGACAATTTTTTCATCTTGCACCAACTGTCAAAAAATGTATAAATAAGAGAAAAAAAAGTAAAAAACAAAATAGAAAGTAAAATATACAGGCAAATGACAGTTGGTGCAAGACACTAGTGAGAAAATAGCTAGTCGTCACTCCTACCTTGCATAATTGTATCATGCTGACTACGCTTTTGCAAATATGCAACACTAAAAACCCATAGTTTTTAATTACTATACGAATGCAATACTGAATTGCAAGCTGACAGCTGATTGAAAAAAAAACTTAGGGCAAAAACAAGTGTTGCAAAGTAACCCGAATTGATGGGCAGTTTTTACAATTGCACGAATTTACAATGTCAAATATATAATATTGTGAATAGCCCTATTAATTTTTGTGGAATTTATTAATGTTTTGCCAATTTGATGACGTCACCTTGTATTTGAAGTAGGCATATTTTTCTTACAATTTAGTCACATTTTAATTTAAGAGTCCGTATTTAAAATCAAAGATGAAAAACTTCAAGTTTCAAAATTAATTTTTGTGAGATTTTTAGAGATTTTACCATATTGATTTAGTAATTTTGTATGGGAGGTAGGAGTGGTTTTCATTTGTTTCTGACAAATATCAAACTGTTTGTGCGTATTTTGAATCATAGTTCATGTTAAAAATTTCCAGTGTTTAGATAAATTATTGTGGAATTTGTGGTGATTTCACCATTTTGATGAAGTCACTTTGCATGGGAGGCAGGCGTGTTTTTCATTCGATTTCGTTAATTTCAAACATAGAATGCGTATTTGGAATCTAATGGTCTAGTTAGCCTCGCATGGCACAGCAGCACATGGTACATAGATAAGCAGCTAGCACATAGCAAAAAAAGTGCTGATTATGCAAAACTGTTTCGGCAAAACGTCAAACGCATAGAAGATACACAGATATCAAAATGAAACAGTTCTTCCATGTTTATCTATGTATTCAGCGTTGAATTTCTGTTTTTATCTTAGCATTGCCATGCGTTGCCATGTTGTGCATAATCAGATACACGCAAATCGCATTGAACAGATCGCCAAGTGACACTTGTTAAGCCATGCGCTGCTGTGCCATGCGAGGCTAACTAGACCATAAGCTTATGTATAAAATGTCAAAATTTTAGCACTTTACATGAAAATTAAGATTTCATCTGATTTTGCTAAATTTTAAACGAAAAGTGGATATTTGGAATTCAAGGTCATGTGTATAACTTCTAGTTTTTAAAAAAATTTTTATTTGAGTGTGAAAAGTTTTAGTTAATAAACTATTTTGATAGAGTCAATCAATATGGGAGGTAGCCGGGTTTTTTCATTCGATTTTCATCAAATACGCTTAGTTTGGAATTTTCACATAATTTAATGCAAACCACTACTGCTCGCATAGAAAGTGAATATCATCAATATTGCAAAACTAAACAACAAAATTAAAGTAACAGCAGAGGCTTGATATGTAAACATTCAATGAGGTTGAAATTTGGATAAATTAAATTATAACCATGCCCTTCCCCAATACAAGCTGACGTCATCAGAACAATAAAACCTTTATAGCTTTGAATATTATATATTGCACATGAGTGTGGAGGCCGAATATATTACATTCATCACTAGCTTTTTTTTTAAATCATAAAAAGTTTTTATTTTTAACATTAAAAATTTTATGAGAAGTAATTGTTAAAATTTCGCGTTAATCGTGAAAGATGACTTCATTAAAATAACGTGCTCACTAAGTGTGACAATGGTATTTTGAACACTTGTACGTGCTTTTGACAGAGAAAAGTATTTCCGAATTGCGAAAAAACAAAAACTGCATATAAGCGTTAAGTTGCATGGGAACACGTTTTTACGTTTTGACTATTAACTATAAGTTGAATTAAGAGAAGTACCATGAATATTGATAGCTCCAAAGAATGGTTTATCTTAAACAAAAAGTACTAAAATTAATATAACCTAACTTAACTCACCCAACCCAGCACAGACTGTTCCATATACAGCCGTGGTCAAAAAAAGTAGGCACCTTTTAAAACCACCTGAAACAAAGTGATTTGTCAGTTTTCAACCAAACTAAAAACGCAGAAGATGATTGTTTTCAATTATGTATTAAAGAATATTAATACTTTGTTGGTCCCCCCTCACATTTTTATGACCTCTCTTACTCTACGCACCATACTACAAACTAAGTTTTTGCAGGTTTCTTCAGCTATGTTGTCCCATTCTATTTTCAAAGCATTTTTAAGGCCTTTTTCTGATGTAATGCTGTGTTTCCTTATTGCCTGCTTTAATTGTGACCACAAATGCTCGATGTGATTTAAGTCAGGCGCCTGAGCAGGCCAATCAATGAGCGGCACGTGGTTTTGTTGAAACCAGCGCATAACTGTAGCGGACTTGTGGTAAGGTGCATTATCTTGTTGGAAGACAACGTTTTCCATGTTGGTATCGCCAAAAATCCATGTAAAAAAAGGTATAGGTGCATTGTTGAGCCGACCATTATACTGCCTCCTCCGTGCTTAATAGTAGGTACCAAGCAGTCAAGGTTATATACTTCACCTACTCGACGCCTTACATATGTAACACCAGGTGTTCCAAAAATCTAAACAATTAAAAAAATAAACGTGATTTAAGCTGGTATAATTTTAATGGGAACTGTGTTCTTAGGTGATGAAAGTAATTTTTTTCATTAGTTAACAACCTTAGTAAACTCACCTGGAAATTCGACTCATGAGACCACATGACATTTTCCCAATCTTGTTGAATCCAATCTTGATGTTCCAAGGCCCAATTTAGTCGCGCTTCCATGTTCTTATGTGAAAGCCATGGCTTCTTCCTAGCTTGGCGACCATTCAATCCTACTGCTGCAAGGATGCAGGGTTGCTGCTGCAACCCCCACGTTTAAAAAACGTAAATGGGGGTATATTAATTTTGTCACTCCGTTTGTAACGCCCATAAGGAGGCGTGGCATGTATAGAAAAGAATATATATTCTTGATCAGCGTCACCACCCGAGTCGATTTAGCCATGTCCGTCTGTCTGTCCGTCTGTCCGTCTGTGATCACGATTACAGTCGTAATTTTCAAGCTATCATCACGAAATTCAATATTTAAGATTTTATCTAAAAAATAAAGGTCAAGTTCGAAAATGAGCCAAATCGGATGAAAACCACGCCTACCTCCCATACAAAGTGACTTTCTCAAAACGGTAAAATCTCTTAGAATTCCACAAAAATTAATATATGGACTTGAAATTTCGCATATGAACTTTGATATATAACATGTACTCTGTGTATGAAATTCAACTAAATCGAATTTGAAAACTACACTGTGAAAACTACACCAACCTCCGATACAAAGTAACTTCATGAAAAAACAAAAACGAATAGTTTCTGTTAAAACTATGACGAAAATGTTTCTACAAATAAACATTATTTTGACCGCTTAAGATTTGGAATATATTTTGGTTCGGACGTGGGGTATTTTAACTTCGGCCCAGTCGAAGATCATTTCTTACTAGTTTTTAGTTTGTTTTAATGAGATGCAGTTTCGGCATAGCATTCTGGACACCACATCTGAAATACTTCATTACTTTTGCAATTGATTTGTGCGAATATCCTTAACCATGTAATATTTGTATTTTTACGCGGTATTCATGCAAAATTGGTTTAAAAAAATTTCACTTCTATGATATTATTCAATTTCTCGTTTTTATATTGACTAAACGACAAGTAAACTAATGATAACTAAGTTTGGAAAAATTTTATACATTAGCACTTTCGACAAGAACATATCAAAAAGTAGGCTGTATGGCTTTATAACCGGTTTTAAAACATTTTTATTCTCTTTTGTTAAGTGTAAAGCTATATATATAAAAAAGGAGCTTATGTTTGTAAGACCGCAATAGACTCCTAAACTACTCATCCGATTAGCATGAAAATTTGTGTATAGAAGTTTTTTGGTACGGTGCGTGTTTGTGGGATATCAATTTTGATCGACCTTGAACACCAGAGGGCGCTGTAGCACAAATTTTTTACAAAACTGCCTAAAACTCACAAGCCGCTTATGCGATTAGAATGAAAAGTGGTATACAGTGGGTTTCATATACGTTGAGTGTTCTGCTACTATCGTTTTTGACCTATCTTGAACACCAGAGGGCGCTATAGTACAAATTTTTTGCAAAACCACCTAAAACTCCCAAACCGCTCATTTGATTAGAATGAAAATGGGTGTATAGTAGTTTTCAGGTACGATGAGTTTTTTAGCACTATCTTCTTTGAACCACCTTGGACACCAGATGGTGCTGTAGTACAAATTTTTTACAAAATCGCATATTTTTAGTTGTTTTCTTAGGTTACATGTGCAAATATTTACAAAATATTAAATATTTCTTAAATTTAGTAAAATTAAAAAAATTTCCATTATTTTGATATCAAAAACATGAACATTTCTTGAAAACTATGAAAAATTTTACTACAACGATATATTTAATGCAACATCGTTACACAAAATTACGAAAAAAACAATCAGATATTCAATTTTGTGACTTTCGATTCAAATATCTCCGCTGCTTTTTTATATATTGTGTTAAATTTTTTTTGTCTTAAAGCTTCATCAAAATGCTATGAAAACCTTATTGCAAAAATACCGTTAGTTGAGTAAATATATTTTAAATATTTTTTTCAAAAAAGGTCTGAAATATTGGAGTTTTCCTCAAAAACAGACTCAAAAATTATTTTTGTTGTAAAAATAATTTAAACTCAAATTCTCAAATTTTTAACTCAATTTAATAGTTGTAAGATTTGTAAGTAAAAGTTGTTTCAATTTTACGCAAAAATTAAAAACCATTTTTGTGATTCAAAAAACAAAGCCCTTGATTGTTTTGAAGAAATTTTTTTTTTCCAATATTGTGGTTTCATATTTTTGAATAAATTTACAAGCTAAAATAATAATTTATTAAAAAAAATTATCTCAGTATCTCTTACCAATCAAAAGTTATAACCAATAATGTTTATTCAAAATATATATACAAAAAGCAAAACGCTGTCTGTGTGATGGCTGGAACTTCTAAATTACTTAGCCGATAGAGCTGAAATTTTGGCAGTACATTTTTTTCAAGTACAAGATGGCTTAAATTTCTGTCACACACCCTTTTACCGCCCAGAAATCAATTAAACTCTATATTTCCTACGGTTTTCGTCGATTGGGCTTCATTTTGGTAATTTAGTCTGTATGCTTACTGTCGGCAATTGTACTAAAACAGAGTAATGTCCATCTACTAGAAAACTGGGATGAGCATTATATAAGAGGGTGTGGCTCCGCCCATACAGTTAAAATTTGTATTATCGAAAAGCTTTGAAAGTAAAAGTAGCAATACTTACATACAAACTCAAAATGGACTTACTATTTGGTGATCTCCTGCTACTGGGAAACTGTAACGGGCAGTGGAAAATAACAGTGGTATCAAACTATGAGTCTAAGAAAAGTTTTTAATACACCTATTATGTTCTCATATAGTTGCAGGGTGCAGAGCAACGCGCGCCGGGAAAAGGCTAGTAGAAAATAATAATGAAAGTTTAGTAATTGCTTTGTTTCATGTGAATTTATAGGGTGCCTAGTTCTTTTGAACACGGCTGTATTTACGGAACTAACGGATAAAATAAGGCAAGTGAAAATAGCGATGGATGCATTATTCTCTAATGATTTTCCAAGTATTGTTTTTACAGATATTAGCTTGAATTTTGGTTTGTGGACTAATTTTTACATAATTATTCATATGATATTAGATATGTTGTCCTAAACATAACTTAACCGGTGTTTTTGTCGCTTATATTGATCAAGATATTATGAAATTAACTCGTTTCAATTTGTTTATTACTTCTATTATGCTAGTAAAAGAATTACTTATTACTTCTTTACTTCTTTTACTTATTACGAGGCTTTTTGTCTTTTAAGTCATAGGGGGGGGGGGGGGTATAAACTACGTTACCAATTGGAGGGGTTGGAGGGATTTAAAAATGTACTACGATAAGTAAAGATAGGGGGTCTCAGTTATAGCAACGTGACTAAAAATAAAAAAAAAATTGAAAACATTAAAATCTTGAAATCAGTTCACGATCGTGTCCTATCAGCGGACCTTGTATTTGAAAAACATCTAGGAAATCTCATAAGTGAGTTTTATTTAATTTAAAATAAATCTGAATAAAAAGTACTATTTAAATAAATCAATTTTAAGGAAGCATATTTACAAAAACACTGAACTGCTGCACGGGTGCAGCCTTTACGGGTACTCTCTCAAAGACCAGGCGAATTTCTTTGCATAAGAAATGAGGATACGCCTGAATGGGTCGATAAGGAATCCGTTGAAGAATTCTATTTCGAAGAATCCTCAAAGTTTCCAGCTTTTTCAATTCCAGGGACTGAGAGCATCGACTCTTGGATTGAAGATTTATTTTTAAAAATTTTTCTTAAATTTATTTAGTCAATTCACGAGGTGTCGTCGTGTCATATTGTCTTATTGTTGTATTTTTTACAACTGTCGTGTCAACACTGTTGTTGTTTCCCATGTGTAATTGCGATAAGTCACATACAACACTGCGATGTACATATGTTTAAAGAGTGTGCTATTCGATCAGCTCATATTGTTTATATTTTTATTCCTCCTATTTTTATATTCGTGCCGCTAAAATCAAGAATTACATTGAAAAATGCAGGAAAGTGGCGAAAAAAAATCGTAAATATTGTATAATTATAAATAATATGGTAAACAACTCCACAATTGTGTTCACAAGCACAACTTTTGCTTAAAACATACAGCTGTGAACATAAAAATAGCAGAACCCTTGCCAATTTCATGGAGATGATATATATTTTTTTCAGGATGCCAATCAATTACATCTGGAAATATAATCTTTTGACATAATATGACAACTATGTAGATAACGGTGGCGTCCGTGGCGTAGTTGGTTAAAGTGCGTGACCCAATTTGTCTATAATCAGCTGAAAAATCTCCGGCACCAAAATATCTGTCGCGCAGTGTAATTCAAAACAACCGTTATCTACATAAATAAATAAATAAATAACTGGCCATTTCAGCCCTTGAAAGGACTTTGACCTAGCTTCTTATGATCAATTGTGTTGTGCGTGTTATTAAGTTTGTACAAAATTGACCGAGAAATGGACCTACAGGCTTAACGCCGACTCCGAACGGCGATGAACTGAATGTTCTTATTCTCAAGAAGCTTTACATGTCATTTTGATTACTCTCTGAGGTTTGCCATTGTCTGCAGAGAGGTGGCGGCCGTACAGAAAAATTATTTTAATTCAAATAATTTTCTGTCGCTGCTGGGGTTCGAACCTGCGTCTCCAGATTCGTTGACATAGCGGCCACGCTCTTTAAACAACTACGCCACGGACGCCACAAACTTTTTTTACTTGATAGAAAATCTCTGGAGTTTTAATAAAAATGTTAGGTTTTTATATGATCTTGCATTTTTTTAAAGAAATTAAAAAAAGAAACATTTTTTTAAAGTAATTGTATTAAAATTCAAGTACAGTTGATAAGGTTTTTTACAGATTATTTTAGAGTATGTCTTTTTTCATAAGTAGAAAAATGCCGGAAATAAGTTCAGAAAAGCTTAAAGCTTGTGTTATGAATGGTTCGCAGATAAGGCAGTTAATGAAAGACCCTTATTTTAAAACCTCGATGACTAACCTTGAGCGAAAGGCATGGGTGTCATTTGAATTACTTGTCAAAAACTTTTAGACAATTGCAAAGCAACTCATTTTGAGGAACTAGTGACCAACATGCTCGATAGTTTTAGGGATCTTGGATGTGATATTAGCATCAAGCCCAAAATCCACACCAAATAGTGCACCGTTGTGGGTGCATGGGAGGCTCTTTGTGAACAGTTCCATGAAATAGCCCCCAAATGAAATAACGCCCAATGAAATAAGACCCAACAAAAATTAAATAAACCCCAAATTATTGAAATAAAACTCAAATGGAAAATAAAATAAACCCCAAAATTTGGGATTTATTTCATTATGAAATAACAAGCAACAAAAAAATGAAACTAACCAAAATGAAATATCCCCGCTAAAAATGAAATAATTCCCAAAAAAGAAAGTTTTAAGCTAAAAATATGCGCCTTTTACAGAATGAATAATTTGAAAATTTGCGGCACCCAAATTTATTGAATGAAATTTTTCCCAAACCGAATGAAATAAACCCCAACAAAAAATATCAAAATGAAAAAGTCCCCAAATAAAATTTGATTGGGGCTTCACTATGAAAAAAAGCACAAGAAAGAAATGTCAGTGTATTTTGGGACAACCTTTATATATGATGAAACAAACAAAAAAAGGTTCGTTTTCTTTTATTGTTTTGCGGCCCAGACAATTTAATTTTTATTTTTTCACTCACTACATTTTTCACTTCACTAAATTCAAAATAATTTCTTACTGCTAAGGATGCCTTTCCCGTTAAGATTTCTGCTAAGGGCGACTTTTCCAATAAGAAAAATAACACGGCAAACAGTTAAAGAAAAAAATTATTTTCACCGTCAAAGTTTGAGTAGTTAGAGATGGTACTCGTATTATTGCAGCTGTCAAACAATGTGAGCAACGATGTTGCAATTTTTAGGAGGAAGTACCATAAGTACTACTACGAATTTAAATACTATATGAAAGAATACTTTGTGAAAGTGAAAATAAATAAGAAAAATATAAAAAATTTTTAATTTTGATGCCCATGATGTCACAGGCATAGGTCTGCTCCGCCTGCCCCAAGGGAAGCTCCTGATGGCACCAAAGTTAGAACTTCAAATCCCTCAATTGTATTCTTATTACACCGATAAAAATTAACTTAAACCTTGAGTCAATTATTTCCAACCAAAATTCTATTCTTACTCTCCTTAGAAGTCGCCCGATTTTTCAATAATCCAAACATTTAAAAACATACTAAATTTTAAACTTATTTTTCTCAAACTACCTTATATTCAGTGTATTCTTCATATATAACTTCATTCATTTATACAGCTCGGAGAAGGAAATTGCCACTTCATTTAAACCCATACAAAGGACTATTATTTCAACATCGATATCCGCCATGTATTACCCAAAGTGGCACAAAAAGCAAGAAACGAAACTTCTCATTATGGTCGCGTTTTTTCTTTTGTTAGGATTTTTACTATTTCTGCAACAATCTTCTCGCATCCAATATCTACTCGACGCCCCATCAAGTTTGAATCAGGTGTCAACTACGACCGAGGAGCCCAGCTTGGCGACAAAGTTAAAATCATTCCTACGCTGTAAAGATAAAGAGTTGAAATTGGAACGCATACAACACGGTGAATATTGGTTGGTGCGAAATCTGGTTGTCGGCACTGTTAGTCGGGACATCAGTTGTGCTGCGTCCATAACTTATACGACAAATGGGGACTATACGTTTTTCGATAATCTGGCAACAATTGTGAAAAGGTAACTAAAAAAAAAAGCAAACATAGTTATTATGAAAACATATGTTACTTATTAACAAATAATTTTTACACTTATCCATACTATAGATGGCTGGCGCCCGTTAGTTTTGCCATTTTCGCACCTGGCTACGATATCAATGCCACTTTAGAATCTATACAATATGTGCTTAATTGTTTGCCCGAAAGCGCTTTGATACGTCAATTTGTCAGCTTCCATGTTTTTTTTCCCAACGCCCACATGCCACCCGTACTACCATTAAGTGAGACAGAAGCGCTTAACTGGCCCTACGCTGGTTGCGCTGTTGAAGCGCCCTATGTCAAGGTGAACCGGCAAGAAATGTACAAGGCTGTGCATAATCTAACATATCCCATAAATGTCGCTCGCAATATTGCACGTAAATCGGTTAATACCTATTTTATTTTTGCCTGCGATATAGAGCTATACCCGAATCCTGGATTTGTGCAGATGTTTCTAGAAATGATTGAACGCAATCATAGCGTTATAGGAAGTGACACTAAGCCCAGGTAAGATGTGATTGAATCCATGTTTAGCTTTTATTTCTGATATTTTCCATTTAAGGGTTTTTCCGTTGCCTGTTTTTGAATTGCGTAAGAATGCAACCCTGCCCAATACGAAGAAAGAGCTACTTCATATGCTCCAAACAAAAGATGCGATACCCTTTCATTCCAATATTTGTATGACTTGTCACTTGGTACCGAATCAGACCGAATGGCTTAACATTACGACAAAAAATAATGAAATGTCCTTATTTGCGATGGGCAAACGTGAGGGTAAATTTAAATACTGGGAACCATTTTATGTGAGTGATAACAAGGAACCGCTATTCGATGAACGTGTCACATGGGAGGGCCAGAAAAACAAACGCATTCAGGTAAGTTAGTTGTTCTAGAATTCTAAGAAAACTATTTTTTAAAGATACTACTCACCTGTACGCTCTATTTCAGGGTTTCGCCATGTGCTTGTTGAACTATGAGTATCATGTACTCAATACTGGTTTCCTCGTGCATAGTCCCGGCATAAAATATTTTGAAAAGAACTCAAAACGTATGAAATATGTGTTGCCTATGGATAAACTTATTTCATCTGTCATCGTACCAGAATATAAAATATTATTTGGGACAAATAAAAATTGTAGAGTATAACTTTAATGTGGGGAGTGTTAGTTTATTATAAGTAATTGCAAGGTTGTCATAAAGAAATGCCCTCAAGAGACTTTAAGAAAATTGAAAATGATTTCACCTAGAAGTATATGGAACTTGTTCTCATAAAATATTGATGCCAAATTTAATTCTATGCTAATGAATATGTAATTATTAAGATATTGATAATGTTAAAAACGTGATATACGAGTATGTAGTGCTTTATTTATCATATAAAGTTAAAATACTATTGAATATAAGTGTCATTTAAGAAATATGTTTTATTTTATGCTAATGTACAAATGTAAAAACTATAGTTAAATATATTAAGATTGTAACCTCCAAATTAAGGTCACGACCGAACTGTCGTAATATATACATAGATTCAAAAACTTTTTTTTTAGCTTTGAACCAAGGGTTTCAAGTGTAATACCTACATATTCAGCTAAGTCTGCCTTGGGTTAAAATGGATTGATAAATTAGCGGGAGGGAAAGGGCAA
The DNA here is from genome assembly GCA_943735915.1 of Pherbina coryleti. NCBI lineage: Eukaryota > Metazoa > Arthropoda > Insecta > Diptera > Sciomyzidae > Pherbina > Pherbina coryleti. The sequence continues at coordinate 178,953,475 of OX030948.1, forward strand.
CATGTGTAAGATGTTCCTACCGAGTTGGAAAACCGGAGAAACATGTGAAACCCGGTTCCTCTGGGGTGACAGTCAAGCCCGCAACCTAATCGAATACCGAAGTCGGCGGAATTTAAATTTCGATTTGATTTTCAAAACGCTGTTGAAAGCTAATTTTACTTTTTTAACGAAGATATAAGAATATAAGTCCACTGTTTTTTTAAGAAAAATCAATTTTTTTAGTTCGATCTTTTTCCCAAAAAAAAGCGAAAAAAACAATTGGGCCATTTTCGCCATTGAAAGGATTTGAACCGAGCTTTTTAGGATCGAGTTGTGCAGTTCATGTTATTAAATGTTTGCACACAAATTATCGAGAACTAGATCTTCTAGTTTTTATACCGACTCCGACATCTAATATGCATGTGTTAAAGAGGCTTTATTTACTCTCTGAGGTTTGCCATTGTCTGCAGATAGGTGGCCGATCAGGCTCTAACGCTTTCGATTACAACCGCTTTTTTGCCATTTTTGGTATAACTAATAGGTCATTCAATAAGTCGGTAGGATAAGCAAGTAAAAAACAATATTTTGATAAAACTGGATTATATTATTCAACATAATTGCCTTCGAGAGCGATACAACGAGTATAGCTATTTTCCAACTTTTCGATAACACTTTTATAGTACGATTTCTCTTTCTCGTCAAAATAGGCCTCAGTTTCAGAGATTACTTTATCATTGGACTTGAATTTCTTGTCAACAAGCATTCTCTTGAGATCTGAAAACAGGAAAAAGTCGCTGGGGGTGACTAAATCTGGAGAATACGGTGGGTGGGTAAACAATTCAAAGCCCAATTCATTCAATTTTGCTACAGTTTTCATCGATTTGTGACACGGTTTATTGTCTGGGTGAAACAAATCTTTTTTCTTTTGCAAATGTGGCCATTTCTTTGCGATTTCAGCCTTAAATCGAGCCAAAAGTGCACAGAATAGTCGCTGTTAATGGTGGTTCCTTTTTGGAGATAGTCGATGAATATTATTCTGTTCGTATCCTATCGCCTTACAGGCCGACTGTTGGGTCTTTGCTCGCTTTGGATTCGGTTCGTCGACTGCTGTCCACTCAGCTGATTGTCTTTTGGATTCTGGTGTGTAATAGTGAAGTGTGAAGGTGTGTAATGTTTCATCCATTCTCACATATCGAAGATAGAATTCTATTTTAATGCGGTTTAACAGCGCCAAACACTCCTTTGAAACATCAATTCGTTGTTGTTTTTGGTCGACTGAGAGCTCACACGGCACCCACTTTGCACAGAGGTTTCGCATACTCAAGCGTTCGTGTAAAATGGTAAAAACACTACCATCTGATATCTTTGCAATGTCAGCTAGCTCGTGCACCTTCAATTTGAGATCGTTCATAACCAATTTGTGGAGTTTTTTTAATGTTTTCTGGAATAACAGCCTCATTTGGACGTCGACTGCGCTCTGCATCATTTATGACCACGTTTAAATTCAGCAATCCAATTTTCTACTATTTGTCTCGATGGAGCACAGTCCGGATAATGTTTATCAAGCCATTGCTTGGTTTCCACTGTATATTTTTCATCAAAAAGCAATGCTTTATCAAAACTCGAAATTCACTTTTTTCCATTTTTTCTTTTCAATAACAAAAGTCGCACACAAAATGCTATAACTCACGACTCAACAGTCAGATTGTTGTCAAATTTATATACATATCGTTTGAAGGTTAGTACTTAATAAAAATCATATGGAAAAAAATCTAGTAACGCCATCTATGTGTCATCCTATGGACTTTTTGAACGGACTGTTACAATCCATATTAATCCATTTGTTGGGAATGTAGGAATAATCTTCAAAAAGTGTAAATGTCTTTTTGAAACAGACCCGGGTAGATTTCATCAAGTTCTGGTGATATAGCCGAAAGTACTCTACGCGAAGTGGAAAGATTTTCTTAAAGACCTTTGCGAAAACTAGCTCCTGAGTAGTTTGTCCCTGGTGCCCGGTACAAGTGCTCGCACAGAAAAAAAAGAGTAGAACTTTTACCTAAAAATGTAGTCAATTCAGCTAAAGTAATCCGGTGATTTTCAGTCAACGAATTTGATTAGGTGCGCTACCAATTTCTAAATGTTAATTATATGCAATTATATTGGGTAGTTTAACTGCGAGAGTAGCTAAAAAAACCTAAATATTTAGGTGTACCTTCAACCATAAAATAGATAAGACACATAATTTATTAGAAGAATTAGCTAATTTTTTTTAAACTATGACCACTTCAGATTAGGCAAGCCACCTACTAAGTGTAGAAAAATCATCTAATTATTTAGATAGCATTCCCACTTAAGAGTGGGAATGCCGTGCAAAAAATATGCAAAAAATATGTTTTTTGTTTTGCAATTTCTAATTTGAAGTGAAACTTTCCCTCCTTAGGTGACTTTACTTCATTTCGTCACATGATAGAGAAGAAAGATTTGTTTTATAGTAGATAGAATGAGAGAGATATATACATTGTATAAATGACTGAAAAATTTCTTTGCCACCGCTGAGATTCGAACCTGTGATCTAAAGATTTCAACAACCAACGCCTTATCTATTGAGCTAAATTTCCAATACAAGAATTTACTCTACATACCAATTAATCAAATTGCTGTAGATGCCCAGTGGAAACATAATTTCAGAGTTATGGACCTCATAGTTTTATATACATTTTGTTCACAAGTTATCAAACGGCGTAACAGCACAGCGGTAAAGCGTTTGACTATAACGCCAGCGGCCCGAGTTCAATTCTCGCAATGGGGCTTTACTTTTTGTAAAATTTTCTCACTTTGTTTCTATTTATGTTTTTTATAGGAGAGCGCTGTGCTCCTATAAAATTCAAATACGGGAAAAAAACAAGTTGTAAGGAAAGCATTTGATTTATCCACGTAAATATTTATATAAAATTTATACTGAGGCGTGGATAATGCTAATATGCGTTATTTCCCTAGTGTACGAACAAATCGACAACTTGCATTAGGTAAAATAACTAGAAGAATTAGATGATTTAATAAGTAAAATTTTAGTTGAATTAACTAATTTGAATTAGGTGAATTACCTAATGCATGATTGTTAAATTAACTGTGTAAGTAGAAAAGTTGTTGAAAAGATTAGGTGAAATAGAAACTTTCACATTAGCTAAACTAGATTAGGTAATAAATCAATTCTTTTATTTTCTGTGCGGGAAGTGCGTCCTTAATAAGAAGTGATTAGTTTCAGATCAGATTTTCGAAGAGTACTGATGCCTTTTGAGTAATCTTTGGTTTTTTAATAAAGTCATCCAGTGCCTTTGTGGACGACTCGCTGCAGGGAGGCTGTCAATCCTTTGTCACGTGGAACTCTCTTGAGGCTCTTTGGTATCCTCAGTTCGGTGTTGTATTTCGTTAATGTTTGCTTTTATTCACTCCCTCTTTGCTTATTTACTCTCTAATATTAAAGAGTATCTTTGGTTTTGACTTAACTTTCCAAGCAGGTTCTTTTACCAAAACACTTACCTTCGAGACTTTATAAACTTCAATAGGCTGTTGATGTGTACATATGTACATATAAATATGCGTATGTGTTGAGTTTTTCTTTTTTTAGCTTTGAACCAAGGATAGCAGGTGTTATACTTATTCAGTCATGTCTGCCTTGGTTCAAAATGGGGTGATAGATTAGTTGGAAGGTAGGGGCAATCAATTGAAAAATCTGCAGGTGTCCTGAGAGTGACTGTTTTGCCTTTACCTCAGTAAATTTAAGTTACTAACTAAGTGACCCTCTCCACAAATCTTCTCTACCACCAACTACAACATTTGACCCGGCAGTATTGAAGATTTTTTTTTAAATTTCATGTACTAATTAGAAATGAGAAAACAAAGGAAGAAAGGTTAAAAAAAAAATTCCTAACTAGGGAAGACTCAAAGGTCCCTTAAGAAACTGCAAGTTCAATAAACTTCCTGCAGTCACATCTTTCTATCCTCTAGCTTCAAAGTATCCATGTTATTTAATTTGCGATGCCTCTCACTTGTCCAAAGCTAGCATTTTTTCCATGAATTATTTTTAATACTTTGGGATATTTTGCTAATCATCCACTGTTAATGGGTTAGAAAAGTCGAAACTTATTTTTGAAGAGGTTATACGAAGTGAGTAGGCCAAAAAATGTTTATTTTATTTTCGCAATGAGCATATAAATATTTATATACATACGCATCTCGTTCATCCGATATTATAATAAATATTATAATATTATTATTATAATATTCTCGCAGTTACATGCACACTTCTAAAAACATCAGAATCATAAAGAGTCTTTCTCATAAAACATAAAACATAAGAGTCTTTCTCAGAAATGCGAAAGCTTTAAAGCGATTTTATCAAAACGTTAAGTTTATCAAACGATAAGTAAGTGGCGTCCGTGGCGTAGTTGGTTAAAGTGCGTGGCCTCTATGTCAACGAACCTGGAGACCCGGGTTCGAACCCCAGCAACGACAGAAAACTATTTGAATTATTTGAATTGAAATAATTTTTCTGTACGGCCGCCACCTCTCTACAGACAATGGCAAACCTAGGAGAGTAATCAAAATGCCATGTAAAGCTTCTTGAGAACAAGAACATTCCGTTCATCGCCGTTCGGAGTCGACGTTAAACCTGTAGATCCGGTTCTCGGTCAATTGTGTACAAACTTAATAACACGTACAACACAATTAATCATAACAAGCTAGGTCAAAGTCCTTTCAAGGGCTGAAATGGCCAATTATTTATTTTTTTTATTTTATGTTTTTGAAGTCGGTTGCAATATTTCGCGGAAACGGCTGAGTCGACCAGTCCGAAACTTTATACAAGTTTTATACAGTGATGTGCGATGAAATAGAGCCACGCACTTGCTGATGATAATACTTAATTAAAATTTTTTTTAACAACTTGGCATGCTCTGAACCAAACGTAGTTTAAAAACCACTTCTTCCATAAATATTGTACAGGTACAGTACAGGTTTGAGAACAATTGCGCCTTTATTTTTCGCTAATCTGTGAAACTGTGATATTGTTGCATTTAAAGTGTGTGCGTTAAAATAGAGCCAACCAATATAACAATAAAATTTTTTAATTTAAAAACATCTTTTTTAAAAACATTTTACTAAAGAACGTGATTAAGAGTTCTCAGTTTTATGATTTTAAAATAAATGTTTGTGTTTCAAACAATTTGGTCTAAAAATGGGAAGAGCCAAGCACTGCAGTTTTGAAAACCGAAGAATTATAAAAAATTTGCGTAAACAAGGTAAAAGCCAGTATAGTTGGCTGCTCAAAGAAAATGGTTGAGAACGCATTAAAGTTTACACAAAAAAAAAAAAAAAAACACCAGAGGAAAACAACCCAAAATAAGTACCAGTTTGCAGAGACGAATCTTACCTCATGTGAAAAAAAATCCGTTTGTGACCTCTTCCGCTCTCAAGAAACAATATTCCTTGGACGTGGACGCTTCAACGATTTGAAAACTTTCAATTAAAAACGGATTGAAGGCTAAACGTGCTGGAAAGATACGATTCCTGACCAAAGTTAATGTCCGCAAGCGATTTCAATTCGCAAAGGATTATGCTGATTGGCCAATGAGGAAATGGCGAAACATTCTTTGGTCAGATGAAACCAAAGTTAATTTATTTAACTCAGACCGAGGCAGCATTTCTATGAGAAGACCCCCCAATACCAAATTCCTCCCTCAACACACTATAAAAACCTGTTAAACATGGCGGTGGGAGTATGATGGTTGGGGGGTGTTTCTCATATAATGGCACATGTCCCTTATTTCGCTTCGAGGGAAAGATGGATGCTTTAAAATACACCAGGATTTTGAGTGAAACTATGGTGCCGTACGCAGAGTTAAATATACCACTTCGATAAGTGTTTCAGCAGGATAACGAACAATAATAATGCCACATTGAAACTGGCAAACGAATCGTTTAGACAAAAAAACATCGAAGTTTAAAGCTGGCTGCCACAGTCGCCAGACCTTAATCCTATCGAAAATTTATGGCGAGAGGTTAAAGTGTCTCTTAGAGGCAAGCATCCAGTCAACAAAGATGATCTTTGGAGGTTAATTAAGGACGCATGGGAGAAAATTCCAGCTACTAAGTACCAAAAACTAGTGGATTTGCGGCCTAGGCGTTCCTCAGCAGTTATCAGAAATAATGGATACTCTACCAAATATTGAGGTAGAAATAATTATATTTCAATAATTTCTATTGATTATATCATGAAATTTCAAATTTTCTAATCACAAGTCATGGCTAAAATCAAGTAACTATTTCTGGCTCTATTTTAATTCACAGCCGAAAGAGGACATATCATTGAATTTTGAATTTTTTCGTTTATGTTTCACAAGTAACTTAATTAATTAGTGTACTAATATTAATTAAATTAATTATTCTTTTTTGCCTATTAAAAGAAAAAATTAAAAATGCAAAGTATCCTTAGATTTTTTGAATTAAATAATTTAAATAGCACTGGCTCTATTTCATCGCACATCACTGTATATTTTTGTTAATATATTTTTTAGTAATTCATCAAAGGTTTTGTCTCAACGGTGAATGTTTTCCACTTTATAAATATTTGAAGTCCTAAATTTATGTTGAAAATCTACATTTTTGGTTTTTTTTTGAGAAGCCGAAATTTCGTCAAAAGTTAATATTTTGCTTTTTCCTCCAATTAAATACTAGATGAAACAAGCGGGATTTCATTTTGGTTTTTCTAATTTAAGATGATCCAGTACAGAGATATCGTACTCACCTCAAAACGCCTTTTTTAGAGAAGCTGCCAAAGATCGGATATAGGAGACTTAAAAATAATTATTTTTACAAATAAAAAATATGAAAGTAAAGTTAAAAGTTACCACAATTTAAAAGTATTTAAAATTTTACGTTTACAAAAAAATGTCTTCTAAGGAAGAATTCTTGACAAATCGGTGTTTTTGGCCTCCTAACTGCGTGTAACCCTTTGAATGATGCGTGATTTCAATTGTCTTATCAGTGATCTTTACTGGACGCTACAGTTACAATTTTGACTTATGTATATTAATAGAAAAAGCTTATAATTTCAGAATAAGAAAATTTTATCAATGACCTTGACATTTCTTACTCCACTCATTGGAATTTCTTAAAATTTCAAGTTAGTGAATTGCCTCTAGACGATTCAAAATTCGATAATGATTTCGAACAATCAATTTTAAAGAACAATTTTGTTTTATTCATACAAAAAACTTCAAATATGATTCGCCTGCAATTATTGCTTCATCCTTTAAAAATGCCATTTAATTCCAATTCTGGCCACTAAAAGAGTTTTGCTTTTGCCTTCGGCCAACCAACTCTGACCAATGCCAATTTCCGTAGTCAGGGGAATATTCATTGATGTTTTTGTTGTATGGTGGTGGCGGCTTCTCCACTACATATGGATCCACTGGGATGACAGCTATTATTGGCTGCTTAGTAGTAATTCTACGCCATTTTGACATAATGTTTATCTTCTTCTGTTGATTAATATCATTCTGATTTGGCGTTACAAGAACGCGTACATTTTCAATGGTTCCATTAAAGGAATGCCTCTCGCTGCCATCACGAATTATGAGCGGCTCAAAAGGATCATCGCCATAGATGGCACGATAACGATCAGAGTAAATGAGTTCGATGATTTGAAAGAGGGCCACACTGACGGCCCAGTTATAGCCCAAGAACACTTAGAAAGAGATCATATTTTATATAAATTCAAGATTAAGAATTTAAGAGATAAGTTAATATAATTCTTACAGATAATAAAGCCACCGAGCAAAGTGAAGGCAATCAAGACGCCTAGATTGAGTATTTTTTTAAGAACTATCATAAGCAAAATATGCAGGGTCAAGCAGTAAATCACACGTATTAACTCCAGGACGATAAACGGCAGAAGGAACCATTTGGCTAGCTGTAAAAAATGAGAGAGAGAAAGGAATAGAGTATTTGAAATAAACTCGTTATATAATAGTTAACCTTAAAAGCACCATAAATAGCCAGAATACAGACGATCGAATGCAGAAGAAGGTACAGATTAAGAATCAATATAAAATTGGTCGGGGCTAGAAAAGTAGAAAAAAAAAACATTTGTTAAGTTTCTTGCATAGAAATCAAAGAGACGTTTCCGTTTACTCACATTTTTCCATCCAGCTAAATATCTTCTTTACAAAATAATCTTTGTTGTACTGCTCATCACTCTCGAATAAATTAATGAGTGGATCGAATATTTTAATGCCAACTGTTAGAAATAATACAGCGGGAACTATAAGTTGCAGCTGAAAGAAAATAATATTAATCTCCAAAAGTAAGTTTATCGAATAGAACAAGCTTTGCTACCAATGTCAGAACAGCCACAACAATTACACCCAGGCGCACGGAGCAGTAAAAGAGATATGTTTCCATCCAAAGATGCATTTTCAGAAATTGCACTTGTATGTGTCTAGGCTCAAAATTGTCAAAGATTCGCAAAATTTAAAAATTTTTTAAGCAAAGATTCTGTTTGAACCTATTGCGTCTGGTTTGGCTTTACTTCTGCTGGCACTAAAATTGAGTTTTTTTTCCATAAAACCACCATGAAGTGTGAGTGTGACAGAAACGTACATGTGATAAGGATCTTCGGTAATTACTGTTACACAAAAAAATTACACAGAAAATCCATTTGTCAATGTTCTGTAAGATTTATTTATTGACCAATGTTGAGGGATATACAACGCATGCATTATAGGGTGTTTAGTATAAATGACAAAAAAAAAAAAAAAAAAAAAAAAAAAAATAAAAGATAAACAAATATACAGCTAAGTACTAACATGTGTCTATGCGGAATAATGGTATTTTATGACGAAAGCACTACGTGTTGTACGATGTGTGAAAAATTCAAGGGCAATAATTATGTGTTTGTGTTAGTAAAAATTGCTATAAAATAAATCCTAACGATTCGTAGTTCATAAATATAAGTAGATGTTGTACGAAGGCAATTTGAGAAGTCAGTGACTTTTGAATTTACCGTGTAGTAACTAAAAATGCAATACTGGTTCTGACAACTACCATATGTTATATATGGGAATGTTATATATGTATGTTATATACGGGAATTATTAAAGAAAATCGAATTTTAGTTTGAAGAATGAAAAATCACATGAAAAACATAAATATTTCAACAGAAGAGAAATATTAAAATTTTTACAAAGACAAGAATCGTATTTTCAAGTAATAAATTAAATCAAATAAGATGAAACCAAAAATATATTAAATCAAAACAAGAATAAATTTAATTAAATAAACGAATACATGAAATCAAATAGTTAATAAAACTAATACTTAGAAAACTAATACTTACAAAATAAATTACTCTATAAATTGTTAACGCTTTTACTAATGATGTTATTCCTTCACAGATTTTCAACACTGATCAAGAAGATGCATTAGCGAAATATATGATCAGAGCATTTAAAATGTTCAACGGACTCTCCTACGTAGCAACTCGACGACTCGCTTATGAATATGGAATTCAAGTGGGGCAGGCAAATACCAGACAATTGGAAAGAAACTACACCTGGACAGAATGGTTCTGCTTCAAAGGACTGGATGGGTGGCTTCATGCACCGTCATACAGCATTATCGCTGCGAAAGCCACAAGTGACAAGCCTGGGTCGAGCCACCGCGTTCAATCGCCACAACGTCGATAATTTCTTCAACCAATTGAAGGAAGTGATCGAGCGATCTGCAATTGAGCCAGCAAATATTTACAATATGGATGAGACTGCCCTGACAACTGTCCAAAAACCTGTCTCAGTCCTTGCAGAACGCGGTGTTAGGAAATTTGGATCTGTGACATCAGCTGAACGTGGAGTTCTTGTAACAGTTGCTCTTCCTGTATCTGCTGGTGGAGTGTGCTTACCACCCTTTTATGTTTTCCTACGAGTAACTTTCCCACGGGACGACTTTCTGGCTACTGCTGATTTTGGACCTGATAGAGCTGCTAATTCTTCGGGGTGGTTGAAAGGCGAGCAATTCATGAAATTTCTCAAGCATTTCAAAAAATTTGCTCGAACAACGGCAGAATCGAAAACTCTATTGATCTTAGAAAATCATGAATTTCATATGACGATAGCCGGATTATATTTTTGCAAAAGCAACGGCATTATTGTTTTGTCTTTACCGCCGCATACAAGCCATAAAATGCAACCTCTTGATAGGAGCGTCTTCGGTCCAATCAAAAGATTTTACAATACAGCATGTGACAATTGGATGCGTATGCCTCAAAATTCCGCAAGAACAATAACCATGTACGACATTCCTGGTCTTGCTCGTGAAGCAATTCAATAAGGAGCTTCCATTTCTAACATACAAGCTGGGTTTCGTGCAACTGGCATATGCCCATTGAAAGAGCACGTATTTGACGAAGTAGATTTCTTGCTATCGGAGGTGACTGATCGTTCAAACGAGCCTGAACCGGAAGCATTCGACGGGAAGAGAGAAGAGATTTCACACAATGATGAAACACAAGACGATGAGCAAAACCTCAGTGCGCAAGCAATTTGGAGAATCCAAAGCTGCCCCAAAAGAAAAACAACAACTTGAGGCTGGAAAAAAAGAAAATCCACGGTGTTGACCGACGAAACTGTATTGGAGACTTTGCGCGAGGAGCAGGAAAATGTGGCCAAGAAGAAGGAGAAACAGGCATTGGCAATCATGCGAAGGTCGGAAAAAAAGATTCTAAATAAATTTTCAGAGCAAAAAATCCAAGACACCGCAGCCAAAAACGATACTCCTCACTCCAAAAGAGGTCGTCCAAGAAAAGTAGTATACCTAGTAAAGGAAAGTGATGCCAGCGATTAATAAAGCTCCAGAGAAAATTTTTCAAGTTAATTTTGTTCTTTTGTAACGTTTTGTAAAAATCTGATAAAATAAAAAGCCTTAAAATAACAATGTTGGTCACTTTTATTATAAAAAGCAAGTTACCCACCAGGTAGGGTGAAACAACCATTTCACACTTTTTGTTTAAATGCAAATACCGGATAAACAATGCGAGTTTGAAAAAAATATTTCGTATAAATTTTGTAACCAATGCTTCAACGAACCAGGAACAGTTTTGAAATTTTCAAATTATTATCATAACCAAAGTTTTTACAGAGTGACAAACGCAAAAGTGGTTGTTTTACCACGTTCTATCCTATACATACATAACTTTTAAAATTTGACCAAGAAATTAATGAGAGAAGTTATTTAAAATTATTTTTTACTCTGTAGTGATTTTGAAGTCGGTTTTTTTTATGTTTAAAAGTTTTTAATTCTACCTTTTTAAAGAATATGAACAATTTTATGTAATAGTATTCTTGAGGAAAATTTAAAAAAAGAACTTTGTTCTTAAAAAATTTGTTTTATTAATTCCTGAAAGTTTGTTGGGTATTTCCATTTCTGTCTCTTTACAATTTTTATTAAAGTGCCACGACCTTTTTCCAATTCCGCCCACTTTATTGGTTGTACTTTATAACGATTCTATCTAGCCCTGTGCCAAATTCCAGTTCCCAAGTATCAATATTAACCAATACATAGTACTTTCCTTAAAGTGTCACACCCTATGCACAATCCCGCCCACTTTTGTAATGATTCTATCTACCCGCCTACCTGTATACCAAATATTAGTACCCTATTGCCAATATTAACTGAGATACAGTGTTTTTCTAATATTGCCACACTCCATTTGCGAATAATGCCCACTTTATTGACCGCAATTTTTAATAATTCTGCCTACCCTTGTATTTTTTACTGTAAATTTCGGTACCCTAGTGTCAATATTAACTGAAATACAGTGCTTTTCTAATACTGACACGCTCCTTTGTCGAATATCACCCACTTTTTTAAAAAAGGACCTCCGCGTTAATGGTATCCATTTGTTGACAAAAAATTACGGAAATCGGGCAAGTGCTTTAGGAGTTAAAAATGTACATACAATTAAAAAAATAAAAGCAAAGATACCAACGAACTTGAGAACCTCCTTCTTTTTGAAGTCGTTTAAAAAAGGAATTTCGTGTACTCATTAAGCATTATTTTTTGCGTAAAATCACCGAAATGGTTAACAAGTGGTTTACGGAATTCCATTGTGGTCGTACCAGCAAAGGTGACGCTGAACGTTCACGTCGCCCAAAAGAGGTCGTCACACCAGAAAACGTCGATAAAATCCTAGGAATGATATTGGACGATCGAAGAATGAAAGTGCGTGAGGTGGCTGAGACTGCAATTGAGCGGATAAATCACATTTTACATGAATATCTGGACATGAAAAACTTGTCCACGCAATGAATGACGCAATTGCTAATAGTTAACTAAATATAAGCGCAGCCATATTCAAAAAGTCACTGACTTATCAAATTGCCCTCGTATTAGGTGCTTGGGAATAAACACACACAAATTATCGCGTTATGAAAATTCTGAAGTGACAAAGTACCGTTTTAAAAAAAAAAAACAAAAACAAAAACAAAACATACTTGCAAAACTATGTAATGGACAGTAATTTTTTTATTATATAAAATTAAATTTTTTATCAAAAGTTTTTTATTAAAATTTTTTTATTATCACAATAAAATGAGACAGCATTTGCATGGCTAGAGATAAGTTTCTTAATTGAGATTTTAAATAAACTTCAGAATTATGAAAATATGAGGAATTTCTATTATTCTTTATATATGTACCATTTATAAATATGTACTTTTAAATAAAAATCAATAAAATTTTTTAAGGGATGTATTAACTTTTATTTGGCACAAAAAAAAAAAAAAATAAAGGTCTAAGTAAATGCATTTTTAAAATATTCACATTAAATCAGCTCACACAAGTATTCGGAATTCAACTTTAAATAATAGTAAAATAATAAAAATGAAAATTGTAATATCGTGTGCCATATCCCTTCAGTTGAATAACTTCCTTTTCGCGTAGACAGAGCAAGCCTTCGAGTTCCTTCTGATTAAATGTTCGCCCATTCTTCTGTTATAACTCGTTTTAATTGTTCTTTTGATGTTATGTAATGCTTTTGAATATATCGTTCCAAATCCGCCTAAAAATGTTCAATAGGGTTGAGATCCGTGGACTGAGGTTGTGTTCCTAAAATATTTGAGGCATTGTATATGAGCTAAAGTCAAGTACTCTCAGCTGTATGCTTTGGATCTTTATCTTGTTGAAATATGTAAGGACCCGAAGCTCAAACTGTCCTTTAAAATCTGTATGTACTGCTGATGTTCATTCTGTCACTTATGAACTGGATGTTGCCAACTTCATTTGCACTCATACATTCCCATAACCAGTGGCGTTCCTAGGCTTGGTGACACCCGGGGCGGATACTCATGGTGTCACCCCTATAAAAAAATTTCTAAATGCAAAAAAAAACCAACTCGATGAGATTAAGTGTTTTTATTATTATCTTTATGTTTTCCGAAAAAAAAAACAAACAACATGTGACAAACAATAAGAATTTGTAAAAAAACAGAACAAAAATATTACATTTTCAGATGTCTACATTAGAGTGGGTCGAAAAAAAGTTTGAAAAGTGCACCCCTTATTTTAAAAATGACCTCGAGACAACTCCAAAAACAAAAAAAAATTTTTTTTTGGACCAACGGAAAAACCGCCAAAATGGTATTTTTTCCATAACTTATGCATAACATATCCGATCTTAAAAAGTGTCGAAAAAATGCCGAAAAAAAATCCGATATGTCGTTTAAAAGTGCTTTACGAGTACTACATTTTGTCCTCAGAACATTTTTACTTCCAAGGTCATATTTGACTAGTAAACGTCGTTAGTCCGATTTGCTAAAATTGTTTTTTTTTCTCATAAAATTAAAGTCCTAAGAATTTGTTAACATCTTACAGCTTTAAAAACAAAGAAGTTATAATGGTTCAAATATTTGGTACAATGCTTTTTTCATTATGTATGAATTACTTTTATTTTAATCCAAACAAAATTGAAAATTAACTGAATTATTTTTAAAAATTAAGTAATGAAATTAAAATAAAATATTTTCCTTAACATATTTAGGCATAAAAACGTTATTGAAACTAAATTGCCCACGAATCATGACAATATATTCAAGTTTCCCAAAAAAATAATTAATTAAAACTAAATAATATCGATCTTTGCTACCAGGGCATAAGTTGTCAATAAATTATATAAATCAATCTCTATAGTTGGTATATGCGTTACATGACAATTCTCTAGATCAGTAACTCGTAACTCTCTCCTTTACTCAATAACTGATAATTACAATAAAACGGTCTAATATTAGATGTCAACTGAATAACACAATAGTATTACAAATTCTTGGGTGCTAGTTAAAAATGTTTTTCGAAAAAAAAGAAATCAATAAAACAAAATTGCCTACTGAACGCGATGTTATTGAATATTTATTGTTTTTGAAACATAACGGTCATTCAAGTGTCCGCAAAAACCTTAAACTAAATAATTATATATCAATAGTTGAAAAAGTTCTTCAAGAATTGTGACAGCGTGCAAACATAAAAAACAAAAAGAAACAATAATAAAAAAAACTGTTAGTTTTAAGAAATTTAATAGAGAAAGTTCTTTACTACAATTTGGAACTGCTATAACATTTTTGACATATTAACAGGCCAAATAAAGTACTTTTTGTGAACAAAATTTTAAGAAGTTTAATTTTATGATAAAAAAATTGATTTCAAGGGGGTAAATTGAGGTAACAGGGCTTACCAGATGAATATGACTTCAAAAGTCCAAAAGCTCCGAAAAGAAAATGTGGTGCTAGTTAAGCCCTTTTTTTACCGGTATATCATTTTTTGAAATCGGATACAAAATGCATAAGTTATGGGAAAAATACCATTTTGGCGGTTTTTCCGGGGGTCAAAAAAAAATCTTTTTTGTTTTTGGAGTTGTCTCGACGTCATCTTTTAAATAAGCGGTGCACTTTTCAAACTTTTTTTTATGGAGACCGACCCACTCTAGTCTACATATTTAGATATGTAGGCATAAGGTAAAAAAGAAAACTTATTAGTTTCGCAGTCTTAAAAACTGACGGAACAAAAACATTACGTTTTCAGGTACATATTTGTATATGTATGTAGGTATAAGGTTAAACAAAGAAAGAGTCATTAATAGGATGGCGTTGTCTTAAAAACTAACTTTTCTTTCTTTAAGAGCTGAAAAATTTGAAATAACCTCATCGAAATCAATATTACTTGCAAGCTCGTTTTCAATGGTTAAAATAGCAAGATCGGAAAGCCTTGCCTGTCCCATGGAAGACCTTAAATAAGTCTGAATAAATTTTAGCTTTGAAAAACTCCTTTCGCATGAAACTACTGATACACAAATTGTTAGAAATAATTTCAATGCGACACACATTTTTTAACGTAATGTATTTGTACCTTTTTCTTTCTGTGTGAGATATTAAAAAAAATATCAAAATGAATGGTGTCACCCCTAAAATGGTGGTACCCGGGGCGGACCGCCCCCCCACGCCCCCCCCTAGGAACGCCACTGCCCATAACATAATATTACCACCTCGATGTTTACAAAATTCATGTATTTTTGGGTTCAATTCAGTATTCTTCTTTAAACTTATTGTATTTCCAAAATCTAGTACAAAAAGGTGAAATTTTGTTTTATCGCTCAATGTTTGTCGTGCCCAAAAGGCATTGTCGTGATTTGTATATTTTTTGTCGCATATTGAAAGCGTTTTTTCCGATTTTTTTCACTTTTTTGGAGAGTTCTTAAAATTGAAGAACTTAAATGTTCCAGCTTCCAAAGACAAGTATGAAATGTACATATACTTACACTAAGGGAAATAACGCATATTAGCATTATCCACGCCTGAGTATACATTTTATTCAAATATTTACGTGGATAAATCAAATGTTTTCCTTACAACTCGTTTTTTTCCCGTATTTGAATTTTATTTATACCACACACGTACACACATATTCCATACAAGCAAGCAGCAACAGCATCGTACACGTACACACATACGCCGACAAGCAGCAACAGCATCGCACACGTACACACATATTCCGACAAGCAGCAACAGCATCGCACTTTGTTCCTGCAGTATATTTCTTGCAGTTGAGGGTCTTATAGTTCTCATTTAGTTATTGTTGCAAGAGTAATATAATATGCATGTTTGGCAAAGAAATTAAATTATGTAGGGTGGAGTGACAACTCGGTATTTTCTCAAGAACATCTTGGACCGGTTGTCATTTACCTGCATAATGTACTTCTACCTACATATATTTTGTAGATTACTTTTTCGTTCTCTATTTTATACTATGTTTGACAGTTGGTGCAATATTATGGCACCAACTGTCAAAAATAGTATAAATTAGAGAACGAAAAAAGTGAAGCGAGAATAAATTATACAGGCAATGGCATTTGATGAACGCAATATGGAGAAAATAATACCATAAAACCATTAATAACATATTCAATTTAAATATGTTTTTTTTAAATTCAATATTTTTATATAAATTTTCTTTAAATGCGATAGTTTATTTTCAAATAGTAAATATTTGAAAGATATTTTAAAAAAATTCGTGCATAATTTTAATATATTTTTTATTAATTCTGTTTAAATATATAAATATACTAGCCTTTTCCCGGCGCGCGTTGCTGCACCCTGCAACTATATGGGAACATAATATGTGTATTCAAAACTTTTCTTAGACTCATAGTTTGACACCACTGTTATTTTCCACTGCCCGTTACAGTTTCCCAGTAGCAGGAGATCACCAAATAGTAACTCCATTTTGAGTTTATATGTAAGTATTGCTACTTTTACTTTCAAAGCTATTTGATAATACAAATTTTAACTGTATGGGCGGAGCCACAGCCTCTTATATAATGCTCATCCCAGTTTTCTAGTAGATGGACACTACCCAGTTTTAGTACAGTTGCCGACAGTTAGCATACAGACTAAATTACCAAAATGTAGCCCAATCGACGAAAACCGTAGGAAATATAGCATTTTTATTGATTTGTGGGCGGTAAAAGGGGGTGTGACAAAAATTTAAGCCATCTCGTACTTGAAAAAAATGTTCTGCCAAAAATTTCAGCTCTATCGGCTCAGTAATTTTGAAGTTTCCAGCCATCACACAGACAGCGTTTTGCTTTTTGTATATATATTTTGGATAAAGATTATTCACTATAACTTTTGATTGGTAAGAGATACTAAGATAATTTTTTCCAATAAATTAATTTTTTAGCTTGTATATTTTTTCAAAAATATGAAAACACAATATTGGAAAAAAACTTATTGTTCGAAAAAATCAAGGGGTAGGCCTTGCTTTTTGAATCACAAAAATGGTTTTTAATTTTTGCGTAAAATTGAAATAACTTTTGCCTATAAATGTTATATTTATTAAATAGAGTTGAAAATTTGCGAATTTGAATTTAAATTATTTTTACAACAAAAACAAATTTTGAGCCTTTTTTTGAGGGAAAACTCCAAAATTTCAGACCTTTTTTGAAAAAAAAATTTAAAATATATATACTCAACTAACGGTATTTTTGCAATAAGGTTTTCATAGTATTTTGATGAAGCTTTAAGACAAAAAAAATTTAACACAATATTTAAAAAAGCAGCGGAGATATTTGAATCGAAAGTCACAAAATTGAATATCTGATTGTTTTTTTCGTAATTTTGTGTACGATGTTGCATTCTCGTTGTAGTAAAATTTTTATCGTTGTAGTAAAATTTTTCATAGTTTTCAAGATATGTTCATGTTTTTGATATCAAAATAATGGAAATTTTTTTAATTTTACTAAATTTAAGAAATATTTTATATTTTGTAAATATTCGCACATGTAACGTAAGAAAACAACTAAAAATATGCGATTTTGTAAAAAAATTGTACTACAGCTCCATCTGGTGTCCAAGGTGGGTCAAAGAAGATAGTGCTGAAAAACTCATCGTACCTGAAAACTACTATATACCAATTTTTATTCTAATCGCATGAGCGGTTTGGGAGTTTTAGGTGGTTTTGTAAAAAATTTGTACTAAAGCGCCCTCTGGTGTTCAAGGTAGATCAAAATTGATAGCCCACAAACACGCACCGTACCAAAAAACTTCTATTCACAAATTTTCATGCTAATCGGATGAGTAGTTTAGGAGTCTATTGCGGCCTTACAAACATAAGCTCCTTTTTTATATATATAGATATAGATATAGATATAGATATAGATATAGATATAGATATAGATAGATAGATGGCACTTCGGACATGACAATATGACTGTTTTCGTTATCCGTCGCTCGCTGGTCAGTGTGGTTTACACGTGTATTAGCTCGCCGTGCATTTGACTTCGTAGACCTATGCCCGGCTCGTCCTCTCCTTGGATTTGTAATGAACACTGTACTATACGAAAAATTACCAATTTCAATTCTTTCGATTTTTTTCGTTTTGGGTTCTTCCTAATTTTCTTTCTTCCTACACTACATCCGCATTTCCGAGTATATAAATATTCAGAAGATAGAAAGATAGAAGATAAGAATAAGATGAAAAACACGATTGGTTTTTGTCTAAGAAAAATATAATAGGTGCGTTTCTTGTAAAGGGGCGGAAAAGGCTTGGTCAAAACTAAGTATGCCATAACCTAATCTAGGCTTCAAGTAATGTGTGTGCCGAATCTGAGCTAAATTCGTCCAGCCGTTAAGTTTTGTTGCCTATTTAAAGTAGTCTGATACTTTATACTGTGGCAATTTCCATACAAAATTACCAATTTCGGTTTTTTCGATTTTTCCGCTGTTCCTTCGAGTTTTTTGTAATTTTTTTTTTGCTAAACCACATCTGTATTAAGGCAAAGAATACAAAAAAAGAATTATCAAAATCGGCCGAGCCGTTTCTGAGCCTTAGCAGGACTAACGCACACGCATTTCATTTTTATATATTTATAAGATAATTTAATTAAAAAAGTATTCAAATAAATTTTAAATATTTACGTAGTCGATTTATTCAAATGCGTTATTAGTGCAAAAATGACTCGCTTTTTGGATAAATTAAAAAGTTTTTGGATAAATTTAATATTTTTTTCCCTTAGTGTAGTTTTGTTGGATTTTCATAAAAATTATTGAAACTTTGAAAATCTAGAGCCGAATATGGAAACACACTGTAATTGGCTGTAAGTATGGATGATCTGGGCATGTAGTTCCACAATTCTAATAGCAGCAATAAGCGGATCCTATTAAAATCTTCGAGGAAATCTACGAAAGCTGTATCACAATCCGTACGAGGTGGTTCATAATGCTTCAAGAATCCAGCTCTTTATCTTGAGCTGCCGGAGAAGTAGTTTAATCAATTTGAGGTTAAGTTTAATATTTGTTGGTTTTTTATTGGCTAATAGCTTTGTTTTATTTACAACGCAAGCCAATGCAGTCCGTCACGCACGGCAATCAGCTGTTTTTGACACATCGAGAGTTCATTTTTGTGAGAGAGGTTGAAAATTCACTACCACCTTCTTAATTACACCATGATGCTACTCAGCTCTTTTTAAGTGTTTGCGTCACTCCCGCATTCTACTCTTGATTTTGTAAGCTACAGCAGCGATGTTCAACAGAGCTTTGTCGCTTTGTAGTTTCTCATTGTCCCATTGGTAAAAAAAGCGTTTTAGATTTGCTCAGTTTTACTTATCTTAACCCTAGAACTGTATCGTGGGGTGAAAAAGCACCACAGACTGGCTTAAATCTCGCGCCAGACACAAACGCCTTTCGTTTACGGCCCGAGACCGTAACCATAATTCTGTTTCAACGTCTGAGAGTAGAGGGAGCATGCTTGCGGCATCTGTACCACGTGCTTGCTCAAGCAGTGAACATAAGAAGTGCGTCTGGGGTGCTTTTTCACCCCACGATACAGTTTGTGTATATTTTTCGTCATCTTAAAGTTTTTTTATTTTCGTGTTGTTTAAACTTTTTGGACAAGTAATGAGTGTATAGTGGCCCCACTTCACATATATTTACATATATACGCTCCCTTCAACTTAATTAGTCGCACTTGTTTTAATAACAAAAAATGCTCTGCTCTCAATATTGGTTAAAAAAATAACAACAACAACTACTTGGGAATAAATGCTCATTGAGTGTACTTACCAACAACAATCAAAAATGTGCACTCTCTTTAAAAAAAACGGCACCTGCTAACAAGTATTTAAACAGATATAAAAATATTACAATTCTTACTCGTTCATTAGATTAGACGCAGTACGAAATTAAAGTTTTCAGTGATACAAGTTAACTTTGAATGATGAAATTTTTTTAATCAAGTGTTTTTGAGGCGTAGTACTTAATAGTTTCAAATAAATATGTTTTTTTTTCCAATTTGAACGAAATTCTTATTCATTGTAACGATCTGTGCGGCAAAAATCGTTTTTTCAAATTCTTGCTATTTGCGCACCTTGATTTCTCAAAATAAGTAGCATTTTTGGAAAATTGGCCAAAACCACTATAATACCCCTTAAACATAGTATCTCTCCTTTAGAACCCCGTTGGAATTACTAGATTTAGTCTAAAACTTACTGAGATATCGTAGTTTTAACGAAAAATAAAAATTTTCCTAGTTTTTCACGTTTTTTGCCCTTCTTGGTCAATATTCCCGGACCCTCCAAACTTTTGGCCAAACAATTTAGTTAACGTGATTCTAGGTCAAAAGACGAAAAAAATGAGCCCCCATGGAACCATCAAAGTCACACTGTGTCCGAGATACGGGCCCTTGAAAGTTGGGGTGTTTTTTCACCCCGCGATACAGGAATAGGTAAAAAAAATAGCGATGCAGTTCTAGGGTTAATGACAACATATTCGAATAAAAACTATATTGTGCAAATCTACCTTAAAATACCTATCCATCGATATAAGTATTATGTGAATATGTTGAAGGTGACACAGAAAAAAGGGAACACAAACTCTTTGTTTGCCTATTAATATATAGATTGCTGTTGTGCAAAATTACCCAAGCACTTAGATGAAACTTCTAAATAGAATGAACCATAAATTTTAATTTTTATTAAGGAAAACCTGTATTATTTAATGTAAATAGACATACATTTACAAAGTTTACAACATAGATTTACAAAGTAAAGAAAGTTATGCATTTAGATTGCTTATAAATATATCTAATTTAATGCCAAAAATATGCACTCACGAAGCATTGCACATTGGCTAAATATCTAGGCTATATGATTTTAACTACAAAAACTTAAGGAGATCTATAACAAACCGGGTGTATTTAGAGATAAATTTTGCTCATACCATTTTGATAAGGGTCAAAGTTTTCGGTGGCTTACCTTCATCTATTGGTTAAAATGTTATATACTTAGCTTGGGTGAATCAAACATTTTTTTAAGTTCCATAAGTTTTTAAGTTCCATACAATTTTCTTTACACAAGCCGGCTTAGGTGGTTTTACTATTGCTTTTTTCTCGGTGCACCAACATTAATTTTAATTGTGATGATTACGTATTTATGATTGATTAAGACGATAGAGATATTTTAAATGAGCCACCTTTTACAAAACACGTACAACGATTTAAAAGTTCACTTAAATAATTCTGACGATTTTCCACCCTTCAAAGATTCGGAAATTCTATGCCACATTCCAGGAACTGAGAAATACGTTCAGTAGACCGTCTCGCCTTAAAGGCAAAAAAATGTCGGCGTACACCAGCCAATCTGAAGCATTATTGAAAGAAAGTTTCGAAAAAAACCCCTACGTTCGCACATTGACATATTTCTTCATAACTTAGTTATTTACGTCAGATCTTAAAGAATGATGTGTCTATGCTTTTGTCTTAAGGAGACCTATTTTTTGTCTCTGGAACTCATTGACGTCAGTTGACCTCTTATAATACTGATCCACTGGACCTCAGGTTCTACCATCTTAAGGTAACATTTTGATTTCAGAAGTGGAAAGCCCTTAAAAAAATCATTACACTTTTACTAAAGAAATTTTTCGCTATTTCCACTAAAAATATTTTTATTCGGAATTTACCGTCGAATCTTTCAGAATAATATATCGATATTTAAGTCTCTAAGAGATAGGCCAGTGTTCCCAGATTAGGGTATTTCCCCCTAGATTTATTGTTTTTTTTCGGTTTAGTAGAAAATTTAGGGGTCAAAAATCTTTAGGGGAAAACTTTAGGGGATTTTAATTTTCTGTTGGTGTTTTTCGAGAATTTTTAGTGGTTTCTAAAAGAAGCGGCAACATCAATTATGAACTGTATTTTTTTGCATTTGATGCACCCTTTTGTGTTCTATTTTTAATTTTGTTCTAGCTCTTACAAGGTTTATTTTGTCAAAGTGAGTCAGCTGATTGTTTGTCGAATGAGCGAAATAGCACCAGAATATGTGTGAAATGAGAGGCTGTTTTAAATTCTGACGACGAGAAAGCATATATATAAATTTGTTTTTATTTTTTTTTTGTATTTTTTAATGACTAAAATACCATTAAATTTGTAACCAACAAAAATAAAAAAAAAAAGATACAGTATACCGTGTATACAGTAAAGAAGTGAAACTTCTTCTTTGTATACACTCTTTCTTTTCTAGAATAAGAACGATTTTAGTGTAAAGGCTCGATTATGCAATCGTAAAGCTACGCAACGTAACGTGGCGTAGAGTTCTATCTGAAATAGAACCCATCGCTGCACTAGGGAGAAAACTCAGAGCATAGCTTTATTGAAAGTTTGAGAGCGAGAGTATGATCGTGAGAAAATCAAGTGTTGCATATTCCGCATATTAAGAGAATAATTTCTTAAAAAGGGATTTTTTTATTTTACATAACTACAATGAGCGATTTTTTTGCCAATGGGAGCTTCAGGTGCATTTATAAATTTGTTTTTCAAAAATTTTTTTGGCATATTAATAAGGAGTTTCACAGAACAATGTCACAACAATAAATCTACCTCAACTGTAAACTTGATCTTAACTTTCATTTTTATTTCTGCCTTAAAAACTAAAAATCAAAAATTACCGGTTATTTTGTACTCAAAAACTATGGGACAAATTTTAGTTATTATTTTTGCTTTAAAAAAATTAAGCCTTATAAATACTTTTTTGTTCAAAACTTTAAATGTGAAAAGATAACTAAAACTTTCACACACACATTATACTTAATATTATTAATAGTAAATAGTTCGATATAAAATTATATAACTAAGATATGTATAAAATAGTTATCTATTGAAAGAACTTATTCCAACTTTTCTTGCGCACAGTGTCAAGTTGGCGTCATGGAATTGCACAATTATCGCAACTTGCATTTGCGTAAACTTGCATAAACTTTTATCTTATATTCTTTCAGTTCTTCTTTGCTTGTAAAATACATTTTTAATGAAAAATCTATTCAAACAATATTTAAGGATACAAAGTGCATTAACCCATAATATCTAAGATTCAGAGACATAAAGCTTTATGTTTAGAAGTTTAATTGCTTTTCTTCAACGTTAACTATGTCAATTGCCCGAATTTCTATTAGTTGCATTGAGCAAGGTCGTACTGTAGTTACTTTTTCTCCATACAAACATTTTTGACTCTACACTAATAGTTCGGGTGTAGAATTAAATGCTAAGAAATTTTCGTTTCTATAGCATACTACGCTTTATTCAAGAATGATAGAAAAATAGATTACGCATTGCGCAGGTCCGTTATGTTGTTTACTTTTCATTTTGACATTTCTAGCTACGAACAAAGTATTTTTTACGATCATGACGTCACGCTAGACCAAGTTTGTTTCTTGAATCTTTTGCCATTGTTTCATATTTGTTCACATTTTTAACAAGACTTGACAGAAAGCCATATCGTAAGCTCATATCGTAAGTCTATCGTAACGTAGATGCGCAGATCGTAGAAAATTATTTTTACTATCTGCGCAATCTATTTTTCTATCATTCTTGGGCTTTATTCATAAACATTTTTTCATTCGCTGCTCATGTTTGTAAGGTTTGTGTCTGAACTAAAGAAAATCTCTACAAAAATTAAGAATTCCAATGGATTTGCAATGGCCGCCACATAAAAAAAATGCTGCAAAGGGCGCATATGGAGCATGTCTTTGATATTAAACGAAAAGACAAACAAAAAACATGGTTGCGAAAATGTTTATGAATAGAGTTTTCTTGTTTAAAGTTGCACTGCCTCTAAAATGTGTTTATGAATAAGGCTGTTATATTTTCCCGCTAGGAGCGCTGTTTATTTTCCCGCTGCGCATCTACAGCAAAAGTAGTTTGATTAATTGATATGTAGACAACATTTATATATGAAGACCTTAGCCTAGCATATAGCACGTTTGCTTTATAAAACTGAAATTGCAGGTTCGATACTCAGCGCTGACAAAGAAATTTTTTTCAGTCTTTTATACAATGTATATCTCTCTCATTCTATCTACTGTACAACATATCTTTCTTCTCTATCGTGTAACGAAATGAAGTAAATTGACCTTGAAATTTCACTCCTCAATATTCTCATTCAAATTTCGAAGCGCCGCCTAAGAAGTTTCACTTCAAAAACAAAGAAAAAATGTTAAAAAACAAAAATTAGAAAATACGTGGAAGTATGTTTCTAAATTTATTAAGCAGTTTTTATTTTACTAAAATTTAGTAGAAAAAATCTAAACAGTTCAACCTAATTACAATCGAAGAATTATACTTTCATAAAATATAGTATATCTGCCTTATGATTCTTAAAAAATTGGCTGCGCAAAGTTGCGTATAAGATAAAACACTTCATTTAAAAAAACGCTTAAAAAACAAATTTTCCTCAAAACGCACTAATTTTCAAGACAAATTCTGTTATTGAACTAAAAGATGTTTGTGAAAGATGTGTTTGTGTTAATTAACAAAGGTACTTAAAATTAGTAAGATATATTTTTGTTTTCTCTCGCGTATTGCCATGTTTCCGTCTGTCTGATTGTCCGTCTGCTATGGCGGTTATAACTCTTATATTGAAGCGATCTTAATGAAATTCAAAATATGTAATTTCTTTATTACTTGAGTTTGTGTTTTTAAGTTCCTTAATGAATTACTATCTACAAGAAAAACTAATGTGATTTTTTTTAGTCCAAAAATTTATTTTGATATTGTATTTATTTACATCAATTAAACAAAGTATTTAATAAATTAACTCAAAAAATTTTAGGGGTATTTTTTTTATTTTTAGGGGAAAATTCAGCAAATTTTTTCAGATTTAGGGGAAAGAAGCTCAACCTATCTGGCAACACTGAGATAGGCTTGTGCTAAACAGTTCCCGGGCCGGAACGAACATGGAACGTTTATTTTGTACAGCGGAACTAGTTCGCGGAAACATGTAGTTTCTTTGAGCTATAGAAGGGAAAACATATTTGGGTAATAAATTTACAAGATATGAACAGGGTTCGTATATATAACAGGAGGGCTTTAAGAGAGGGCCGGAGAGGGTTTATATGTAAGATCGACCCCTATTACTTTTACAAAAGGGACATTTTTCCCTTCGGGACCTATTCCCTCCGACCACTCCTTAGGAGGGCGCCCATACAAATTTTATGATTTTTTGTATATTTATTCCCTACACCTGAACAGGGGGACCTTAAAGGGTGGGCTGGAGAGGGTTAATATGTATAACTGACCCCCATTACTTTTGCGAAAGAAAAATTTTCCCCTGGGAACATATTCCCTCCGACCACTCCTTAAGAGGGCTCCCATACAAAGCCGCAATAGGGGTATATTAACTTTGTCACTCCGTTTGTAACGCCCATAGGTATAAAGGCGTGGGTATAAAAAAGTATCACCACACAAGTCGATTTAGCCATGTCCGTCTGTCTGTCCGTTAAATTTTCTTTCTATCATTTACGTGACTTAATTATATGAGCACAAGTATATGCACAATTTTTAAACATGTATGGAAATAAAAAGTTTAAGAGTTGATCCAACATCCAGATGATCCAATTTTGTAAGGATCTAGTCCAGTGTTAAACAGCTTTGCCCCAAAAATACATTCTCATTTTGCTTTAAGCTTTGCGAGCTTTTAAGCTTTCACTGAAAGAAAATTGCATGTTATTTTGCAAAAAGACAAGCAAGTTGACTTGCTATTGCACACATTTTATATTTCAAGTTTTTTTATGGAATTCACAAAGGTTGATAAGGTAAAAGCGAAATTAAGGTAAAACCAATCCTAGAAAATCTAATAATAATAATAGAGAAATTTAATAATTAATTTAATATTTTAAAATAAATTTAATGAGATAAATGCAGTCTTCTGATACGAGCAGCATAGATCAGTGTTAAACAGCTTTGCCCCGAAATACAATCACAAAAGTAAAAGCACGAATATATCTCACATACAGCACGATGAAAGTTGGAAATTCTCCGTCGAGCAGTCATTATCTACGCTGCTCGTCTGCCTATGCGCTCAGTTTTATCAGATCGTCTTCTTACACTGCATAAAATTTAATTTTATTTAATTTATGTAAAATTTTATTTTCACTAATTAACACATAATTTTTAATTACGTAATTTAATTTCTCAATACTTTACTTTATTTAACACATATGCTTGTCTTTGTAATAATTTTCTTTTGTTTATTCATCCATCATTTTTAATTGAAATAAGTAATTAAAAGATATCAGAAGACTACATTTATCTCATTAAATTTATACTTGCCTTTACCTAGTCGTTTCCATTCTCTTCATTTATTTTTTCTTAGCCCGTACTTTTTTTATATACGTTTTCTTACTTTTATCAATTTCTCTTTTCTTAGCTATTATTATTATCAGATTTTCTAGGATTGGCTTTACCTTAATTTCGCTTTTACCTTATCAACCTTTGTGAATTCCATAAATAAACTTGAAATATAAAATGTGTGCAATAGCAAGTAGACTTCCTTGTCTTTTTGCAAAATAACATGCAATTTTCTTTCAGTGAAAGCTTAAAAGCTCGCTAGTGTTAAAGCAAAATGAGAATGTATTTGTGGGGCAAAGCTGTTTAACACTGATCTAGTCGATCTTTATTTGTGCGCCTGATCAATTTATGTTTAACAAATAATGAAATCTAAAAAATTGTTTATGAAATAATCATTTATTTGAAGATATCTAACAATATTACAATTTTTTTTTTACATTCGAATAAGAATGGTTCATAATAATGATAAATTTCACAAATTGCTAGTTTTGTTGAAAACGTTCTTTTGAATTGGGCTGCAATCAGGATTGTATTCGTTATAGTCGTTGGGTTGAAGAAGTGCTCATTTTTTCCCCTTTAGTACATTAATGCTGGACTTGTTGTTATTAACATTTACTACAGCACCACTGAAAAATAAAGAAAAAAAAAATATTTAATTATTAAATGCTATTATAATTAGAAACCTTTTGAATTGTATCAATCGCATCTCTAACTGTATTTCGAAAAGAGCACTCTCGTTCGTGAAAGAAACGAGCAAAAATATTTTTTGATATGATAAAAATGTGTTGCTTATTGTGTCTTACACGAACTACATTTCGGAAAACATAAAGATGCGGTAAGTCTTCAATTTCCGACCAACTATACAAATGAAAAGCGGTTAATTTAGAGTGAAAAAGGCTAGAGGCTGAAAACACGACCTAAATTAAGGAAAAGCAAAAACGATCGTATCATCTGTATCATCGCATCACAAACAAAAACAACACAAACAGCTCCCGATGTCAACAGAGGACGTCCTTGAAAATTCAGTAGCCAAAATTCATTTTTCGCATATCACTTAAAAATTAAGAAAATTAAAAATTTTTAGGTTCCTAGGTGAATGGAGAACATATTGAACGGCGTGAAAATTGAAAGGTCCATTCCCAATTTTTTGTAGATTCTAATTTTTTACACATTTTAACTTTCGTGTAGTGTAACTTTTGAACGTGGATTGACAAGAAAAGAATGTAACGATGAAATTAGTTCGACTTTTGGTGATGAAGTCGCGACTTTAAAACGCTGGTTCAATGAGTTCGAACGCGGTCGTCGTTGTCTTCAAGACGAATTAGGCTATGGTCTTGCAAGAACGGTTGTTGTGACAGAAAATATCGTGAAGCGTTAGAAGTAGACCGGCAAGTGACATACCGTCAGATGGAGCCCTTCTTGGGAATTAAAGGGACTAAAATACATACCATTTTACATGAGCATTTAGACGTAAGAAAGATTTGTTCCCGTTGGATACCCCATAATTTGATGGTTACTCAAAAAAATACTCGTGTCGATTGGTCCAAGCAAATACTGACAAAATACAGCGGGGATGGTTCGAAGCACGTCTACGACATCACCACAGACGACGAATCATGGATCTACACTTATGAGCTCGAAACAAAGCAGCAATCCACTGTTTGGGTCTTTCAAAGTGAGCAAACCCCGTCAAAAGACCGTGGATGGTTGTCAGTTTTTTTTAGAAAAGCCGATCATGTCACAACTGTACCACTTGAATGGTATACAACCATTTGTTTTTTGGAAGTCTTCGGAGAATTCAGGAAAATCAACCACCGAAGAAAGAATATCCTCCATCACGGTAACGCGAGTGAAAAAATCGCAGAAATTATATCTATAGCCAACATAAAGATTCATGTCTTCTCTTTCGGTTGCAAAAAATTGAATTAAAAAATATTTATTCGTTTAGAACATATTAGATTTTGACCCCAGAGTGCAAAAAAACAAACGCCTCTTCGTCCACTGTGAGACCCAAATGAACTTTTTAAATTAGATTTCGTTGATCGAGTATAATTCAAGTCTAAGTGTACTTTCAACAATGGCGGTGAACTTTCAATGGAAATGTGGTGGCCTTGGCTCTGGTACACGCACTGTTTATCGTGGCTTAAACAGTGAATGGACCACTCGATGCCAATTCGAGACAAGGTTCGAACCCTAATTGAAACAGACAATTTTTTCAATTGAAAATTTTCTGATCGGTCACCTCTCTCTGCAGACAATGACAAACCTCAGAGAGTTAATAATGCCATGTAAAAGTAAATCTTGAGAACATGCACATTAGTCGTTCGGAGTCGGTCCAGTTCTCGGTAATTTTTGTACAAAAAATTTAATGACATGCACAACACAATTTGGTACTAAAAAACTCGGTTAAAGTCCTTTCAAGCGCTGAAATGGCCAATTCGTTTTATTTCTTTTTTTTTTTAAATTTGTTCAAGTTACACGGGTTGTACTGTTCAGGCTAAGAGCAGGGATGCACAGCGTCTAACCCTATCCACACTTTTCACTCTTTACAACTATTTCAATATGTTAATGTTTGTTGTAATTTGCCGAATTGAGTTTGCAACTTCACTCTTGCTTCTTACTACTTTGTTGTTGCATGGATGCTCCATCGATCGTTACCATAGCACTCTTCAACTAACTTTTATGGGCATCGCTGCTATAGAGAACTTAATATAGAACATTTGCTGTTCATCTTAGCAAGATATTCACGTCACTTTGTGTTCACCCTACTCAGACAACACTGTATTATTAAATGAAAAAACTTTGAACTTAATTTAATAATGAACAAAATAAAAAATTATGTTTCCCTTTGTCCGGAATCGAGTCTCGTATAAATTGCACACTTAATTCTTTAGTCAGAATGTTAAGTACTTCAGAATTTCGTTGAAGAAACAGTTAAGAAACACTGGTAAGTCGAAATGTCCTGCAAATGCCCCTTGTTCAACTGTTGTTAGGCCTTATTTAAAACTTATTTATTTTTTCTCAGGTTGAATGTCTAAATATATTCGATTGCAAGGACTTACCTGATAGGAGCTACTCCATCGAAAATGAGCGCCATTGTAACTAACAAAAAGATAAGACTGAACTTCATGATTTTTTTTTTAATAAAAATTTGCTTATTAGTCTCAAACAAATACTTATGTTCTGTTCTGAAAAACTTGTGAAATCGCCTTTTATAGGCGTCAAAAAATTGTGAAAATTGTTGTTTGTATCTTTTTTCTAGAATTTATTACCTATTATTTGAAAAAAACAACATATTTTTATAATTTTATTAGTATTATGTACATAAATGTGTTGGCAAGAAATAGAATTGGCGTTAACAAATAAAAAAATTTTATTCGGTATAAAAATTAAATTCAAATAAAACCAATTGAGTCAACACTCAAAAAAAAAAAACAAAAAATAATTTGAATGTGTGTGTATATAAAATTCTTAAGAAGTGTTTGGTATTGCTCCATTGTTCTAATATTTTGTACTTCTATTTGTACACTATGTAAGAAAAAAAAAATATTAAATTTATCCAAAAACTTTTTTAATTTATCCAAAAAGCGAGTCATTTTTGCACCAATAACACATTTGCATAAATCGACTAGGTAAATATTTAAAATTTATTTAAATACTTTTTTAATTAAATAAAATATTAAAATATTTAAACAGCATTCATAAGAAATAAATCTTTCAAAAACTTGCTAAAAAAAATAAAACTATCGCATTTAAAGAACATTTATGTAAAAATATTGAAATTAAAGTGGCGTCCGTGGCGTAGTTGGTTAAAGTGCGTGGCCTCTATGTCAACGAACCTGGAGACCCGGGTTCGAACCCCAGCAGCGACAGAAAATTATTTTCAATTAAAATAATTTTTCTGTACGGCCGCCACCTCTCTGCAGACAATGGCAAACCTCAGAGAGTAATCAAAATGCCATGTAA
Source organism: Pherbina coryleti (assembly GCA_943735915.1). Taxonomy (NCBI): domain Eukaryota; kingdom Metazoa; phylum Arthropoda; class Insecta; order Diptera; family Sciomyzidae; genus Pherbina; species Pherbina coryleti. The sequence continues at coordinate 178,984,129 of OX030948.1, forward strand.
AGCTTCTTGAGAATAAGAACATTCCGTTCATCGCCGTTCGGAGTCGGCGTTAAACCTGTAGGTCCATTTCTCGGTCAATTGTGTACAAACTTAATAACACGCACAACACAATTGATCATAAGAAGCTAGGTTAAAGTCATTTCAAGGGATATAAAATAAAAATAAAAATTGAAATTAAAAAATAATATATTGAAATATTTCTCTCGAGCTGCGTCACTCAAATACCATTTGCTTGTATATTTTATTTTTTTTTTTACTTTTTTCGTTCTCTTATTTATATCTACTATTTTTGACAGTTGGTGCAATATTATGGCAAGACATTCGTGAGAAAATGTTCGGCTGTTACTCTAACCTTACATAATTGTATCATCATGCGATCACCTATCGCACCCACAAAGAATCTTGGACAAACATCCAGGCTATATAATATTCATAACAAAAAGCAAATGAGAACTATAAGCAACCGAAAGCAAGAATCTTAATTCTAAAAACTTCATTGATAACTGCAGGAAAAGAGTGCCATGTTGTTGCTTCTTGTCGGCTATTTCAGCTGTTATAGGCATGTAGGTGTGTGATATAAATAAAATTTAAGTAAATACGGACAAAAAAGAGTTGTAAGGAAAATATTTGATTTCGCAAACAAAAATCGCCCAACCAAAAAAAAAAAAAAAAAAAAAAATTAAAAATCACCCAATTTTTTCCATACGAATTTAAGTTGGATTTTTAACTTTGTTAAAATTAATTTTTAATTTAATTCAGAGACTTTTAGTAGAATTTAATGACAAATATTTTTGTGGATCATTTTAACCACGTTATATCCTTATTTTATGGGTCTTTTTTGTTTTTTATCACAAAAGTGTCAAAAAAGACCCATAAATTGAGAGGTTGGGTGTTAAAATGTTTGACAGAAATATTTCTCGTAGTATTTTACATTAATCCGCAGGACACATCCTATACCCGAAATGTGAGGATAACATGATTTTCTATGCCGATTCACTATAAGAATGTTCAAAAAGGTGGAAACTTAAATCCCCCCTAAAATAAGACTCATACACGCAAAGAAAAAAAAAACGTTTATCGCCAGTTTGCCGCAAACGAACTTCGTTTGTCGTTCTTGAAATCGTTATTTGCAAACGTTTCAACAGTTGTCATAATAACAGTTCAGTTGCGAGAAACGCGTCATATAGTTGCAGGAAATTAATTTTGTTTGTCATAACCGCGAGTGATTTTTAAATTGCAGCAATTGAAAACTTCGTTTTTCCCCACTGAAAATGTTTGTGTATTTTTCCCTTCGTTGTATAAACATAACGCTTATAGTTTACAGTTACTTTTTGGACAAATTGTTACTATATAAGGAAGTTGGTAGTTTGCTTAATACGCGGACGTAGATAGCAACGCAGGTTCCATCGATAAGAAGACAGGCGGACATAAAGAGAAAGATTATTAATATAATAAATAACAATTACCGAAATAGGTTGCGGTATATATATACCGCATACGTATACGGTATATATATACGCAATATATATTTATATAAGATATATTTTTAAGTTGTGACAACTGAATATTCGTTTGCGGCAAATACAGCTCGCAAACGAAGTATAGTTGGTGAATTTTTCAGTTGTGGTAAACGAAAAATTTCTTTGCGTGTACGTATACTTTCAAAACGCCGATACACGTATATTTGTTTTTTGTTCGCTCTATTAGAATACGTTGTCAGAACTTTGTTTTTGTTTTGTTGAATAGTGTAATGAAAGTTTTTATATGTATTGTTCCTAAAAAAAAAACAAATCTTGAAGAATAAGATTGTCAAATTCTTTTTTATAATAAAAAAAAACTTCTGACATTTTTTTATTATTTTCTTGTTTTGTTTTTTGGATCGCACGCGCAACCCGTTGCACCACCCCCACCCCACCACCATAATTTTACTTTTTGAAATTTTTTGATTACCAAAGATACTTGTTGTTTTGAAAAAGAATTAGTATTTTTTGTTAAGATGACACAGATGTTTTTAAGTAAAAGTTAAAGCGATTTTAGGAACAGCGTAGTTACTTTATTAAATTTATTTTTAAGAAGAAAAAATAAAAAAAGAAACGGAAATAAGAAAAGAATACAATGCAAAAAAATGTGAATAATAATGTTACAAAAAGAAATTGTCAAAAAATGTTCTGACTGACATATGATGTATGTTGCCACATTCCTTGAAAAAAAAATAAAATATAAATCGCGAAGTTCATAAGCACTTCGTAAATTTTACGGTGAACATAATCGGCCTAGTGAGCAAGCAATTCGTGCAGTTATTGATCGTTTTCGAACTAATTTTAGTCTTCTCGGTTCAAAACCATCAACCAATTTATTGTAAAATCAATATGGTAACAACTTTATTTCCAGATGCTGTTAACTGGCCCCCTCGTTCGTGCGACTTAACACCTCTCAATTACTTTTTATGGGGCTATGTTAAGTCATTGGCTTATGCCGACAAACTAGCAACTCTTGAAGCATTGGGTGCCAATATTCAATTCAAGCCACCATTGACGCCATACGGCCAGATTTATTGGAAAAAGTAGTGAAAAATTGGACTGATCGAATGGACTATGTAACTCGTAGTCGCGGCGAACATATGCCGGAAATCATATGTAAAAAATAAATGCCATGAAATTATCTACCAGATTATAAAAATAAAAATTCATTCCCACAATACTTCTGTCTTCTAAATACTTCTAAAGTTCTCAAGCTCTTGAAAAAACACCCTTTATATAAAAAAAGATTAATTTACCATAATTTTTCTCAGCTATTTTAATTTTTTTTTTATTTTGTGTGTGTTTTCAATACTAGCACACGTATAAAATTGGCATGGAAAATATACATAAATGGTGATATTCTCTTAACTAAACCCAATTCTTTAAAAAGCTGAAACCATGTAGTTTCTCATCATTATAAAATTTAAATTTGAAAATATCAATATAACTCAGAAACGAATTGAGAAGTTGACATGATTCTTCGTAATAAAGTTGTGCTGGAGCTACACTAAGCAGTAGTCGACCGTTACAACTAGATGATAAACCCGGTCTTACTCGGACAAAAAAATGTAAAATTTTTATATTTATATGATAAGTTTTTTTTTTTTTGTTTATTTTTATTCATTTTGTATTTTTATAATTTTTCTTGCATAAAAAGTTATGGTGTAGTTAAAGAATCATGACAACTTCTCAATTCGTTTCTGAGTTATACTCTCAAATACCCCTTTAAAAACAGCAACACACGGACGTTTTCTCTTTATCAATAGTTTATCTTCATCAATTTATAAAAATACTAATTGAATTACACAATGTCACTTCGAAAAAAGTGATAGTCAGCCGTTTGTTCCTCTTACTCATTTATAATAAATAAATTATAAAAAAATGTGTAGAAATGTTGCATGTCGCGAAACATATATAACAAATATGCACACGTTGATATATACTATACATCAAGTCGGATTGAGTTTCATTGAAAGTATAGAGATAGAGCGGAAAAACTCCATATAAAATAAAAAAAAAAATCCTGAACATGCTGAAGGTGGTCAGTGAATCCCCATTTAATCAAAACTAATTTCGACATAGAATTTTCTTCGATCCAATTGGCATTTGGTGTGGTGAATTCACTTGTTTTTTTGTTTTATGCGCAGCAAAGTGTGCATGTATATGTATTTTGTTGTGTTGTGCTTGTTGCGAACAATGAGAGTAGAGTAACATGTAGTTTATTGAAGCTCTCGCAGCACAAAAGCATAAAAAGCTAACGATCAAGCAATGCATGGCATTGCGGATGATTTTTTTAAAAACTTTACACTGTAATTAAAGATACTTATTATTGAAATTTCGTAAAGAAAATACCCAATGATCCTTTTGTAGCACAAATGCGACATTTTAAAACTTATTTCATAAAAATCGGAACAGTAGTTTTGGCGTTTAGCGGCAACAAAAAAATTGAACTTTAATTATATATATAGATATAGATATAGATATATATATATAGATATAGATAGATATAGATATAGATATAGATATAGATATAGATATAGATATAGATATAGATATAGATATAGATATAGATATAGATATAGATATAGATATAGATATAGATATAGACATAGATGTAGATATAGATATAGGTATAGATATAGATATAGATATAGATATAGATATAGATATAGATATAGATATAGATATAGATATAGATATAGATATAGATATAGATATAGATATAGATATAGATATAGATATAGATATAGATATAGATATAGATATAGATATAGATATAGATATAGATATAGATATAGATATAGATATAGATATAGATATAGATATAGATAAAGATATAGATATAGATATAGATATAGATATAGATATATATATAGATATAGATATAGATATAGATATAGATATAGATATAGATATAGATATAGATATAGATATAGATATAGATATAGATATAGATATAGATATAGATATAGATATAGATATAGATATAGATATAGATATAGATATAGATATAGATATAGATATAGATATAGATATAGATATAGATATAGATATAGATATAGATATAGATATAGATATAGATATAGATATAGATATAGATATAGATATAGATATAGATATAGATATAGATATAGATATAGATATAGATATAGATATAGATATAGATATAGATATAGGTATAGATATAGATATAGATATAGATAAAGATATAGATATAGATATAGATATAGATATAGATATAGATATAGATATAGATATAGATATAGATATAGATATAGATATAGATATAGATATAGATATAGATATAGATATAGATATAGATATAGATATAGATATAGATATAGATATAGATATAGATATAGATATAGATATAGATATAGATATAGATATAGATATAGATATAGATATAGATATAGATATAGATATAGATATAGATATAGATATAGATATAGATATAGATATAGATATAGATATAGATATAGATATAGATATAATATAGATATAGGAATAGATATGAGAAATTTTCAATATAAAAGTAAGAAATCCTTTGTAGGCATTTTTTTAAAAATTCGTTAAAATAGCAATCGTTGGAATCCCAAGTTAAAATTTTGTGTAAGCCTTTAGAAATTATATATTATAACGACACTATGTTGAAACAGTGAAAAATTTACTGCGATCACCATGAAAAATGTGATACAAAAATGTGAATCATATGATAAAAATATGATGCAATAAATCATTTAATTACTCAATGCCTTCGTGGCAAACCAAACCGTGTTGAAACTGCAACCAATGCAAATTAGTGCAGTCCAAGGTATATTCAACAAGGTAGTGTTAGTTGTTGAAATTTTCTCTTGTGGCGGGTACAGCACCTGTCAAAAACGGCTGTTTACGAATAAAAGCAAACAGTCTTCTATTCGCTGCTTTTTTTCTTTTTTATATTCTTCTTGTGTTTGACAGCTGCTGTACCCACCTCTCCGACACGAGACTACCTTGTTAAATATGCCTTGGTGCAGACTTTTAGTTATATTCCGTTATAAAAGGGTTGTTTTGAAGTAAATTAATTAGATGTCAGAATTGCTAAAATTCTAGAAAGTGAGCAAATAATTTGTTTCTTACAATTCTTTTTGTTTGAGTAAATTCTTAATTGTTTGGAATTCTGAAATTTTTTAAGTCTACCTTAACTTCATAATTATAATAGCAAAAAACCAATCAAACTACCAAGTTATATTAATACAATCCATTGAAATAAGTGGCAAAGCTTGTATGAGAGTCTGCTTTGCGCAAATCAGCCCGAACAGAATCAAAGCGATTAGCGATCGGCGGTCCTCTCTTGTCGCAAATCGCCTAGAACACGTCCAGAATGAAAGCGATTAGCGATTGGCGATCTATTTAGACTGAATTGTCAGAATGTTTTGGTTTGTGTATGCATAATTGATGAATAAAATAGAAACACAGACAAAAAATTTCAGAAGATAATAAAACTTAAGAAAACAGCACTGAACATACCCCATCATTAGGAAAAATACGGCAACACTTATCATGTTTGACACCACTCAAAGAGAGGATTGCCAGGTCGCCGTAGAAAAAAATAGAATAGATTCTAATCTGGCGAATGTTCGTCGCGATCGAAGACCAGAGATTTGATTTCGGACGTGTTCATTAGGGTGATTAAAAAAAAAATATTTTTTCGATAACCAACTCAATAGACCATCATTAATAAAAACATATTAAAATTTTGGATTCTAGACCAAAATTTCTGTTTTTTTAAATGATAATTTCATAGAGCGTTCGCTTACTCGCTCACTGATCGACCCATAGCTTAAACTATTTGAAAACCCACAGCCTAAAATTACTAAAAAAATTAAATTTAACAAATATATTACTTTAATTATGGGCATAGATTCGTACTCAAAAGAATTTGAAAGTTTAAATAATTTTGAAAATAATATCTTTAAAGGGTTAAAATTTGATAAAAAGGGTTAAAAATGGGTAACTGGCTACTTGGAGTTGTACCTGATATGTCAGAGTTCTGTACACGGATTTTGATAACCTTCATTAATGATTAAAAAGAGTTTTCTCTAATCGGGACCAATATTAGAACTTTGTCGCAGAACGACTATTTGAACTTTTGCGAATAGATGTTGTGTCGTTCCTTGAAGAAAGTGTTTCAGAATGGAACAGCAACGAGAATTTTAAGAAGTGTAAGGAACTTTGCAGCAAACTGAAGGTAGTGAATGATGTCGCCGAACGAGGGTTTCTTTAATTCAAGAATACAATTCATTGCATACTTAAAATGAAGAGGAAAAACAGGACCTTCTCTTGGGTGTGCATAAGCACCGAAAAATTATTGAAAATGCTAATAAGCAAACAGTACTGCAAAGAATAAAACATTAATTTAATTAAAATATATATACAAACTCTACAGCTACAATTGATATATCATTAAAAAGGTCCTGAGCTGTAGGTACGCCAAAAATTATTAGATTTTTCATAAGTGGTCCCGATTAGAAAAACTCTCTTTAATCATTAATGAAGCTGTGGGTCGATCAGTGAACGAGTCAGACAGTAAGAAGTGAACGCTCTATGAAATTATTATATACGAATCTTTAAAATCGGTAAATTTCATCGGAAATATATGGTCACAAGGAGTTTTTTACTCAGAATTTCATGTAGAATTCAAAACTGGATATAACTAGCATGGAAAAAATTACTCCTATCTAATATGCACATCCAAGCATACGGGTATGAGTTGAAAAAAGGCAAAAAGACTTGAGACACAAACTCACTCTAATGCGAATTGTAGGAACCTGTACCCGATTTTCGGGGGTTTATTACCAGTGGCGGATCTAGGATTCGCCCAAGGAAGGGGAGGGGTCTGAAACTACAGTTTTGTAGCCCGAGGGGGGAGCTGAAATGGCTTTTAGGGCGTTTTTTCCTCATACAAAAAAATTCTACAAGGGGGGGAGATGGGGGGCTATAGCCCTTTCAGCCCGTATGTAGACCCGCCACTGCTTATCACTAGTAATTTTGACAAAAAAGGCAGAATAAAATTTATTTTAGTTGTCTTAACGTGTTTTTTGTTAAAAGTTCCCCACAGCATTAGTTCCCCATAGCTGTACTATCCAAGTTAATTCGACGTCTACAAAAAATTGTTAAAGAATGGAATGACTGGTTGTCGAGGAATGGGTTTTCATTAAAAAAATATTTTTTTCCCATGCGAAACATAGTTACAAGCGATTCTTTTTTTTAACCCTCAAGAACCTAAAAAAAATGTTGGTCTAGAATCCAAAATTTTGACATGTTTTTATTAATGATGGTCTATTGCACGTATGCCATGTAAGTTTCATAATTATATGTTTAAAATGAGACAGATTTAAATATTTCAACTTTAAGGCTTTTTCCCCACGATTTTCTTCAACAAAAACAGTAAACCGCTGGTAGCACTATCTAAAATTAGAAAAAATTTTTCCCTTGGGGACCTATTCCCTCAGACCACTTCTTAGGGGGTCTACCATAGAAATTTTATAATTTTTGTATACTTATTTCCTACACTTGAACAGGAGGGCTTTAAGACAGGGCTGGAGAGGGTTAATATGTATCATAAAACTATGTGATATGTAGAATTTTGTATCAAAAACATAAATATATGAGGAAAATAAATACATTACAGAAACATGATCTGTGTACTTTTTGTTGCTCTCAAAAGTTTGAAATATACTTTAAAATATTGTACATAAGAAATCTGATACTTAGCAGCAGTCAGTCTTTGTCTTTGTGTTTAAGGTTGATGTTTTCAATATACATATTAAAGACATGCTAAATATGCTTCGAATTTTTATGGCAATATTTTTTTTCAAAAAATTCGTTTTGTCGGCGAATTGATTCATCGGTTTTACTCCCCATCGCGGCTAAAGAAGTTTCACTTCAAAAATCCATGTACTGTCCCCACTTAAGGTTAGAACTTAGGTTTTCATCGAAAATGTTGGTCATAAATAATAAAAAATAACTAAGAGCTCTTTCATTTGTAAGAGATACAATAAAGTTAATTGGTAGAGGATAGCCAAGGTTGAAATTTTTGCCTTCGTGTCTCTTTAGACTTCAAAATTTTCTAGGTAAATTTTAAAGAATTTGAAATCAATCGCGTCTTGAGAGCATGGAAACCCATGAAGAATTTCTTCAAATTTGAGCTGAGCTAATATAACAGCAAAAACCCAACTAATAACTTATGGTTTGAAGAAACGAATTGTCTAGACAAACTCTTCAAACAATTTCTATTTCAACAAAATTCAAAGACAAATATTTGCACAAGAAATAAATTTGTTTCATTTGAATTGACGTGTGAGTTATATATGACTATTTAGACTGTACAAGCATCGTTCCATTTTATTAGAAACAGCGTTTCAATGCGAACGCACATACACACAGATCATATCATTCAAATACGCTTTAAAATATAGAAAATACACCAAACAACAAGCTGTCGGGGAAAACACACATACTTGCAAATAATGTAAAAAATTTGTATATAAATACTTCCAAAATACTCAAGATTTAAGCATAACAACATAAGAACTATTAAGAAACAGGTCGGTAGTTCCAGTTTGGAACAGAAGTTCAACATGCATAAAAGTTTATTCAGCCTTTGTGCACTTTTGGCAATTTTGCTGATGCACGTCTGCGATCAAGTAATAGCTGTATCACCACCAAAGCCACCAGAGCCGCCAGTAGAGCCAAATGAGCCACAGCCGTCAGGAGTAATAAGCCAGCACGTCAGTCTACCACAAATACTGCCACTACCTGTAGAGCCGGTGGGTCCAATATTTAATCCAGTACCAATTGAAACAACAGAATCAAGCCTTCCTCTACAAACTATTCCCGCTTCAAGCGAAAAACCCAGCGTTAAGCCCAGCAAAATACCGAAAAGACCTAAAAAACCTAAGAAACCTAAGAAACCTAAGAAACCTAAGAAACCTAAGAAACCTAAGAAACCTAGGAAACCTAATGGGAAACCCAGCGGAACTAATAAGCCTACAAAACCTATGAAACCTAAGACTACTGAAAACCCTTAGAAACCCAAGTGAAAAGCAGCAGAAACTTGCTTCGAAATATCTAAATAATCCAATAATTTTCTAAAAAAAATTGTTATTCTTAGTACCAAAAACCACAAATAAAAATTAATTTCTATTAAAAATATTGGGTTTTATTTAATACTAGCTGACCCGGCAAAGGTCGTTTTTACCAGACTGAATATTCAATGTATATATATATTTTTTTTAATAGATGCTGGAAATAGGGCTGTATACTAACTGAGTTAACTGAAAAGAACAAAGGCTTCCTTAAAAAGACAGAAAATTAAATTAATTTGATTACTTTTTTAATTTTTTTTTTCAAATGTTTTTACCCCCACGTTTAAAAAACGTAAAAGGGATATATTTTTATGTCACTCCGTTTGTAACGTCCATAAGTAGGCGTGGTAAGTGTGGAAAAGTATATATATTATTGATCAACATCACTACCCGAGTCGATTTAGCCATCTATCCACAAGGTGACTTTATCAAAACGGTGAAATTTTGCATATGAACTTTGATATATAACATGTACTCTGAGTATGAAATATTATCAAATCAAGTAAAAAATTCGCCTTCCTCCCATACAAAGTGACTTTATCAAAATATTTAAATCTCTTTAAATTCTACAAAAATTAATAAATGGACTTGAAATTTTGCAAATAAGCTTTCATATTTAATATGCAATCTGAGTATATAATTCTACAGAACCGAGTGAAAACCACGCCTACCTTCCATACAAAGTGGCAAAAAATAAAAGCGAATATTTTCTGTTAAAACTATGACGAAAATGTTTTTTTAGATAAACATTTTATTGATTGCTTAAGACTTTGAATATACTTTGGTTCGGCCGTGGGGGTATTTTAACGGTGGGGTGTAATAGCGCCTTGTGAAATTACACCTTAAAGGCCTTATTTCACTTTGAGTTGAGAAATAAGGCCTTTATTTCAAAAAAGGCTTTATTGCACTTTCAATTGTGAAATAAGGCCTTAAAGGTGTATTTGCACTTTGAATTTTTTTTTTAATGAAGCAATAATATTCTTTTTCTTTTTATATTTTATTGAAAAATTACAAAAAATTTAATATTAACAAAAATTAACATTAACATTTAATAATTTTCCCTTTTACAAGATGTTTAGTCCTTTATGTCAACATTTTGTAAAAGGGAAAATTAGTAAATTTTCACTATAGTTTTCTCTATAGTGAAAAACTATTAATTTATGTACCTTTTTAATCCACTGCCTCTCGAAATATGCTATGAATGGTTCAAAAATACTATTAAAATTATTACTCATAGCCTGATTTTTCAGATTTCAGAATTCTCTGACTACTCAGAGAATTAAGATGACGATAATGACACATTATAGTAAGCGAAATGCTGTTATCAACAACAACAAAAACAATAAATTGAACAGTGTAACAAGAGAATAATAAAGAGAAGAAAAAAGGCTTTATTGCACAATTGGGTAAATTTTAATAAAGTCCTTATTTCACTTTGAGTTGAGAAATAAGGCCTTTATTTCAAAAAAGGCTTTATTACACTTTCAATTGTGAAATAAGGCCTTTAAGGTGTAATTTCACAAGGCGCTATTGCACCCCACCTATTTTAACTTCGGCCAGGTCAAAGATTATTTCTTACTAGTTTTATATAAACTTTATACGAACACTTCTCATGGTCCAAAGAATATGCATATAAATTTTCGTCTTCATCGTTGCAGTAGTTCTTGAGTTGTGCGGTTATACCTCCCGAACAAACTGATGTTATCATAACCTCAAAGTTTTCTGTATTGTGTTTGTGTAATCTGCGGGTATGTGCGCTAGGGTGTGCCAAATGAACATTTTTTTCGAATGTCATAGTTGCTCAACCTTTGTTTGAAAGTATTTTTGAGATTTTTTCAGATTTTTTGGAAGAGGTTTAGAGGTCGCGCTAATCGGATTTTCCCTTAAAATCAGGGTTTTCAGAGATTTTTTGAATTTCAAGCATAAGTTGGTCAATAAAAGACATTTTTCAAGTCTTTGAGTCATCATTTCGAAAGACAAACATCCAAACTTTACTTTAATGTACATAAATCAGAAGTGTTGCAAATTTTTTGGACATTTTGGTGTGCTTTATTTTGTTTTTTCCTGAAATTTTTGTAAATTTTTTAAATAACACTTCATAACTTTTAAAAATTTCATCAAAATGAAAAATTCAATGATACACATTTAATTTTGGTAAAATTTTAATTTCCGAATTTTGCCCAAAATTTAGCGAATTAGGTTATAAAGCACCACATTTCGTGATTTCGACGATTTGGTTTCTGAAGCCAAACTTTCAAACGAGAGCGCTGAATTAATTGGATCGCGTTTGCAGCAGTCGAATTTGGTTTCTAACGGATTCAAAGTTACCTCAGCTCGTAAGCGCGTTGCCTCCAGTGCCCGTGTTGTACAGTTATTTTTGAGTGGCATAAACGTTTTTTGGGCGACACAGAGATGTTGCAGGATGACAAACGCACAGAAAGGTAAATTTCAGCTCGGACGCCTGAAATCATCCAAAAATAACTTGATTTTGTTGCAAAAGACCGCAATGCTTCAGTGAGATTGATGGAAGAGGCGTAAAACATCAACAAAAAGACTATTCGAATAATACTTTGCGAGGATTTGGGCAAAACAAAGGTCGGTGCAAAATTTGTTCCATACATATTGAATGAATCGTCAATTTTTGGCACGAAATCAAGTGTGTGTGTTAAATCATCCGCCGTATTCATCTGATTTGGCACCATGCAACTTCTCTTTGTTGCCGAAATCAAAAATAAAGTTAAAATAATGCCTTTTTTAACAACATTTTGATCATAAAAGCATCTACAACATGGGCACTGGAGGCAAGTCCGCAAAATGACCTAGAGCAGGCATTTGAATCATTGTTGCATCGCACACTGGTTTAGCCCCATACAAAAGATGTCAATAAATAGAAATAATAGTCGTAGAGTCATAAAATTTTGCATGGAAGTTTGATTTTAAAATATAAAACCATAAACCAAAAAAAAATTTAAGACCGTCCACAACCACGCCCACCTTCCATACTATAAGAAAATTTAAAACGTCATATTTTCTTTCATATTGGCTCAATTTCAAAATAACTCGGTACGGAGATATATATTTTTGCGCAGTATTGAAAAAAAAAATATTTTCGGTCACGCCCACCTCCCACATACAATTTACCTCACGCGAACTTTTTATAAATTGCAGCTTTGTCGTGACATTGCATCATAACGATATGAAATAGAGGTTGTCGTTATTCTAGAAAAATATTTGTTCGATTCTAAATAAAATAAAAAAAAATAATTATGTCAAAATACTTAATCGTTTTCTTTTAGTTAAATAACAACTAAGCGAACCTAAACTGTTTCGAATCAATTTGCATATACTATTTGCAATTTCTTGGTGCATGTTTTTGGGCATAGATTTTACTTTTTAGCTCGTATTTTTTATGTTGCATACTTTGTATTGCTTTTGTGGATCCCGTTGTGGATGTTCACAAAATTATATTTTTTATGAGTTTTATTAAAATTTTATTTTTACAATATATTTTTTGATTTACATTCAATGAATACAATTTTATAACTAACTTAATATACAAAATTTTTGATAAATAAAAATTGACAATTTTGGAATCTTAAATAATAATTTTTTAAATAAATGTGTAAGTGAATATTTGTAAAGTTTGTATGTTGTTTTGTATGTTGTGATGTCGGTGTTTATATGTGGTGGTATTGAGTCACCGCATTGGATTTTGGTTTTGATGAATTTGGTGGTTTTAATGATGCGGAATTAATTGTTTCTTGTTGAAAATTGGTTAAATTATTTAGTATTTTGTTTGAAATAAATAAATTCTTTATTTTAAAAGGTGAATAATCATAATACAACCGAATTTACAAAATATATTAAAAAAACTTATAAACATATATAAATTTACAATTTTTACATTTAAAACAAAAAAAAAAAAGCAAATATGATTTATTCACTGAAATAAGATCGATAGAAAATTTAATGTTGCAATTTCCACACTATTGCAGCAAATTTTTCACATCTTCATTTAAATTTAGATATTTTTTTGGTGGATTTTTTCTAAAGATATTTATATATGGGTCCGAAGATGCTAATAAGTGGTACATTACGTCTTCATTGCTCTCTATTCTGCCATATTTTCGAAATAAACAAAAGCAGTTGCATTTGCTCTGCCTAGCTCGCCCTTTTAAAGTAAGCCTAAAAGCATGCTGCAAAAAAATTGCAATTTTAATCAATAAAAGTCGATATTTTTACACAAAACGCATTTAGTTTTTCATTGATAAAAACTGTTTTGGTAGGTCTTGGCCATGAACCAACAAGACAAGATCAAGCAATCAGCAGTGCGAGAAAAAAGTATATTTTTCGTGCTACGTCATCGGTCACAAAAAAAGCTATATTGCATACGTTTTTCATGCAAAACTTAGATAAAAGCGGAAAATAATAAAATTAACAAGTTTAATTTGCGAAAGAGTGTTTGAATACCTTGTTTGTTTATATTTTAATGCATTAACGAAATTTAAAGAATTTTTTTTTTGCTGTTGAAATTATTGCACGTCGGTACAGCACACTTCATTTTTATAAAAAACACAAAAAATTACTGAATTATAAACACTAATAATTCTTTAAAACTTCAAGAAATAATTTTTCACATCCAATCGCTACACGTAAACAAAAGAATTTGTGACCGATGACGTCAGACCTATCAGCTTTGTTTTGTTTACAATATGGCGGCTCTTTTGTTTGCATGATCTTTATTTCTTGGTTCATGGGTCTTGGCAGCTAATTTTTTTTTTAAGTTTTAGTATAAGTCCAATAATGATGTTAATCTAAACGAGCGCATACCGGTCAACGCCGAAAGATAGTTATTCTCTTTATTAAATTATTTTATTAAAAAATTGGCTGCGCAAAGTTGTGCATAAGATAAAACACTTATAGCATCATTTTATAAATCCCTGCACATCACTTCACGCTGCGTTGTTGAAATTCGCAATTTATAAAACGCAACGCTTCACGCCGTGATCTTCAGCGTTGAGTTACGCAATAGCGTAGTGAAAACAGGACAAAGCTAGCATTTTATAAAACGCTGCACTTGAAATTCGTTCACTTGAACTGTCACTTTCATCACTTGCTCTTGAGCTGCCGTTAGAACGAATAAGTTAGCATTGAAAGGGTAATAACTGTTTGTTTCACTCATATATTCTTAAATGTTTACAAATATTGTTTGAATATAGGTTAAAGACAGCAACAACGAACCAACAGTTCGAAATGTTGTTAAAAGAAATAAAAAAACTACCGCAGGTAGCAAATGGTACGACAGTGTTTGGCGTTTATATTGCAATTTCAATTTAATGATGGCTGAAAAGAATAGCTGATATGGTTGCCAACTAGTCAGAATTTGGTGAATCTTAAATATTTCAAAGATTTGCAATAATGATGCTAGTTTTATTTCACATGTGACAACCCTAAACTGCTGTTGGTTGACAGTTCACCGTGGTAACGTAACATAGCTAACGCAATAACGTAGTGATTAATAAAATGCAAATTTTAATGGCATCATTTTATAAATCACCGTGATGAAACGCAACGCTAACGCGGCGCATCACTTTGATTTAAAATTTGCATTTTATTAATCACTACGTTATTGCGTTAGCTATGTTACGTTACCACGGTGAACTGTCAGTCAACAACAGTTTAGGGTTGTCACATGTGAAATAAAACTAGCATCATTATTGCAAATCTCTGAAATATTTAAGATTCACCAAATTCTGAGTTGTTAGCAACCATATCAGCTGTTCTCTTCAGCCATCATTAAATTGAAATTGCAATATACACGCCAAGCACTGGCGTACCATTTGCTACCTGCGGTAGTTTTTTTATTTCTTTTAGCAACATTTCGAACTGTTGGTTCGTTGTTGCTGTCTTTATCCTATATTCAAACGATTTATGTAAACATTTAAGAATATATGAGTGAAACAAACAGTTATTACCCTTGCAATGCCAACTTATTCGTTCTAACGGCAGCTCAAGAGCAAGTGATGAAAGTGACAGTTCAAGTGAACGAATTTCAAGTGCAGCGTTTTATAAAATGCGAACTTTGTTCTGTTTTCACTACGTTATTGCGTTACTCAACGCTGAAGATCACGGCGTGAAGCGTTACGTTTTATAAATTGCGAATTTCAACAACGCAGCGTGAAGTGATGTGCAGGGATTTATAAAATGATGCTATAAATCAAAGTGATGCGCCGCGTTAGCGTTGCGTTTCATCACGGTGATTTATAAAATGATGCCATTAATTTAAAAAACGCTTAAAAAACAAGTTTTCCTCAAAACGCACTAATTTTCAAGACAAATTCTGTTAAACTGAAAGATGTTTGTGAAAGATGTGTTTGTACTTAAAATTAGTAAGATATATTTTTGGTTTCTCTCGCGTATTGCCATGTTTCCGTCTGTCCGATTGTCTATCTGTCCGTCTGTTATGGCGGTTATAGCTTTTATATTGAAGCGATCTTAATGAAATTCAAAATATGTAATTTCTTTATTACTTGAACTTGTGTTTTTAAGTTCCTCAATGAATTACTATGTACAAAAATATTAATGTGATTTTTTTTAGTCCAAAAATTTACTTTCATATTGTATTTATTTACATTAATTTAACAAAGTATTCAATAAATTAACTCCAAAAAATTTTAGGGTTTTTTTTTTATTTTTAGGCGAAAATTCAGCAATTTTTTTAAGATTTAGGGGAAAGAAGGTCAACCTATCTGGTAACACTGTTCCAAATACATTTATACATAACCTTATAGCATCAATGCCAAAATGTTCAGCCGTTATTAAAAATAAAGGATATGCAATTAAATACTAAGTTGCATTTTTGTCGATTTACTATTAATGTATTCGTATTAAGAGTTGCATATGTTTTGCACAACTGAATTTGTACTTTTTTTATTTACATGAAATTTAAGGCCCCTATTAGGTACGACAACTCAACTTAAGTTGACGTGACTTAAGACACCTCAACTGAACTTTTTTGCCATATTACGCATAACATACATTTTCAGTTGAGCTGTGGTGTAAAATTGCTGTTTCTATTGGAGCATGATTACACCGAAATTTTGACACTTTCGTTGAAATGAATCAGCTGTTCGCATTAATTTCAATTTTTGTGTATATGTATTTTGTTCACAAGTAATAAAGCAAGGAAATAATAGTATAGAGCAGGAGTGCCCAAAACTTTGTTATGGAAGTGCAAACACTAATACATATAAAATCCTGCAACCTTTCGTAAACGAAAGCATACTATGTTAGACAACAACAAAATCTACGTAGAAGATCACTGTCACCAAAATGTACCAACAAAGCATACGAAAGTGTTGTTGCTTGCACTTCGGTATAAGCAACGAAAAAAGATCAAAAACAAAAAAGACAAATTTGTTTATGTATTTTGTATTGCTTAGAGCGGAGTGCTGTGTGTGTATATTAGAATACACAGCCTATGCCTAAGTGCTTTTACAAAAACAAATGTGCACCAAGTGCATAGGGCTTGGGCACCTCTAAAGACGCTATACAACTAGCTCAAAGCAGATGTAAGTTTTTGACAGTTTTTACACTCGAGACATAGTTGCATTGTTAAACCTAATACCACAAAAAATACATACACATCTCTGAGATACATACTTGTCAGTCGATAGACACATATGTACCTCAAATGTGTAATAGACAATACAAATTTACAAATTACACACTCAACTTAAGTTGAGTTGTCGTACCTAATAGGGGCCTAAGTTATTGTTAATCAAAGAAGTTATGTTTTTGTTATTGGAAAATAAACAACAAAGTCTGACGTTAAATAAGTCATAAAAAAAAAGAAATAACTGGCCATTTCAGCCCTTGAAAGGACTTTGACCTAGCTTCTTATGATCAATTGTGTTGTGCGTGTTATTAAGTTTGTACACAATTGACCGAGAACCGGACCTACATGCTTAACGCCGACTCCGAACGGCGATGAACGCAATGTTCTCGTTCTCAAGAAGCTTTACATGGCATTATAATAATAAATAAAACATATAAAAGTTAATACTCCAAATTTATTTTATATAAAAATTTAGAGCATTTATTTATATGAGATGACAGTTGCAAGTGTTTTGCACAGCACTGTACATACATTTTACATACTTTGCCTTAAGGGGAGATACGCAATCAGAACTTTTTTTTTTTAAAGCCTTAAGTTTCAAGAATATTTGGTGAAAATTTCAAGTTAATATCTCAAAAAATAACAAAGTTATAGCCTACTGAGTGAACCGCCTTCTAGAGCGCGCAGGGCTGGCGCTTATTTTCAAACGCGTTTTTCTCGAAACCATGTTTTCAAAGTCGGTGACCAAGATTTCTCAAAGCTCAGTGAAGCGATCGTTTTGATTTTTTTGCAGGCTTATTGTACATATAATAATCTCGTACTTGTCATAGGATTTTTTTTTTTTTTTTTAGCTTCGTTCATTTTTTATAGGCAAAACTATAACGAATTTTTGTCGAAAATCGTTTTTTTCATTTGAAAGTCCGCCATTTTGTGAAAAATCAATATTTTCAAAAACGGCTATGGCAAGTACGAGTTTTAAGTATCTACTTTAATAATATATTTCATTTTTTTGTTCCAGATGAATTAAGGAGGAGCAATCTTGGTCACCGCATTTCACCTTTTTTTCAGAGCGCTCTACAAAAACTGCTGTATCGACCTTAATATTAAATTTTTTTTAATAAAAAAAAAACTAAGAATACTCTTGAATGTGTATATTTTTAGGTATAAAAACCCTCATTCAAAAATATCCCATAGGTTTCCTTAAAAAAATTCACAAACATGACCTTTTTTTTCGGCCTCTGGCTGCGTTGCTCCCCTTAATGCTTACTCTGGATTTTAAGGACGATGATATTAAGAACCAGGATTTAAAGAACTTGAACAGATATGTTAATTTTTTTTACAAATCTTCTCATTTCAAACAAATAAATTACATTTATATACTATATTAAATGTGATTTTTAAGGAAATGCTACGTTAAATCTACATCTGATCTTTCTACATCTGATCTTTCTACATCTGATTAGTTGAAAGCTAAAATTTTTGTTGTCTTTTAACATGTATACATGAAGGAATTCGAAAACTCGAAAAAGATTTTATCCACCTAGCATACTCCAATCGATCAACTTTTAAATGGTGGAGTCTTTAGCCCCGAACACCTCACTGGGTTTAGACCCTGTTGTTAGTATATTATAAAGTAGTAGATTTATCGTGGGTGCCGTGGCCGAAAGCATTAACGTGCATGGATTGTTCGGTGCCAATTTTACGAAACGCAGGGTCCGTGGTTCCAATTCTCAAAAAACCACAGTAAATTTTTTCAATATAAATTAATTTTATTGATCGGTAGACTCAGATAGTAAATAATGCCATTCAAATCTAGAGAACATTCACATTAGTCGTTCAGAGTCGACATAAAACTAATAAAAAAACCCCAACATTTGTAGAAACATTTAATAACCGGCGGAATACAAATTAATCATAAGAAGCTCGATCACAATCCTTTCTTGGGTTGAAATGGCCAATTCGTTATTTGTTTTAACAAACATACCGTAATTGGTGGGTTTGTTAGTCGAGTGGCTTGACTGCCACCCCAGCGGTCCTGGGTTCAAATCCCGGCCAGATCATGGTCTCACGCTTCAACCTTTCTGCATTTCCTTCCTCATTTTTTATCAACGGAAATTGAAAATTCATCAGTACTTATGACTTAAACGTTGTAGAAGGTTGTAGAGAAGTTTGTGGATGGGAATGCCCTATAACTTAAATTGACTGAGATAAAGGCATAACACTTGCGTCAGATTCTAATGCACATAGCTCCAAGGTTTCGTGCCAAGCTTAGAACATATATCACTTTATTGTCCCTTCTTTCCTTCTAATTGATCACCCCATTTCGAACCATAGCTGAATTGAATAGGTATACAAACCCTTTGTTCACAGCTAAAACAAATACAAAAAAGCGTTAGTCTTTAAAATCAGGAAATGATCTTGATTTGCCATCACACAGAAAATAAAAGAATTGATTTATTACCTAAACTAGTTTAGCTAATGTGAAAGTTTCTATTTCACCTAATCTTTTCAGCAACTTTTCTACTTACACAGTTAATTTAACAATCATGCATTAGGTAATTCACCTAATTCAAATTAGTTAATTCAACTAAAATTTTGCAAAACGCAAAAGTAAAGAGCACAGCGCTCTCCTATAAAAAACATAAATAAAAACAAAGTGAGAAAACTTTACAAAAAGTAAAGCCTCATTGCGAGATTTGAACTCGGGCCGCTGGCGTTCAAGTCAAACGCTTTACCGCTGTGCTGTTACGCCGTTTGATAACTTGTGAACAAAATGTATATAAAAATATGAGGTCCACAACTCTTAAATTATGGGCATCTACAGCAATTTGATTAATTGGTATGTAGCGTAAATTCTTGTATTGGAAGTTTAGCTCAATAGATAAGGCGTTGGTTGTTGAAATCTTGAGATCAGAGGTTCGAATCTCAGCGGAGGCAAAGAAATTTTTCAGTCATTTATACAATGTATATATAATATCTCTCTCATTCTATCTATTATAAAACAAATCTTTCTTCTCAATCATGTGACGAAATGAAGTAAAGTCACCGAAGGAAAGTTTCACTTCAAAATAGAAATTGCAAAACAAAAAACAAATTTTTTGCATATTTTTTGCACGGCATTCCCACTCTTAAGTGGGAATTCTATCTAAATAATTAGATGATTTTTCTACACTTAGTAGGTGGCTTGCCTAATCTGAAGTGGTCATAGTTTAAAAAAAATTAGCTAATTCTTCTAATAAATTATGTGTCTTATCTATTTTATGGTTGAAGGTACACCTAAATATTTAGGTTTTTTTAGCTACTCTCGCAGTTAAACTACCCAATATAATTGCATATAATTAACATTTAGAAATTGGTAGCGCACCTAATCAAATTCGTTGACTGAAAATCACCGGATTACTTTAGCTGAATTGACTACATTTTTAGGTAAAAGTTCTACTCTTTTTTTTCTGTGCATGACGTGATTCTCAAACCATATGTTTGCAACATATTGTTAATCTGCTGTTGGAATTATTTGCACTCTTGTCTGTCAAAATTCTCAAGGCAAATTTTAAAGAAATTGAAACCAATTGCGTCTTAAAAATTTTGAAATCTATGAAGAATTTCTTCAAATGTAAGCTGAGCTATTAAAACAGCAAAAACCCAACAAATAACTTATGGTTTGAAGTTACGAAATGTCTAGACAAACTATTCAAACTATTTCTATTACAACACAATACGAAGACAAATATTTTCACAAGAAATAAATTTGTTTCATTTGAATTGACGTAGAAGTTACATATACAGGGTGGGCGATCTGTAGTTTCTTTTTAACCGACTTCAAAAAGGAGGAGGTTCTCAATTTCGTTGGTTTGTCCGCTTTTTTTTGTTGGGCGATATTCGACAAAGGGGCGTGTCAATATAAGAAAAACACTGTATTTCAGTTAATATTGACACTAGGGTACTGAAATTTACAGTAAAAATACTGGGGAAGGCACAAGTATTACAAACTACGGTCAATAAAGTGGGCGTTATTTGACAAAGGGGTGTGGTCATATTAAAAAACACTGTATCTCAAATAGTATTGATTTTTAAAAATTACTGTAAAGAAAGTGGGCGTTATTCAACAAAGGGGTGTGACAATATTAGAAACACACTATATGTCGAATAATATTGACACTAGGGTGCTGAAATTTAGTGCATGGGTAGGCATAGTTATTACAAATTGCAGTCAATAAAGTAGGCGTTATTTGACAGAGGGGTGTGGCAATATTGGAAAAACACTGTATCTCAAATAGTATTGACACTAGGGTACTGAGATTTAGTACAGGGGTAGACACAATTTTTAAAAATTACTGTAAATAAAGTGGGCATTATTCGACAAATGGGTGTGGCAATATTAGAAACATACTATATATCGAATAATATTGACA